>LPNX011069541.1:85052-281655 GCA_001517045.1 Pseudotsuga menziesii | reverse complement strand
AACCATGGATACACCTTAGACTTGTTAAAAGTGAGGTCTATTCTAGGACCTTTGTTGTTTATAAACTTGGTCTTTATTCTTTAAGCCAACATTATTTTATGTTCGAAACTAGCCTATTGTTATAATTAGGAAGGAATTTATATAATCTTGTTTTATGACAATTATCTCCACACTAGTGTTAATCTCCTTACTTTTGAATGGCTTAATATTGACCTAACAGGATTGGAATTTTGGCATAACAAGTCTTAAAAAGTTTAAAGGTTTCACCTCAAATTTTGTTAATGATATTTTAACTACAACTGGGTATCATTATCCAAGCAATGCCAGTACAGAGGGATTTGACTCTCCAACACTATTATGAAGTAAATATTGCAGAATGCAATTGGGTTGTAACCCTTAAAACTTCAAGAAATGAAAGTGGGAGGTTGGTATATAAACTCTTTATCAGTTTACACTAAGTAGTAACCGATTCGAGCATAGCTTAGATTCGTAAGTTTGTACAAAGAAAAACTAGACCCTATGATCTTATATTCTGCCATACTTGTTATGATTGTAAAGAAATATGCAAAGCATTTTACTTTTGACTCTTAGTATAAACATAGAAAGTTTAATACTCAGTAAAAATATTAAATCAAGCCTTCAAGAAAGGAAAACAACTGTTATCAATACTAGTAGAATCAAATCCATTTCTAGAACTTTTTGGAAAAGAAAAATAGTGAGATGATGTACATCGTTAAGTCGTGAAATCTGACTAGCATGTATATTCTTCTACTAAAGAAATTATTGTGCGATGAATTTATTTGAATACTTAATAAATTGATAAGCAACACCCGAACCTCTTACCTGTAAATCTGTAAGAGAAGGAAACTTTTGCGTTAGCTTGAAAGCTAAGTAAGCCCAGTTTTTCATCGCAGTTCCACCTTGTGGTCGCAAGATCAAAACAAATCAGTAAACTGAAAAGAAACTGTTCTATAAAGATAAACATAATTAAAATTTAATTCAGATATGAATCCAGTAACAGATAACTAATTAAACCATTAGTGACTGCATTCATTGAAATTATATGCATTTAAATTTTTTTAAATTTTTTAGAAAATTGGGGTTATGACAGAGTAGATGGCTCATGAACATGACAATATGTGCATGGAGTGATTTGTAGACATAAGAACCCATGCACTTTTATCACATATTCCAGAATAAAATGATGAAGGAAGTTGGCCTTGCCTTGGAAAATCTGTAGTTGGCACAAAGTACGCGGGGGGGGAAGATTCAAATGGCTTGAACCTTTAGCGAATCCACCACAATCCCTTTGTGAGATACAATGAACCCTAGTAAATGCCTGACAGGGACACAAAACACACACTTAAGGGGGTTCAAGTGGATGTTATATTTGTGACATCGCAAGAAGACTTGACGTAAGTCATGTAAATGCTGTGAATGATTCCAAGATCGAGTCGTGAGGTCGTCTAGGTAGACCAAGATAATGTGTATGAGGTCATGGAAGAAAAATTCCATGGCCCGCTGAAAAGTGGCTCAGAAATTTTTAAGGCCAAATGGCATAACACAATACAAAAACATGCCTAGGGGGTTGTGAAAGTGGTTTTGTACTGATCCTCTTTTTAGATTTGAATTTTGTTATAATTGGAAAAACCATCCATGAAAGAAAAGACTTCATGGCTGGCACTTGCATCAATGATTTGGTCAATGAATGGAGTGGGGAAGTTGTCTTTGGGACATGCCAAATTCAAGTCACGAAAGTCAGTACAGACACGAATGGTACCTTATTTTTTGTTCCCTGGAACATGATTGGAAACCCAAGTGGTATACCCAATGGGGTATATGAAACCTGCTTTACGCAGTTTCTCGATCTCGGCTTTGAGTACGGGAGCCTTTAACGGGTGAATAGGTCATTGCTTTTGGTGAACAAGCGCAAACTCAATCCATGTGTCGATACGATGTTTGGCGATAGATGGATCAAGCCTGGGCATCTCGGTATATGACCCAATGAAAATATCACAGAACTCCTGAAAAAGTGCTTTGTATGAAGCGACCTCTTCAGGGGAGAAAGACACTACGAGTGTAATATACTCAACTACGCTGGGTATGGTTGATATATTGACCTTGATAGATGGTGAAATGTTAGCCATGTTTACCTCTTCAAAGGCATCAGGTATGAGAATGGGGTTCTTGAACCAGTCTACTTTTCCATGGATGAAGTCTTTCACTTCGACAAAGTATTGGTCCAGCGATGAAGAAGGCTCATCGAGGATGAAATAGGAGTGATGGTGCATATCATCCAGAGGATACTCAAGAGTCGAAAGGGATTCAAGTATCTCCTCATTATTGTGAAAGCAGTGTGAGGATAGATCGGATAGATATTCCATGATCGAGGGGGTGGAAGTAGTGATGGAACTAGAGATCGTGTAGATGGTGTTAGTTGTGTTTGAGGAAGAAACCAGAGGGTGTATTTCCTTAAGGGAAATGATATCAAACTCATGGGAGTGTTTTCGAAGTTCATGGAGGAGTGATCGATACTTGGGCAAGTCTAGGAAATGGTGATAATAATGACCATATAGGTCGTAAAATGCACAAGGATGGTTAGTTCACAACAACTTGTTCTTTACCAATGGAAGATCTGGAACGATGACCACTGGGGCATCGTTGGTATCGACTATAGTTTCCATGTGGGTGTGAAGGAGAGGTAGATTGAGAAAATTTTATGTCATGTGGCCTTGGAAATCACACAAAGCACACATAGGAGTAGCATGTGGTTCATTCGGTGCTTTGGTTTCCTTATCCCTATCCTTCTTTGGAGGAGGAGGGGCAGAAGTAGAGACATGAGTAGTATTTGGTGGACCAGAATGTGGGTGCGACATCGTCTCATTAGGTTGGACAGGAGTCAACACAACCTAGGGAGTTGGGGGTGGGGTATGTGGCTCGAGGTACCATACATGGATACCCAAATAGAAACTAGGAAAGTTGAGAGTATCCATGACAGGATTGCTCACAATGTCGGATGGTTGAGAAAGGAACGGAATCGTGTGGACCAAGAATGAACTCCATTAATTCCCATAGGATTGTGGCTGAGGTTGCGACTAAGTTTGCGAGGATGTCAGAATGCTACCGAATGTGATAGTGAAAAAATACAATATATCAGTCGACGAAGGTGGAGGTGGTAAGGACGAAAAGGTGTCTGTCATAGGAGTGTTGGAAAATAAGCACGAGCCAACAACAGACATGGATGGAATGGACATGATGTCAATGGTAGTGTCGATAGTGGGAAGGACATCTTCTGGTGTGGTCGACCCCTTCAGATCATAGTACATCAGTTGGTTGATGGTCATGATATTTCCATCATGAGGGAACATGAAGAGTCAAAAGACGGTAGAGACAATGGCTCACATTGCATACATGTAACTACGTACTATGAGGAGGTTGTAATCAAGTTGGGCATTGACGACCTCAATGTCAATCAACATGGTTTTTCTAGCTAAATCAGTCGGGATGCCTATGAGAACGCCTTGGGGATGAGTCAAGCGACCATCATAGGTGCAAAGAGAGGTGGTGGAAGGTTGAAGGGTGAGATATCCAAGGTTCTGCCAAAAAAAGGTTGACATAACACAGGTGCATTCCCCTTCATCAATGATGCATTGATGAGTAACCAAATTCCAAATTGTGATTGAAACTTGGAAGGCAATGGATGAAGGAATCCTAGGTTCTCCTTGATCTAGGTCAAAGGTGATCAACCTAGAATCAAATGGATCAAAGACACCTAGCATGGATAACAATGGTTTACATTGCAAAGGACAGTTTTTGAGCACTTCTAAAGTAGACATGGTTGTGGGAGACTGGGCCAAGTCATCAACAATACTGTAGTTGAGCGCAGCTCTGGCAGTGGCATTTTTCATGAAACGACGTAAAGGGAACCATGGGAATTTGAAAGTCACGTCCATAGGGGGTCTCGAAAAATGCAAATAAATGTCAGGATTGGTGGAGGTAAATACTGCAGATGGGTAAACAATTTCCATGGTGGAACCATAATGGTTTCGTCGAGTTTGGAGGTTGACATCATAAAATAATTTCATGAGGTGATGGACACTAGGATCAATGGGTTCAACCACAAAATTGGTTGTGGGATTTTGTGGTTCTAAGGGCTGGGTTGCAACCATTCCTTAGTGTGGTTGGGGGCTTTGGAGCACCATGGGTGGAGGACCCGGTGGTGTTGGATTTGACTAAGTTATAGTAGCCACATTGTGATCACGTTGACTATCGTTTTGGAGTAAGTGGTGGACACGAGTCAAGTGAGGGCATTGATGAGTGTAATGGTCATAAGTGTTACAGATGGCACACATATGGTTAGTATGCAACTGTGGGTTCTTTCTATGTTGAGCGGGACACTAGGGATTCTGTGCAGGAGGTTTGGTGTCGTTATTGTTTGAAGGGTTGGCATGTTGGCCGCCTCCTCAATTCTGGTTGTTACCTCACTTCCTACCTCTCTTATTTCTTCCTTGTCCTTGTTGGTTATTGGGGGAGGGTTAGTTAGGGAGGATCTGATGTGCATAGAATTGTCCCATGGGAGCAAGAGGAGTAGGGGATGGAGCCGGAGCGGTTAGCACAGTTGGTGCATAATAGATCAAAGTAGCTAGTGGGGTTGCAAAGCCGGTCATTTGGCTAGTACACGAGTGTGCCAAACAAGTCGGTCCATGAATGTGAGGGGTTGGTGTAGGAGGTGTGTATGAAGGGGTGGCTCCATAATGAGCTATTACGCATGAATAATAGAGGGCGTAACCTAGAGGTGCATAGGAGGGAGTAGCTCCAGATTGAGTCATAATTGTGAAAGATCAGGGGAGTAACCCGGTTGGGAAACACTATGGGTGTTACCAGGATGGGGTGGAATCATGGGAGAGACCGGATAATAGTGAGGATGTTGTGTAATAGAACCAATGACTCCATCAACAACATGAGATGCCCCTGACATATCTAGATGTGAGGTGCCGGTACATGGAGCATTGGGTATAATGGTATACAAGTAACCATATTGGGTGTATATCAAATCGAACTGATGAGCCTTAAGGATGGCTTCCTCTTAAGTTTACGGGTTCTTAGATGCGACGTCCTTGCCTATGGGGGGAGTAAGATTTCAGGGAAACAATATAGGAAGATCCTATCATTTAACTGGATATTACACAAGCTACGGTGACAATGCCATTGATGGATATGATCCATGATATGGGTAGCTATTTTTTGTCAACAAGATTTCCACTCCCTCATAATAATGGATGGGTAACTGGAAGTATTGAAGGAAAATCAAAGCTAATGAGGAGAATTCAGGGTAGGTAGCATGAGTAAATTCGATATACCACTTGGTCGTATCACTAGTTAGTGTGTGCTAGAACAACCTCAACCAGATGGAATCATCCACTATGCTATTAGATGAACACCATAAGTGGAATGACATAATGTGATTTTGAGGATCCTCACCCACCTTACACTCAAACTTAGGGATGTATGGGGGAATCTTGGTAGGAATAGGAGGCCACTGTGGATAATGACGAATGGGATCATTGGTCAACCATGCCAAATTAGGCATGTTGAGACTAGACATAAAAGGTAGACTAGAACCGTGAATGGATCAGGAAGGGCCAGCAATGGTGCCGGCGGTGGAAGGAATGCAGTTCCCATGCATAAATAGGGGTATATAAGGTTGAATTTCGACTGGAGGAAAAGTCACTGGTATGGTAGGAATAGTCGGAACAAACATGGAATGGACACTTGGGCCTAGGTATGAATGACAGAATGGTAGTGACTATGGTAGATGGAATGGTACCACCACTAGTGGGTAACAAACCAACAACAATGTGTGCTGTGAGTAATGGCCCACTGGGACTAGGACCTGTCAGTCTGGTGGACAGGACACCCATGATGATGGGTGGAATGGACATAAGACCGCTACTAACCAGCCCTCCCTGAAAGGGACCAGGATGTGCACCAACCATGGGGCTAGATGGAGCAGTGAACAAGGTGGGTTCACACTGATACGAATTTGAATCAGAATCAGAGGTCATGTGTGGCTCCGAAGGTGGTGAATGATATCAAATATGGATCCGAGGGTGACGGTTCAAAGAAAAAAACTAGGAGGTATTCCCCCTAAGCCTATGTGAGTAGCATGGTGGAGCTATGATGACATGATGGAGTGCTGTGTAATGAATGAAAACTCAAGAGTGTCAATCGTAGGCCCAAAAAACCCAACTACAACAACTGTGTAGAAGGAAAGCGTATGAAATGGTGGCTCAAAGTCCAACAACAATATATAAAACTGAACTGCGACAGCGGGTCATAACAAGGCGAGTCTACAACAAAGTGGCAAGAAATCCAACAAGAAACACTACCTATAAACTAAAATGATGCACTAATCTATGGGATAAGAGTGCAAGAAAAATCCTAATACAAGCTGGAAGCCCCTTACAAATCATATCCTCGGTAGGGTGATGAAATATCAGTCAGAAAATATGAAATGGAACAACAATATAGGCTAAGATAATCCCACTACCGAGAAGGACCTCTGGGTAAAGAGCCTTAGAATAATGGAAACTAGGCTACCTCATTCATGACATGGTCATTCAGTTTATTGACGCTCAAGACATGTGGCCCTCGACCCCTGGATGGGTAATACGAGGAGGACTACAAAGGTTTAGCATTCAGTGCAAGTTGGAGTGCAATATTCCACCCCGACTTCCGGAACCCCTTTGTTTGCGACTTACTCTTACTGAGTAGGGGGCCTTCCAACAAACTGGTTGTGAATGTGTCAACAAGTACAAAAGGGTTTTAGTCCCATAATGGAAAAAAACTATGTCTCAAGATGTAAGTGACAGAGGGGTGTTGTTTGGATGCCTATCCCCAATGTCCTAACTTAGCTACAATGTTGTTTTGTCCTCAAACGAGGTTACAATGTTGGTTGTATTAAGTTATTTTTTAAGGCTTTCTTGGGGTCATGCACCAATATTTTTCACTTATATGGTGTGAGATGTGTGCAACTCATTTGTATATAATCCCCAAAAATCCATGGAAAATATGTAGCAATCTCATTGTCAGGATGCAAATATAATGCAGATAAAAAGCAGTAAATAATAGTAAATATGCTACAAAATAATTTTTTCTTCAATAAATAAAATTTAATTTGAAGTAATTGAGCATTAAAACGAACTAATCAAATGTAGGAAACATACATGGGGTCTGAACCACAAATCTTGACAAGAATGACTCACAAACCAAGTAAGTGTGATTTCAAAACACACCAGGGGGTTGCAAAGGATCAGATCTGGACAAAAACAGGTCAAAAAAGGGCTTGACACACATAGGGGGTCTGAAACAGGGATCTAAAACACTAAAACAAACTAATAAACTCCATGTAATACCTGTCGGTGGAACATGCGTGATCGGGGTCACACCAAATAGAGAAACAATCGTGATTTGGGAAGAAAAAATAGTCGTCAGAGCCAAATCACACAAAATAGATGATTAAGCGTGAAAAGTAGCTCAAAACCAAGTTACAATAGCGACTGGGGTCGCTTCAAATTCTGGGATAGGAATGATCTAGGATTCTAAGCCAAGTCTCTCTTATCAAGGAAAAATGTGCGACCTGGGTTGCACTTATCGGGAAAAAGGTGCGATTGTGTCGCAAATTTCGGTCGGATAGGTGCGAATCAGCTCGAACGAAATTTTTTTTGACAAACAAATTGCCAGCTAGTGCGAGGGGGCAGGCACTGACGCAGTACGGGTTTGGATATGCCACGAGGGGGTCATATCTGTGACGATTGAGGGAAGAAAATGAGAACAAATCAATAGAAAAACCTAAAAAAACAAATATTTGTATGCATTGATTGAGTGGAGTCGCCAAAATTGTAATGGGGATTTCTCCCCTACTACGTGCAAAAGCACCAACCTTAGCTCATCTAGAGCACAAGGAAGAGTTGAATAATAACAAAAAATATTTTTTAGGGTTTTCACATATATAAACTAACTAATGCAAGAAATAACAAAGAACATACCTTTATGAAAATGGGCCACCGTAGCCATCCTTGGAAGTGGTTCCAAAGGTCCACGGTTTGGGTCTCCAATCTCTTCCACATCTAGTTGTCAAATGAGGGAAATGGATCCAAATGGGTACAGAGTGAACTCAACGTACACCATGGGAAATGGTGTGGAAACATATGGAAGGAAAAGTATGTGATGTGACTGAGAGAAAATGGCAAAAGTGTTTTGGGGGAGTCCTTCACAATGTATTTATAGTATGGTATTAGGGTTTTTTTCCCATGGTAATGGTCCATAGTATTTTATTGTCCATGGTATTTATCTATGGTTTTTTTACCCATTCTCATTTTTAGGGTTTTTTACCCTTTTTGGGAGAGAATGGGGATAGATCACAATAAATGCTCATCGTCCCTTCATTTATGGGAATGAATAATGATGTTTTAGACCATTTTTAGCGGAAATACAATTGTGAATTTCAAAATGAAGGAAATATTGGTGGGAATATGATGTATGGCTATGGTTTGGACCATGGAGAGCTAGGTGAACAATTTTTAGTGTTAACACTATCATTGCATGTGTGCACATATACAAACACAAAATTTCAACCTTTGTGTGTGTGCATGCACAAATTCACCATAGACCTTCATGCACAAAAACACCCACACCTTCTACCATTTCATATGCCTAAGCATATTCAGGCATGCAGAGACACAAATTCATCCTTGATGGGATCACCAAGAGGTTTGCATGATAGAAGATGTGTGGGCCAATAATAATAATGATAACTATCATAATAATATATTTCTAAGGTCACAACCTATCTAAACACCAATTTGGTCTATGAGACCCCCTTATTTGTCACACAAGGCTCCCCCATTCATGCAACAATTTGATTGCTAATGTCTACAATGGTGTACATACCCAACCACCCTAAATATTTAAACCTATGACCTCCTAGGAGGAAAATCATGTTCTTAATTGTTAGGAATCACCAAGAGAAGGTATTTTCATAACGTGTGCTTGTGTGTGCACATGCCTTAACATGTACTCACACAATGACACACATAATGACACATGCCTAAGAGGATGGGTGATGAGCGTGGCATACTAATGATGTGTATATTTGTGGAGGGGTGAAGGACCTATTTGTATATAGAAGTATCAGTGTGTGTTTGTGTGTGTTTGTGTTGCACCCACATGAGGTTCAAGTGATTTGTAAATTGTTATGGTAATTCCAATGGAATAGTCCATCATAATATATCTTACCATTTTTTAAAAACTCTTGTAATGCAATATTTCACTTAAAACTAAATTTTCATATTACTAGAGTACACACAAAATGGTGAAATAATCTTGGAATTGAATGATAAAAGATAAAGAAAACAATAATCCATCTACACATAGAACATAAAATGTTCCCTAGGAAACCCAATATGCAAAAACCCAACTGGAAGGTAAGGATTATGCATTGCTCTTATCTTCTTAAAAGAATGTGAATTCAATATGAAGATTCTATGGACATTGTCTATATGGATGTCGCATGGTCTTATAATTCCTATGCTATAATCCATTATCCCACTTATTTGTTCTTCTCAACTATGGAACAATAATTAAAACAACAAGAATGCAACCCATTCCTTTTTCGAGTGGCCCAATATTTAACAATGTCATGATAGTCATCTAATGTTATGTTAGGGTTTTACATGCCTCAAATCCCAATTAGGATTAAGGTTTTGGACCCTCTAGAATTTTATTGAAAGTCCACACATGACTAGATCTATATGTGTGAATAATGTAAGTTGACATGGCATCCACTTGCTACCTTGGTGGTTAACATGATATGTAAAATTATGGGAGGAATGTATGCAAAATTGCTATGGAGTTTCCATCGCCATTATGGTTCATATGGATGTACATGGTATTCTACTTCCTATTATTTACTCCAATGTCCCACTCCCTTTCTCTTCTCAACTATATAAGGATACCCAAAACAATAAGAATGGATCCCTTCCTTTCCAAATGGGAAATATTAAACAATGTCATCATGCACATCTAAGGATAAGGTCGGGGTTTTATATGGCTCAACCCCTAATTAGGATTAGGGTTTTGTACCCTCTAGAATTCTCTTGAAATTACACACACGACTAGATCCATATGTGTGAGTAATGAAAGTTAACATGTGGCATACACATGATACCATGATGGTTAACATGATAGATCAACTTGTGGGAAACATAAATTACTTAAACAAACTTTAATTGGGATGATCCTTCTACAACAACAACTGTAGTTGTTGTCTCATTATTCTCTTAACAACTCAGAACTATTTATGGGATCTCTCTACCTATTTGTACTCCAATAGTATGCACTACAACTTCGAGAAATCCCATGGTTACTTACTCCTAGGTACAACCTTCTCCATAAAATGACCTTTCTAGGGAATCTAAATATGCTTCCCATTAATTTCTTCCTTCACTCTCCTATGTAGCATCTACCACTATTGTAGGTTCCTCAACCTAGTATCTTCCTTCATAACAACAACAAATTTGTTATCATCACATGAAAATTCCCCCTTTTTGTCTTTTCCTTTCATTGTGTTTGCACATGCACATTAATCATCTACCTTTGAGCCTTCCTCAAATCATGTTTTCAAGGTTCCTCCATCCCTTAGTTTCTCTTACACCTTTTTTGTCACGAGATCTAATTCCTCATATTCCTTTTCACAATTTATGCCACAACCTTTCTATGTTCCACCCTCATGGATTTGGGATTCTCCATATTCTTTCTCATTGAAGAATGTCTCTATGGCGATCATCAATCTGATGTGCCTCATGTACCTCCTCTTAACGTAAAAACATCTTGTCCTCTAGGAATTGATTTGGAAAAAATTGACCTCATTCTCTAAGTTTGGTTAATCTCCATAGTATATTGACATTCATGTCATTCTAGATATGATTAAAATAGGTTCCATCATCTAAAAATTACATTTCCCTATATTGTGTTTCATTTGTTTGGGCTGTTGTGCATACAGTTTTTGGGTCAGGACCTTTCCATAGCCCCTAAAGTTGCCAAAAATTGCTTAAAATCCCATGCACTTAACCTAATAATTGCTCTCCTTTTGCTTCCATTTCTTCTCTCCATCATGCTTGACCTGGAACTAATAAAAATTCAACTCCTTCCCCAAGTTGTGTTGATCTTCTTTCTAACTCAACATTAATTTGAGCTAGGACTCAATGATAAAATCTGTACCACTAGAAAATGAAATGTCGTGCCCTACGCTATATCTCATAAAATCAGTGTTCAGGATCAAGACCGCAGTATCGTTCCTCAAGTTCTATAAAATATCTTTTAATATCCTCCACTTGTAATACTAATTGTTGTTCTTGTGCTTCCATTTCTGCTTCTGCTCACTTTACCAATACAACCAACTAAATCTAGAATGAATCCCAAAACCAAAAACTGTTACCCAAAAAAGGAATGCGAATATACCTTTACATGAGAGGAGGACAATGCCAATCCATGATTCAATTAAATTAATAATGAAAAATGTATTTCCAATCCATAATTCAATTAGTGCGTTGGTATAGGGTGTGTGGTGATTACAACACTTCACTCGTTTAAATTTAATTTACATTTTTCAAAAGGAAAAAACCATTTTTCTTATTATTCATTAGAATCAAAGAAAAAAAAGTGAGAATTACAATATATGTCTTCCATAACCATGAACTAACAGGTTTGACAAATTCATCACCCTGTAGATACTTCATGAAATCTTGCTACAAAAATATTTCAGTCTTTATATAGGGAGACCAATTACTACAATCATATATTTCCCAAAAAAACTCAGTTGTATAATGGCATGAGCAAACATCAAAGTCAATATACCAAAGATATTACAAAAAATCAATGTAAAGGTAGAGATCCTTATTTAATAAGAAATCCTTCGAGATATTACTGAAAATGTACATGTAATCATCATTAGTTATAACAACCTGTTTCAAAAGTCAAACTACCTCCATATTGAAAATTCTAGAAACATGTGTAAGACTGATTTGACTGAAAAAACTCAACAAGTCTTGAATCTTGATGCACCAATGTTTGAGCTAAATAACTTGAAGCTTGTTCCTTCCCAAATCCCATTCTATTATCATTTTGGAATCACCAAAAATTTGCAAAGCATCAATCCCAGTTACTCCAACCAAATGTATAATTCCCCATAATCCCAACAATTATGCCTTGGTATTGATTCCTTTCCCACTATTCATCCATAACTTGTTGGTTGTGGAGCCTAATATTCCTAATTCAGAGATGTTATTTTAGGTGTGTTTGGATCCCAACACTTGAGGAGAGTGTGTAGGGGGTCTTCCCACCCCACTATTGTTGTTAGGGGGTTCCAAGGGGGACAACGACTATTTTGGGAGCCCCCTCCTGGAGGGGGTTGGGGGGTAGCTCCCCTGTAGAATAAATTTAAGAACAAATTCCTTGTAAAATATTGTAAGATGACTTGGTCAATAATGGGTGATTTATAGGACCATAGTTTTCGATAGCTTGTGGTATTTCCCATGATATTCCTTTTATAAAAGGAAGACATTGTAATACAACTTTGTATTGTATTGTAGAATTGTAAAAACGATCTCAATGATTGTGAGAGAGAGCCTTTGATAGAATGAAGAGGAAGGGCAATGGGGTTGTTGTAGGTTGTATCCATTTACTTTTTTGGACGACATAATAATAAAGGACTAGAAATTTCTGTGTGGATGTATCCCATCTTGGCTACATTATAGCTGTGTCTATATTGTAATGTATTTAATATTTTCATCTTGTTTAGTGTTTATTGTTTATTGTTATTACTTTGTGGTCTTGTTTTCTAACATAACTTAAATATATGATCCTTGTTGATCATAAATAGTATACCATTTCCACAACAACCATCTACATATGGACCATCAAAAAATCCAACAACAGAGGATAATAAGAATACTGAAGGGTTTTGAAATTTTTGAGGCTTGGGATTTTATTTTATATAGTATTCCATATAAAAAATGATACATTTAATGCAACACAAATTAGTATTTGGAATAAGTTTTTCAAATATTACCTTGTTCTTGAAATTCCAAAAAGACTAGCATATGAAAATTGGCAACAACTTCTCTCTTCCATTAGATTGAACCCAAGCCTTGAAACTTTTCTCCACATTTGAATTTCCCCAAGGAGAACTAACTTTTAATTCTTCACAAACCATAAAATACATGCTTTTTCTAAATGAAAAATGAATAAATAAATGTTTTGTTGGGCCAGTATCATTTCTGCACAAGGAATAGTAACCAATTATGTTCCATCCTCTTCTCATTAAATTTTTCCAAGTAAGTAACCTGTTTTCTATTAATAGAAAAAAAACACTTTAGTTTCTATGGAATGAAAAATTTATAGAGCTTAGTATACCACCATTTTTTCTCAAACTGATTCTGAGAAGTCATAATAGCCTCATATGCATCCTTTGTTGAAATATGACCTACTGATTTGTTCCACAACCAAACAATCCGATCCTCTGAATTCCCCAGTATTATGTCCGCATAATTTAGGGAGTTTATATAGTTATCCCATATCACTACCCATATTCCATGTAATCCAATATCTCTTTAATTTAACAAATATCCACCATCTAGAATGGACCACTATGGTCTCTTGATTTGGTTGAGAGTGACAAAACCAATCTCAACAATATGCTCCAAAATTTCTATAGGTGGGATGTAATTCCCATTATCGCCTAAGAAGGGATCAATTCCTATATGTAAACTTTTTTCCTTTCCCAATATCCCATGTAGTCCATTTTCTGATCCAATGAACATTTCTAATAAAACGTTTCCATATTAAAGAAACAACCTTATTTCCACTTCTGAGGATCCAAACCATCTCAATAAATAAGCCCCCATATGGTATTTTGTCTTAGTGACCAAACTCCATAGACATTATAAAAAATATTGCACCACAAGCTCTTCATACATAAGGCTTCATTGAACCAATTTAAATTTTTTATATCCCAACCACCAAGAGATTTAGGTAGAGCTAATCTTTCCCATAATACTAAATGAAATTTCTTCTCCAAACCAGAAACATCGCAAATAAAATTAAATTTTTTAGCTCTAATGATATTGATGATAGCCTGTGGGATTATAACCAAAGAAAACTAATAAACTAGTATACCAATTAATACAACACAAATTAAGGTTACTCTTCCACCCATAGAAAAAAACATGTATGCCCAATTGTTGATTCTTCTTTCAATTTCTTTTACCAGCCACATCCAATCATCAACTCTATAATTGTTGGGATTTAACAAGTAACAAAGATATTTAAAACCTAAATCTAAGCTTTCCACTTTTATTTGAAAAAGTGAACTAATCTCATATACTACATAATCCAAGACTATGTGTTGATAGAAAAAATATGTTTCCAACCTAATATCCTTGCCATATTTCGAGCAAAAGATTTTAAGAATATCATGAAGAGTCTTTCATTCATCCAAATTATCAAAACCAAATATAATCACATCATCAACAAAAACAAGATGAGTGATCTTAGTGGATGAAGCGATTCTTATACCTGAAAAATTACCTTTCATGTTTGCTTTTGAAATCATTTGACTTAAGCCTTCTGTGATCAATAAAAAAAGAAGGGGGGGATAGAGAACAACCTTGTCTAAGACCTCTGGAAATGCAAAAAAAAATTGTACGAGCACCATTTATGAAGAAAGAATAAGGTGCATAAGAAATGCGAGCCAATATCCAAATTGTCATATCTAAATGAAGTCCAATATGAATCAGAATTATTCTAAGAAAAACTCAATTGTCCTTGTCGTATGCCTTAGGCAGGTCCATTTTTAGAACCATAGCATTGGGATTTTTAATTTTAGCCGAACGAAGAAATTCTTGGGAGACCCCTATAACATCCATAATTTTTTTGTTGGATAAAAAACCAAATTGTTCTTTTTAAACGACCTCCGATAATTTTGGTTTAAATTCTATCTACTATGATTTTGGTCACCACCTTGTATAAAAAGTTGCATAATGCAATGGGCTTGAAATAAGAAAAGGAATCAGATTTAGCTTTTTTCGATATGAGGTCTATAAAAATGGAATTAATAGCTCTAGACACAAAACCCTCCCTCTATACATCTTAGCTACATCCAACAAATCCTTCCCCATAATATAAAAGAAGGTTGTAAAAATATTGAACGACCAACCATTTGGCCCTGAGATTTTATGTTTGGAAATTTTGACAAAAACCTTAACTTCCTTAATATTTATAGCCCTTCCAATATGTAAACCTTCTTCTCTTGAAAAGAAAGAAGGGAAATATTTTACTATCTTCATTTTATCACCTTTATCTTCCCACCTCGGATCCTTGAAAAGATTACTAAAATAATTAACAATATCCCTTTGAATATCCTGTTGTGAAGAGACTCGATTACCTTCAGGGGAAGAAATGTCCCAAATTGCATTTAAATTTATCCTAAAAGAGGCGTACCTATGAAAAAACTTGGCATTGTTATCACCATACTCAAACCATACCACTCTGCTTTTTAGACTCCAGGCCTCCTCTTCTCTTTTTAGCTACTCATTCTTCTTACCTTCCAACACAATAAGCCTTTCCCTCTCTTCAGCATTGAAATCGTCAGTCAGATTCCTCAAAAGAATTTCCTTATTTGATTTTCAATTTCATACAAATTGTTCCTATCCTCTTCGTCTTTTTTCTTTATCCACCCGTTTACTAACATCTTCAAATCTGTAAGTTTAAAAACTAATTTATCCATTGCATTCATCCCTTCATGTACTAATATTGAAGACCAAATTGATACAACCATTTTGCATAAAGTTTCATCCTTTAGCCATGCCTGATTAAATTTAAACCGATATTTTCTATTATTAGGTTTCCTCTCAAATTGAAGAGCATTGGGATTATGATCTGAAATGTTGGAAACAATATTTCATGACCTATATATAAAACATATTACGAATAAATATTCAGCTATGGAAAAACCATAAAGTATTTTTCCAATGCCTTCTTCCCCCAATCTTTTATTTTTCCATGTAAGATAGAGTTTGAGTGGAATGATATCAATCAAATTGTTCTTTCTAAACAGGTCTTGAAAATATGTATCCCGTGGATCCATCGAGGACAACATTCCCCAATTTTCATGAGTACATAGTAAAATTCAAATCTCGCAAAATAATCGGGTTTTGTAAGTTTAATATACTGAAAACTTATATAGTCTCCCAAAATAATCTTTTTGATTTATAAGGAGTATATATATTTAGCAAGTTGATCTCTTGTTGAAATCCTTTTATTCTTCCTTCAAGAAAAATACCTGCACATGGTTGATCTCTTGTTCAAATCCTTTTATTCTTCCTTCAAGAAAAATACCTGGACACATCTTAAAAGGAGTCAAGTTACATACTCTAGGATTCCAGATAGCTTCGAGACCCCCATACTATCCATCAGCATCTAAATCACAAATATCCCAATATTTTGTTAGTTTTTATAACTCAGTTGATCCTTCCCCATGATTTTGATGTCACATGGGGGGAACATAAGTTGTATTTTCCTAGAGAGATTTTTAATGTAAAGTGTTTTTTTTAAAATTATTAAAGTGACTTTGTACTTTATAAACTTAAAGTGAGTTTAAGTTTTGGGACCCAAAAAGTGCATTTAATGTATTTAATAAAGTGAATATGTGCATTAAGTGAGATCCCTCAAATAAAGCTAATCTCATCCTTTGATTAAGTTGGTTGAGTTAGTTAGGGTAGTTTTGGGTGAGATAAAGTATAAAAGAATGTCTAGGGAAAAGAGAGACATCTAATTAGAAGAAGAAGACAAGAGAGAGAGAGAAAGAAATAAATTTTAAGAAGAAAATTTTTTATTTATGAGAGAGACAGATTGATCATCAATTTGAAGGCACAATTCCCAAGACATCTGAATTTTATTGGACCATACAACCAAATCCGTATAGTCGTTATTGCTAATAGTACATGCACAGAAATCGAGGCAGATTGGCAGGAACGAATTATGAGACATAAATTTCTGCATTTGATGTTGGAAGAATCCATATAGTCGGTACAGTTCGTACTTGGCATGAATTTCGAGAAATTTGATGTACAATTCACACGTGTGGGTTGGCTGTGAGTATTCTGGTATGTTTTTCTATACAGTTTTTCAGATAAGGGTTTCTGATATTATTTTGGTGCTGTAGAAATTCTGAGTTGTTGAATTTCTAATTTCTCTCATAAATAAAATTCTTTCTCTAGGTTTTCCTCTAGTGAGGTTTTTCCTGGGCTTGGCCCTAAATTTGTGTTATCACATTTTCGTTCAGTTTGAAGCTGAATGCATTGGTGTTTATACTTAATACTTTCAGATAAATTCATCTCATGAATTTTTAAGTTCAGACAAGTTATAAATCAGATTTACATTCAAGTGTTTGATAAAAGCCATATATGAGATTTTGTGATTGTTTATCAAATTTCTTAATGGTATCAGAGTGTGATTGCTGAAGAAGGTGTGTTAAGTTGTGTGATACAGAACATAAGAGATTCAAGCCAGGGTCAATTAAAGTTTATCAGCTGAAGTGATGAACTCAACAGGATTGAGATATGAAGACAAACTGGATGGGTCTAATAAGTTCAGCCCTTAGAAAGAGCACATAACCATATTGTTCAAAGAGTTGGAGTTATGGGATATTGTTGGTGCTTCAGACACCATCACTGTTCCCATAGATGCTGCTTTGAAGACTGCTTTTGAAAAGAAAGATATAAAAGCACAGAGAATTTTCTTTAACTCTATAAAATATCATGTGATACCTCATGTCATAGGTAAGTCACATGCTTTTGATATTTGGAAAGCTTTGTGTACTCTTTATCAAAGTAAGAACCAAAATAGAAATATGGTTCTCAGAGAAAAACTAAGGAATACCAATATGACTAATGATGATACAGTAACCACTTATCTCACAAAAATTTCTCAAGTTAGAGATGAACTTGGTGCTGTTGGTGATAAAGTGCAAGATGAAGAGCTTGTTAGATATGCTCTTAATGGGTTCACTGCAAAATGGCACACATTTGTGCAAGGAGTAGTTTTTAGAGAGAAACTTCCTGATTGGACAAGGTTATGGGATGAATTTGTTCAAGAAGAGACTCGGGCGGGGACATTCCAGAATGGCACTCATAGCAGTGAAGAAAATGTGGCCCTTCTTATCAAAGGAAAAGGTAAAGGGGGCAAGAAAAGGGAGAAATACATCAGTAAGGTTCAGTGCTATAACTGCAACAAGTTTGGTCATTATGCTAGTCAATGTACTAAGAATAAGGATGAAGACAAAGAGGGAGCAGCATCAGCATAAGTGCTAGATTTTGTTGCCAAATTTGAAAAGGAGTTTTCTTTGGCATCAGTTGAGACTAGTATAAATAGTTCAGTAGATTACCATGACACATTGATAGTTGATAGCAGGTCAACTATCCATATGATCAGAAAGTATGGAATTTTGCAGAGGATAGAAGAAATTACTCCAGGACACTTTGTTGAAATAGATATTGGAAATCCTCAGGCAAAAATAAGAGGAGTTGGAACTGTGAAATTCCAACTAGATCTGGGAAATGTTCTTGAAGTAAACAGGTGACTATATGTTCCAGGCATGAAATTTAGTAGAATTTCTATGTCATCATTGGAGGATGATGGGTATGGAATGTTTGTCAAGACAGGACAAATGTTTCTATATCGGGTAGAGAACCCAGTTGGTACGACAATTTTGCTTGGGAATAGAAGAGACAGACTTTATTTTCTGCAAGGAGAAGTGATGTTTCCAGGGTCAAGTGGACGGTTATCTGAGACTGAATATAAAGATGAGGCAGTAGATGCATAGATGATACCTTCAGATGAGAAAAGCTGTACTGGTAGGAGACTCAGCTAGTATGAAGGTTGTGAGAAGAGACAGGACAATTCTCATATTAGAGTTGTTTTTCAACATCGATCTTTAGGTCACATTCCAGAGCAAGAGTGAGCTTCTTCAGAGGACAAAGACCCAAGTGGTGTAGATATACGCATTGTTGAAAGGACCTCCCTCATTAAGAGGGAGTGTTAGTTTTTATAACTCATTTGGTCCTTCCCCGTGATTTTGATGTCACATGGGGGGACATAAGTTGTATTTTCCCAGAGAGATTTTTAATGTAAAGTGTGTTTTTTTTATATTATTAAAGTGACTTTGTACTTTATAAACTTAAAGTGAGTTTAAGTTGTGGGTCCCAAAAAGTGCATTTAATGTATTTAATAAAGTGAATATGTGCATTAAATTAGATCCCTCGGATAAAGCTAATCTCATCCTTTGATTAAGTTGGTTGAGTTAGTTAGGGTAGTTTTGGGTGAGATAAAGTATAAAAGAATGTCTAGGGAAAAGAGAGACAACTAATCAGAAGAAGAAGAAGACAAGAGAGAGAGAGAAATAAATTTCAAGAAGGAAATTTCTAATTTATGAGAGAGACAGACTGATCATCAATTTGAAGGCATGATTCCCAAGACATCTGAATTTCATTAGATCATACAACCAAATTTGTACAGCCATTATTGTTGATAGTACATGCACATAAATCGAGGCAGATTGGTAGGAATGAATTACGAGACAAAAATTTCTGCATTTAATGCTGGCAGAGTCCGTACTTGGCATGAATTTTGAGAAATATGTTGTACAGTTCGCACGTGTGGGTTGGTTGTGAGTATTCTGGCATGTTTTTCAATACAATTTTTCAGATAAGGGTTTCTAAAATGATTTTGGTGCTGTAGAAATTCTGAGTTGTTGAATTTCTAATTTCTCTCATAAATAAAATTCTTTCTCTAGGTTTTCCTCTGGTGAGGTTTTCCCCTAGGCTTGGCCCTAAATTTCTGTGTTATCACATTTTCGTTCAGTTTGAAGTTGAATGCATTGGAGTTTATACTTAAGACTTTCAGATAAATTCATCCCGAGAATTTTTAAGTTCGGACAAGTTATAAATCAGATTTGCATTCAAGTGTTTGATAAAAGTCCTATATGAGATTTTGTGATTGTTTATCAAATTTCTTAATGGTATCAGAGCATGATTGTTGAAGAAGGTGTGTTAAGTTGTGTGATACAGAAAAGAAGACATTTAAGCTAGGGTCGGTTAAATTTTATCAGTTGAAGTCTTGACCTCAACATGATTGAGATATGAAGACAAACTGGACGGGTTTGATAATTTCATCCCTTGGAAAGAGTGCATAACCATATTGTTCAAAGAGTTGGAGCTATGGGATATTGTTGGTGCTTCAGAAACCATCACAGTTCCCACAGATGTTGCTTTGAAGACTGCTTTTGAAAAGAAATATATCAAAGCAAAGATAATTTTCTTTGACTCTATAAAAGATCATGTGATACCTCATGTCACAGGTAAGTCACATGCTTTTGATATTTGGAAAGCTTTGTGTACTCTTTATCAAAGTAAGAACCAAAATAGAAAGATGGTTCTTAAAGAAAAACTGAGGAATACCAAGATGACTGATGATGATACAGTAACCACTTATCTCACAAAAATTTCTCATGTTAGAGATGAACTTGGTGCTGCTGGTGAGAAAGTGGAAAATCAAGAGCTTGTTATATATGCTCTTAATGGGTTCATTGCAAAATGGTACACATTTTTTTATGTATTAGTTTCCAGAGAGAAACTTCCTGATTGGACAAGGTTATGGGATGAATTTGTTCAAGAAGAGACTCAGGAGGGAACATTCCAGAATGGCACTCAGAGCAATGAAGAAAATGTAGCCCTTCTTATCAAAGGAAAAGGTAAATGGGGGAAGAAAAGGGGGAAATACCTCAATAAGGTTCAGTTCTATCACTGCAACAAGTTTGGTCATTATTCTAGTCAATGTCATAAGAATAAGGATGCAGACAAAGTGGGATAAACATGAACAAAAGTGCTATATTTTTCTACCAAATTTGAAAAGGAATTTTCATTGGCATCAGTTGAGACTAGTATAAATAGTTCAGTAGATTACCATGACACATAGATAGTTGACAGTGGGTCAACTATCCATATGATCATAAAGTATGGAGTTTTGCAGAGGATAGAAGAAATTGCTCCAGGACACTTTCTTGAAACAGATATTAGAAATCCTTAGGCATAAATAAGAGTTGGAACTATGAAATTCCAACTAGATCTGGGAAATGTTCTTGAAGTAAACAAGGTACTGTTTATTCCAGGCATGAAAGTTAGCAGAATTTCTATGTCATCATTGGAGGATGATGGCTATGGACTCTTTTTCAAGACAAGACAAATGTTTCTATATCAGGTAGAGAACCCATTTGGTACCACAATTTTACTTGGGAATAGAAGAGACATACTTTATTTTCTGCAAGGAGAAGTGATGTTTCTAGGGTTAGGTGGATGGTTATATGAGACTGAATCTAAAGATGAGGTAGTAGATTCACAGATGATACCTTCAGATGAGGAGAGTTGTACTGGTAGGAGACTCAACCAGTATGTAGGTTGTAAGAAGAGGTATGACAACTCTCAGATTAGAGTTGTTTTTTGACATGGATCTCCAGGTCACATTCTGGAGCAAGAGGGAGCTTCTTCAGAGGACAGAGACCCAGGTGGTGGAGATACAGGAATTGTGGGAAGGACCTCCCTTGTTAGGAGGGATTTTTAGTTTTTATAACTTAGTTGGTCCTTCCCCATGATTTTGATGTCACATGGGAGGGACATAAGTTGTATTTTCCTATAGAGATTTTTAATGTAAAGTGTGTTTCTTTATATTATTAAAGTGACTTTGCACTTTATAAACTTAAAGTGAGTTTAAGTTGTGGGGCCCAAAAAGTGAATTTAATGTATTTAATAAAGTGAATATGTGCATTAAATGAGAGCCGTCAGATAAAGCTAATCTCATCCTTTGATTAAGTTGGTTGAGTTAGTTACAGTAGTTTTGGGTGAGATAAAGTATAAAAGAATGTCTAGGGAAAAGAGAGACATTTAATCAGAAGAAGAAGAAGACAAGAGAGAGAGAGAGAGAGAGAGAGAGAGAGAGAGAGAGAGAGAGAAATTTCAAGAAGGAAATTTTTGATTTATGAGAGAGACAGACTGATCATCAATCTAAAGGGATGATTCCCAAGACATTTGAATTTCATTGGACTGTACAACCAAATCCGTACAACCATTATTGTTGACAGTACATGCAAAAAAATCGAGGCATATTGGTAGGCATGAATTATGAGACAAAGTTTTTTGCATTTAATGTTGGCAGAATCCATACAGTTCGTACTTGGCACAAATTTCGAGAAATATGTTCTACAGTTCGCACGTGTGGGTTGGTTGTGAGTGTTCTGGCACATTTTTCAATACAGTTTTTCATATAAGGGTTTCTGAAATTATTTTGGTGTTGTAGAAATTTTGAGTTGTTGAATTTCTAATTTCTCTCATAAATAAAATTCTTTCTCTAGGTTTTCCTCTGGTGAGTTTCTACCTTGGGCTTGGCCCTAAATTTCTGTGTTATCACATTTTTGTTTAGTTTGAAGTTAAATGCATTGGTGTTTATACTTAAGACTTTTCAGATAAATTCATCTCATGAATTTTTAAGTTCAGACAAGTTATAAATCAGATTTGTATTAAAGTGTTTGATAAAAGTCCTATATGATATTTTATGATTGTTTATCAAATTTCTTCATATTTCAATATTTCAAAAAATATTCACAGGTGTTCAAACCTTTAGTCATCTTTTCCTGAAAATATATATATGTCTTCTTTGTTTGTTTGTAAGAACCTTTTGAGGGAGCCAAACTTAGGTTCTTTCCCTAGCCCTCTAATACTGAAAGAGATGCATAACATTAGGGAACAATTGACAAGGGCATCGATGCTCCAAGGGCTCCAAGATAATTTAAGTTGATTGCCAAACTACATTCAACAATACATATTCTAGAATATAATGGAATAGAAACCCATCCTTGAGAATTTGTCTCCACTTCAATGGATTCCCCTCTTTCCTTCCTTTCATGCCTTCGATTTTCCTTCTAATGGCCTCATTTTGGTGATGATTAGAAGAATTTTCCACTATCTCATTGAAATAATCTCACATAGGGGATTTTAGTAGTTCACCTATAAAACCAACTTCCTTCCCTACAGAAACCTCATTTACATCCAAACCCAAAACTGCAACATAATTTTACATTTGATCAGATCCTAAGGCTAGGGAATCAACCAAAGATGATTTTTTTAACCACTCTAGAAAAGGATCTATAGAATTTACAACTCTAGCAGCATTAGCATCAAGGTCTAATCTCCCTTCCCTTGATGAATTTTAAAAATCATTACAAGTTGAATCCCGTTGAAAAGAAGCATCCCCCTTTGCAACCCTAGAATTTGTAGATTCCCCACTACTCTTTCCATAATATAACAGGAGGATTTCCTTTCCCAAAAGTCCATAATCATTAACCTTATTCCCTAATCTACGATCAATATATTTTTCCACTGAATTGATAAAACTAAGTTCTTTATAAGTCAAATATTCATGATGAATAAGAGATTCATTAAGGGACTTACCTTTTAAGCGCTCATATTCAACATTTGAGGGATGAACGGGTCTTAGTGGGGAAGGTTGATAAGTTGGACTGTCGCAAGTCTCTTGAGTCGAATGTGAACTAAAACCCATTACATTCCATTTTTCTTTAGGGCAATTATTCTTTAGGTGACGTGCATTTCTACGTATTAAACATAGAAAAGGAATTCCCAAAAGGTCCAACCTATGCTCCAATATTTGGTCACCCCACCTTATGATAACTTTATCCAGGAGGTCATCTTATGTTTCCAATTCCACCATAACTCTAACAAATCTATTATCTCCCAAAGATAGAAATTAATTGCTAACATGTATGGATTTTCCTAAATGATTTTACAGATTCCTAAGAATTTCCTTTGACAATAATTGTAATGGGAATCTAGGAAGAAGCATCCATAAATGATGCTTGGTGACCTTCTGGCTATGAGGGTTAAAATGAGCTGACCAACTCCAAAGTACAATAAATCCTTCCTTTATAACCCATAAACTATCCAAAATATTATGGGCATGCTCCTCTGAGAGAAAAATGAACCAAAACCACCCATCTGAGAGCCAATGCACTTGTGGACTATAATCTATAGCAAGTTTCCAATTTTCCATTACCCACTTGACCATTTCGATTATGTTCATTCTTAAATATTCTAGTCTACCAATGAGTTCCCTTCTAGTTAAACCTTCAATTTTTTCTAAGGTAATATCACGCCCCACTGTAAAATATTCCACATCTGACTTAACCTTGAAAGCTTTTAATTTCCTCATATTTTGAGCTCTTTCAACAGAGATTCTCAATGGCTGGGGAAGCTCCAAGGATTTAGTGATTATCTGAGAATTTTTTTAAAATTTTTGGTCTCCAACCTTATTGACCCTACTATAAAACTTGAACTCTTTCTTTGTCACCTTCAATAAGTTAGAGATGTCACGAACGGCCATACCGACACTAGGGTTTGTTGGTAACAATTTTCTTTCCCGAACCCGGCAAACAAATCCTCTTCACCATATGTTGCACATACACAAAAAACGTCTAAGGAAGGACATATTTCTCAAACATAATCATCTTTTAACAAATGATTATGAAGCCTCACATCAAAATCCATCTAGGATTTGGGCAGAAACCCCAAATCAATCTGACATGACTTAAATATTTTTTCTTTTCTTTTTGACATAGGGAAAAATAAAAATAAAATTGGTGATTACTGAAAACCCACCTAAATATACTAGAAATATTAAGGAATCAACTAGAACAATCCATTAAAAGTGTAAAAACTAGCCATTTAGAGAGAAAACCCTAAAACCAACTAAATTTGGACCTTTGTGTGCATGTGCGCACACATTCACCATAAACCTTTAGGTGCACAAATACCCACACCTTCTACCTTTCGATATGCATGCACATATGCCCAAGCATATTCACACACGTAAAGACACATGAATTCATCCTTTATCCTTTAGAGGATCACTAAGAAGTTTGTATGATATAATTTGTGTGGGTCAATAATTATAATAATAATATATTTCTAAGGTCACAACCTAGAGAAACACCAATTTGTTCTATGAGACCCCTTTGTTTGTCGGACGAGGCTCCCCCAATCACACAACAATTTGACTGCTAAAGTCTACAATGGTGTACATACCCTAGAACTCTCAAGATTTGAATCTATGACCTCCTAGGAAGAAACTCATGTTCTTAACTATTAGGCATCATGGAGAGAAGGTATTTTCATAACGTATTCTTGTGTGTGCACATTCCTTTGCATGTAGTCAGACAAGGACACACATAATGGCACATGACTAAGAGGATGGGTGATGAGCGTAAAGTAATAATGTTGTGCATGTGTGTGGAGGGGTGAATGAACTAGGTGCATCTAGAAGTGTGTGTGTGTTGCACCCAGATGAGGTTGAGGTGATTTGTAAATTGTCATGGTCATTCCAATGGAATGGTCCATCACAATATATATTACAATTTTTTGAAAACTCTTGTAATGCAATATTTCACTTAAAACTAAATTTTAATATTACTAGAGTAGAAAACAAAACTATTAAATAATATTAGAATTGGATGATTGAAGATAAATAAAACAATACTCCATCTACACATTGACCACAAAATGTGCCCTAGGACACCCAATATGAAAAAACCCAACTAGAAGGTGAGGATTATGCATTGCTCTTATATTTTTAAAATAATATAAACTCACTATGAAGTTTCCATGGACACTTATATTTCCTATATGTATGTTTCATGGTATTCTAATTCCTATGCTATAATCCAATATCCCACTTCCTTGCTCTATTCAATTATGGAACAGTAATCAAAACAATAAGAATACAACCCCTTCCTTTTTCGAGTGGCCCAAAATTTAACAATGTCATGGTATTCATGTAAGGTTAGGGTTAGGTTTTTACATGCCTCAAATCCCAATTAAAATTAAGGTTTTGTACCCTTTCAAGTGTTATTGAAACTACACACTTGAATAATTCCATGTGTTAATAATGTAAATTGACATGCCATCCACTTACTACATGATAGGTCAAAAATGTATGAGGAATGTATGCATACTCACTTTAGAGTTTCCATATCCATTATGGTTCATATGGATTCTACATGGTCTTCTACTTCCTATTATTTTCTCCAATGTACCACTCCTTTTCTCTTATCAACTATAGAAAAATACCTAAAACAATAAGAATGGATCCCATCCCTTTTCAAGTGGTCAATATTAAAAAATATTAGAAACAAGTGGGTATAACCTCTAATATGGGGGTTGTAGTCAGAAACTTAACCATAAGTGCACGACCTTTAATATGGTACTTCAGTTTTGAAAATGGAAACAAGTGCTGATCAAATTGATAATTGGGTTCTTCGTATATATCAGAGCTTGCTGCCTTGCACGACATCATAGTCACAACTTGTGGTCTTATAAACCTAAACATAAAAATCCTTTGGTTAGTTTTATTGCACTTGGAAATTCCATCCAAATGGGTATGAGGCTGCTATAATCCAAGCCTAGATCATGCTCTTAGAGGGGATATAACTGGAAAAATATCCAACTAGGGCATGGCTACTATATTCACAAGTACATTTATATTCATCACAAGTACAAAACTAGTACCTATGGAATGTTGTGTAGACTCTATACAGAGTCTTTGAAGTTTCCTACAACATTCCATTTGGCTATATTCTACCTTGTACATCAACCTGCAAAACTATATATATACATATAGTTGATTACGTAAACATATCAATTGAATAATTGGTGTAATCTATTGATCGGCTACATCATGTATTTTTTTCCTTATATGGGTTTGTTGGTATGCTAAATTCGTTTAAATTTTGTGTATTAGGAGGATATAGCCAAAGAAATTTCTCACAACTAGTGTTGGACATTCATTATGTCATTAAATATATATTAAAGTACAAACAGATTTGGGATGCTTGATATTTAGCACGTTTAAATAGCATACATATGGTATATTGTTCATTGAATGCTTGGACAGATACATATATTTGCAATTTTCAATGGACAAGATATAAACATAGATTGAGAAAATATTTGGATTAAATGAAGGTCTATATATTCAATTTGCATTAAAAGCAAGCAAACAAGCTTGGAAATATAATTGCACTTTCTATTGACAATTCGAACTTGTCCATATATATGTGTATTGAGCAGTTTGGTTGTTTGAGTGTCGATTTATACACATATAAGGGGAACATTAAGATATAACCCAATACATAGGGTTGTAAATCGGTTGGATTAGCCTCAACACAATAAGTAAAAAAACCAAGCAACCTAGAAATAACCCATATCTGAATACATGATTAACAAAAATATTAGAGTGGCATCACTACCTTGGAATCAATTTTTGATAGGGTGATGGTATTGACCTAAGATTGTTTTAATTGAAGATAATTTTAATTTTCCATAGAGATCCATGCTGGTGAGATGGATGGATTATAGAAATACCTTTTACAGATCAATATTTTAAAATTTTTTGGATTTGTTTATAAGATTTGGAAAGATTGGATAATGAATTTAATTGCAAATCTTTTCTTTTTTCCATTTGGGCATTGAGATTTGCTCAAATTTGTGCATTATAATTTCATCACTTTCTTAATGTTTCATTAATTTCTATTCCTATAAATATGCAAAGGAACAGTATGCATCTCGAGATAATGCAAACAAACTTTCCTTTGAAGGTTCTCTTAGTGACAGTGTAACATCCCCTAATAACTTGTTAAAAATGCATATAAAGAAAATTTAAGTATACTTTCTTTCACATGAATTTTGGATATAACCTTTATAAACACTCAACCTTAACCTATTTATAAATAACCAACATTAACTTCTATATCTAAGTCTAGCTTTGCACCCAGAAAGGTTTTTTCTACACTGATGCTTCCTTTCCAACTTTTTCTTTCCGCATTCCTCTCTTCTGCCTTCAATTGCAGACTTCGGAATTGGAAGCCTTCCACATTCTACCTTTCTGACTTTTGTTGTGGACTCCAAAAATCAAAAGGTTATCATGAGACGGGATCCTTTTATCCCCTTTCCGATTTCTGTATTCCTCCATGCAGATCGTCGATCCCGAAAAGCTTGTTGTTTAACGACTTAACCTTTTCCTTTCCACTTTTCGCCTTTCGTTATGCGGGTCGCATAAATATCTCCTTTCGTAAACTTTGCTTTTCCTTTCCACTTACCGCTTTTTGCCTTCCGCTATGCAGATCGCAGATCACAGAAACTTAACGTTCTTATGACTCAACCTTTCCTCTTCTGCTTTCCGCCTTCTGCTATGCAGATCACAGATAGCGAAAATCTTAGCATTCTTATGACTTTACTTTTCTTTCTGCTTTCCACTTTCTACTTTCTGCTATGCGTATCGCGGATCACGAAAATATAACAATCTTAAGACTTAACTTTGCTTTTCCTCTTTTCTTCTTTCGCACCGTCCATCTTATGGGGTCAATCTCAATTGTCCATCTTTCCTTCCGACATTCCATTTCTACTGCAGAATTCAGAAATCGAAAAACCAATCTTTCTGCCTTGGCCTTTTTTGTGTTTCCAATTTCCGACTTCAGAACGCAGAGATCCATGAAATGACTACTTGCTATTTCATTTTTCTGCTTTCTGATTTCTGATTTCTGCCTTCCACAAGCAGATTCTGGAAGTCAGGAAAAATACATCTTAACTTCAACTTAGCCACATTTTGACTTTTAAACCGGACTTCAGGTCTTCATGAACTTATGAAAACATAGTGGAAAACCTAGGCATATTCAAATGCAAAGTATATGAACATTTAACCACAGTAAACCCTGCTGGAAACATGTGACAAGCTTTCAACGCATTCAACTAATTCATAAAATAAGGGATTTCCACACTGTTGAATATTGCAGGGAGAACTGGCAAGTGCAATAATATCATTCATAACTATAAGTATTACCCATGCACTTCACCAAGCCTGGGATGGTTCACCCAGAGAAAAAATGAAGCCTCCCCACTGGGGAGCAAATACACTAGGTGATTAAACCAGGGAAAACATACAGTAAGGAAGCAACTCTTTTCGGAATATGTTAAGATATCAAAGGGAAGCCCCAACAAGTCACAGTCATTCAAACATAGCAAGAGTCTCCAGTTCCAGAAACTCAATCAAACCTACCAGTTATACTGGATTGAAGGAAGAGTGGGTGCATTCCAAGTAGTCATAACCATCTCCAACAAACCTAGAGTACTCCTCCTAGGAGAATGAAAAAATCCAATGCAAGGCGTCAACATAGTTGGTGTACCCTACCAGTAATACACTACATAATCAAAGCAATCAATATCATAAGAATACACACCCATTCACCCAGACCATACTTTCATAAACAACGCTATAATCATGCTTGCTAGCTAACTCTAAATTTTGTAGCTCTACAACAATAAGCTTCGTGTTGCAAAGAGAATTGACCCTTCCAATGGTCAAATCAAAGAAGAATACATAAGGATTAAAGGACGTGTAGCTTCAATAGATCCAAGGTGGAGGTCGACAAATCTATTGCTGAGAACAATTCTGCTGAATGAAGCCAACGTCTGAGATCAGCGCGGAGAAATAGAGGTGATCATGGATAAAATACCTTCATGATCTATAGTAGGGATAGATATCGAAGAAGATCAAAGACTGTGAGCCAAATCACAGGGATAACTAGCACGAACAAAGAAAAAATTGTAGGGTGCGATAGGAAACGTGCAGAAAAGATGTGTCCCCTCCCCATTGGATATCACATTGATTGGAGGTGTGAGAGTCACTTTATGGGGTGCAATTATTTTAAAAGGCCCGCATATTTCAATGGTCAGGACTTGGGCGAAGAAAGATCAATGATAATGAATTATTCTGTTGATTCAACTAGCACGAATTAATTAACTCTTAGTGTGCACGAAGTTTTTATAAAATCCGCCTTATGGTATTTGAGGTCCACTGTCGATCAAGATCTGACGGTCTTCAAAAATTCTGCGGATTCAACTAGCAGGGGATTTAACAGTGGAGATGTGTGTGGAATTTTAATACAATTCGTTTTTGTGCTAAATGGAGTCTGTCGTTGATCTAAGTTGGCAGAGATCCAATGACAGGCGATCATTTCGCTTGTTCAATTAGCAAGGGACTTATCTGCAGAGGCTGGATGCAGAAAACTTGTGAAATCTAGTTCAACGTAGACTTGGATTGCGCTCATTGTTGAGCATTAGAGGGGACATAGGCCATGATGGTTAAACTTATCGGTTTGGCTAAGGTTAAAACAGACTAAAAACTCATATCAGACTATCTAAAGAATGTATATAAAGGTCCTGGCATCATAGGCTTAGTACATTTTGGGGAAAAACATCACGAGATTTAATAACAACCAAAGAATACTTAAATGCACACACACACCTGTATAATAACAAAATACTCATCAACAAACTTAAGGAATTCTCTTATCCTTACAACAGCGTGGAGATCATACATATATACATCTACAGACATGTCGTAAGCTCATAAGTCAAATGAAACCATGCAATAAATTGGCATTTCTTTACAAAGCACTATTTCACTAGATTATTTGTCATTTACTCTAATATAAGACACCAACATCCCACAACAAGGTATGAATCAATGGTTCATGAGCATCATTAAATCTATGCTACTATTTCATCATTTCATTGACATTAAAACATATCTTAAACATAAACAAACATACCCAGAGTTCAATAAAAATAGAAGGAACAATACTCAATAATGGAACCTGTTGTAATACAAGCCACAATGAAAAGGGAACAACCACATTCCACCCAATCGTAGATTAGGCACAGATCTATCCATCCTCAATGACCCCCGAGCTAAAATATGCATGTCGAGAATGGTGACAATCAAACTCAGTCCAGTTCACCAGTGAGGAGTCATTTTCCTCACACAACAAGTATTTCCTTCAGCTTTCATAGCATAGAGTGCTCACACAACCAAGTATTCTTTCTTCCAGCATCCCCCCTCATAGTATCTGCTTCCTTATTTATAGTTTTTTTTTCTCGGTCTTTTTGCAGCTAACAGCCAATTCCCCCAGGAATTTCCACTCCACTACATCTTTAATTCCCTAGGGTGGGTCTAGCACCATACTGGCATTCCCATGCATGGTGTAACTTCCCCAATAGTAACCCTTCATGTCCCCCACTCTCGCATGCATAGTTTCCTCATTCAACATGGTTGTCCATATCATTCATATTTTTATTATGAGCATAATGTTTGAGTTACATTTGTCCTCCAAGCACCAATTGGCATATTCTAGGTTTTCCAATCATATTTAAGAAATAAAATAGTAAAATTAATATTACATAAAATGTTTGTGTATTGGGGGATGTTACATCCTTTCCCCCTTATTGTAACACTGTCCTCGGTGTTCTCAGTTGTCTTCTGTAGCTTCTGGAAACTCCTGGTAATTCCTAAGTACTGCTTTCTTCCTCTCTAGCCTTACGCACAGACTTCTTATCTTAGCATGTCTTTGATGACTTGAATTGTTCATTCTATTTGTCCATCTATCTCTTCTTGGTCTCCAATCCTGCAGACAAATATTTTAAAGCATTTGATGTAAAAATTACATCCTGGTTAGAAAATTATCCTCTTGGGTACTCCACGAAGTTGGAATACCTATTTTAGAAAGTCTCTCTGCAGTATTAATAGTTCCATTAGTTGACTCTATAGCAACTTTTTGGACTTATTCTACTATTACAATCATAATTGGATTATGTTGCTTTTTTATGTTGATGGCAAACCTATGATCGAATCTAAGGTTATTACCTTCCAGTTACCTTCGGAAAGGGAAAACCTGTTGAATATCGATGTTCAATATTCATATTTTGACACCCCAAGCATTTATATAGATAATTAATTAACTCTACCTCAAATACGGGCCAAAATATTTGCTTCCTAAGGGATGTTAGCATCTTTTCGTAGCCAGGGTGTCCTGCATAAGGAGGTTTGTGCATCTCATTCACAATTAACAATTTCAAACCTGCAACATCATGCATGTATAATCACATAAAAATCGGCTAGAATATGCTAAACAATTGAATACTTATTAGTATTTTCAGCTCAATAGTCCACATTTGCCCCAAGGCATGTTTTTCCTCATCTCACCTGCGTGACATACAAGCTCGTAGTTCACATGAGAGGTCATCATAATGAAAATTTCCATCATAAAATTTTTAGATCTATTTCATATATAAATTAAATTCCCAAACATAAGTTCCTTGTCCTTTTTTTGTCTCCTGCAAACCATAATACCTGGTTTTCTGCAGTCTCTTACCTAACATGTTTCCTACACCAAACAGTTAATATCATGGATAATCAATTCAAACAAAGAATTTACAATTTGGTCTCCTACAAAACTTAGACTTCACATTCATGAGGCCAATCCTCATATTGTTTGGTTCTGGAGAGGGGAGGATCTTACCCCTATTACTTGTATTTTTTGCCACACATAATCTGTCATCTTAACATCATTATAGAACAACAAAATTTCAAAACCGCAAAATTTACAATTATGTTCTGTTCATACCTTCATGAGACCCTTCTCATAATGTTTGGCCTTTGCACATGGTATATCATGTCTATATTTTATTGGACCTGTTCATACCACCTGCAATCTGACACTTCCAATCATTCAAGCAATTGTGAGCATCCCTGCATACCATCCCTTCATCATGGGAATTGCAATGATCCTCAAATTGCAATACTCAGTACTATACAAAAATTGCTAGGTATTTTCACCTTATTTATGCAAATAAAGTATGCTTCCATCACTCATGATTTCACAATCATGCTTCATACATTTTTGTGCTTTCAACAAATCATTCAATCAAACATGACTACCTTTTTCCATGCAATTCTTTTCCTTGTATTCACAGTAGTTCATGAAATGATCTCATAACTGCCAATTATTCTATCGTTTTAGTTATTAAAGAATTTGCAATGCAGTATCTATATCATAAACATGCATTCACAAAATGCATTTTGTATGTACCCACACATACCTTGGCCTCAAAGCTCCAAGCGCTCCTTGGACGAATCCTTCTTTCAGAAGTTCTTACATGAGTATATATACCTGAGGGTCATCTCCTCATGAAACTACAAGTTCACATGCATGCCTCCTCAACCTATATATATATTACTCAACCGATATTACAGAACCTAACACCTCCTTGGGTGCTCCATGGAAGTTTTGTTCCAGAGCCTAACACCTCTTTTGGGTGCTCACTGGTAGCTCTAGCCTACCAAGATCAAGCGCTTCCTTTCTGGACACCATAATACCTAGGGGTTATTCTCTTCATGGATCCCTCACTCCTATGACAGTACCCTTACGCGAGGTGAATGTGTGTGGAAGGAATACTAACCAGATGTCTTACGCCTGGGCATCCCCAACGATGGATACTGGTGCCTAGATGTCCAGGGGAAAGCCATGTACCCAATTACATCCTTCTAGAAGCCATGTACCCCATGTACATCCTTCCTCCTCATACAACTTCCTCATATTTATATGCAGAATATCCTTCTCTTATCATTTCCATTTACCCGATCTGGGGACCTGCAGCTATTCCACCAGTAATAAATCAAAATCTTTTATATCATGGAATTCTATAACATAAATATTTCCATCTATTGTAGGTACATAAAACTGACAATTCTCATACATACATAGGATTTTCTTGACGTTATCAATGATCTACTATGGTCCACCATAAATGCAATGGATTTATTTGATAGTCGCACCTTGCTAGTATTTCTTAGTATAAAACGAATCATATTCGTTTTTAGATGTTACATGATTGATTGGTATCCTACCAAGGCTTACACAACCCTAACACCAACCTATTGATCATATATTTGTTGTCCTAACCTTTCTTCACAAGGCTATTGGTTACCTGTGCAGTATCACCAACATCTCCAACCATGCTTCGATGCCCTTGGTCCATTAGTTATTGCCATCGACCATAATATCATAGACAACAACAACTATCAACAGTGTTTCATTGCATATGTAAAACCACACTATTTTACCATTATGCATTATTGAATTCATGCAAAACATCTTCACTGGCACTATTCCCTATCTATTTATATGCCTACTAGTGCATATGCATCTGACCTATCCAATTTTTTTCATTCCCAACATTCCTATGCCACAGTTTTATGTACAATGAATTCCTAAAATACAAATATATTGGCAGGATAAGTGTTGACTTATCATAGAGGGAGATTCCCTGCATAATAGTCAATTCCATTTCATGGCTTCTCTGGGGAGGCAACTGCAACATAACAACTCTTCTCCTCAACAATTATATGGAAACACTCCCTTTGGGGCATCCTGCAAGTCTAGCACTAAACCTTCCTTCAAGATTTAGCTTGTTCTTTAATTATCAACCTACAAATTTGGCTCATGCTCGTTGGGGGGGTAGTCCTGGTATCTCTCTCGGAAACACATTCATAAAATTGCTTAAGACTGGGTAGTTTTTTACCTGTGTTTTACCTTCTTTAAGGAGCAGGTCCATGACTTGCACTACATACAACATGCAACCTTTTTCATACCTTTCTTTAACTACAAGGCAGATATCTGCCTTTAAGAAACATGCTTGCTAAAACCCCTTACCTTCCTAACATTTTTATCCTCAGCCACATAAGTAAAGGTTTTATCAAAACAATCCATTATTACTTTATGCTTTGCTAACCTGTTCATGTCAATAATCATATTATACATACAACTGCATGTCTACTAAGGTTAATATCAACAACATAGGAATGAATCAAAATCTAACAATATTAGATTTTATGATTCACAAGGAATTGATAGGTAAACATATTCACTTCACAAGAACGAATTTACTTATAGTGCATATTTACTTCACAGTAAGCACTCTGTTTTCTTTTGGATGTCCAATTAAACGCACCGAGTGTTAACAATACTCTAAGTGCTCATCTGAGCTATCCAACACCAAGATAATTAGATGTAAAAAAATCAAGTTATACCTTATGGTCTTGTACTTTATCTTCACCATCCTCATATAACATCACTTACCTTTTATTTAGCTCTGATGGCTGATAAAACTAGCCAATGCTCAGTATGCTTTACCTTGGTAATTTGGAAGGGATTCATCATCCTTGTGGTGCTGCAACTTAAGGAGGCTCCTGGATCACTTAATATAGTAGGGGTGTGATTAGAATTAATACGTTCTCTTCCCCATTGTCCCCACCAGTTGTATTTCAACAAGGTATTAAATATATTCCAAGGTTCCCATAGCAAGATACTTTTAACATGTCCCCAAGGATATACTTTCCTTTAACAAGACCCTTGGATATATTTCCTAGTGAAGGATGTTAGTACCACACTTTACATCCTTTGTACTTGATAATTATACTTGAAGTTAATATTCAATAAGGGTACCTGATTTTTTCTTAACCAGTTACACGATTAGTACCTTCTTTTCAACAACGATATGAGAAATACCACTAAGTTATTACTAGTGCCCCTTTATTACTACCACCAGATGCCTTTCTAGTGGAGATACTAAAGGGAAACTATCTTCATAGATCACCTAAGATATTGCAACATGAAAAGCTAAGTTATATGCATAAACTCCCATTTAATAGAGAATCAGAAGGGTCATATCACAAGGCACAATTCTTCTTAGAAATCATTCAAGAAGCCATTATTCATCAACTAAAATCAGTCATACAATGACCCTCATTCATACTTGATCTCCAATTCATAGTACCTTAACCTATTTCAGTCATATATCAATCATGTAATGTCCACCAAGGACAACCACACATGCATCAATTACCATACAAGAATCCATTGTAGTACATTATTCAACTCATCAACTCATCAACCATCATACACTCATTAGAATGCATTGATCGGAATCCACCAATTTTAATCTACAACCAAAGTACCTAACCCAGACTCACTAAACAAAAGATGGTTATTATTTAGAAAAAGGTAGTTATCACCTTGGTGTGCTTCAACGGAAACTAGATTCTCCCAAAATGTGATAGGGTCGAAACCTGTGGCTCTGGTTTAAACATTCTAAACAAAACTTTTATGGCTAGAACAAATTTCTCCATAATGCAGCGGAACTAGATGTTCCCAAAAAGGTGACAGGGTTGAAACCTGTGGCTCTGATAACATTTGTAACATCCCCTAATAAACTGTTAAAAATGAATATATAAAAAATTTAAGTATACTTTCTTTCACATGAATTTTGGCTATAACCTTTATAAAGACTCAACCTTAAGCTATTTATAAATAACCAACATTAAATTATGTATCTAAATCCAGCTTTGCACCCAGAAAGGTTGTTTCCACACTGAAGCTTCCTTTCTGCATTCCTCTCTTATGCCTTCTGCTGTGGACTTTGGAATAGTAATCCTAACATCCGCCGAAAATCATTCATCCATACTTCCACCTTTTGCTACGGACTGCAGGAATCAGAAGCTTATCATGACACAGGATCCTTTTGTCCCCCTTTTTGCTTTCTGTATTCTACCATGCGGATCGTGGATCCCAGAAAGCTTGTTGTTTGACGACTTAACCTTTTTCTTTCCGCTATGCGGATCGTGGATCACAGAAATATTACCTTCCATAAAACTTTTCTTTTTCTTTCTGCTTACTACTTTTCGTCTTCCGCTATCAGATCGCGGATCACGGAAACTTAACATTCTTATGACTCAACCTTTCCTCTTCCTCTTTCTGCCTTCCACTATGCAGATCGTGGATCGCAGATATCTTAGCATTCTTACGACTTTACTTTTCTTTCTGCTTTCCACTTTTCGCTATGGGGATCGCGGATCGCGGAAATCTAATAAGCTTAAGACTTATATTTTCTTTTCCGTTTTTCTTCTTCTGCACCGTCGATTTTGTGGGGTCAATCTCAAGCATCCATCTTTCCTTCTGACTTTCTGCTTCTACTATAGACTCCATAAATCGAAAACCAATCTTTCTTCCTTGGCCTTTTCTGTGCTGCCGATTTATGTCTTCAAAATGCGAAGATCCATGAAATGACTACTTGGTCTTTCATTGTTCCTCTTTCTGACTTCCTACTTTCTCCTTCCATGAGCGGATTCTAGAAGTCTACAAAAATACATCTTAAATTCAACTTAACCGCATTTTGACTTTTAAACCAGACTTCGGGTCTTCATGAACTTATGAAAACACAGTGGAAAACCTAGGCATATTCAAATGCAAAGTATAGGAACGTTTAAGCATAGTAAACCCTGCTGGAAACCTATGACAAGCTTTCAACACATTCAACTAATTCATAAGATAAGGGATTTCCACACTGTTGAATATTGCAAGGAGAACTAGCAAGTGTAACAATATCATTCATAACTATAAGTATTACCCATGCACTTCACCAAGCATGGGATGGTTCACCCAGAGAAAAAATCAAGCCTCCCCACTGGGGAGAAAATACACTGGGTGATTAAACTAGGGAAAACATACAGTAAGCAAGCAACTCTTTTCATAAAACGTTAAGATATCAAAGGGAAGCCCCAACAAGTCACAGTCATTCAAACATAGCAGGAGTCTCCAGTTCCAGAAACTCAATCAAACCTACCAGTTATACTGGATTAAAGGAAGAGTCGGTGCATTCCAAGCAAACATAACCATTCCCAACAAACCCAGAGTACTCCTCCTAGGAGAATGAAAAAGCCCAAAGCAGGGCATCAACATAGTAGGTGTACCCTCCTAGTCATACACTACATAACCAAAGCAATCAAGATCATAAGAATACACACCCATTCACCTAGACCATACTTTCATAAACAATGCTATAAGCCCGCTTGCTTGCTAACTCTAAATTTCATAGGTCTGCAATGATAAGCTTCGAGTTGTAGATATAATTGAACCTTTCAGTGGTCAAAGCAATGAAGATTACAGAAGGATTAAAGGATGTGTAGCTTCAAAGGATCCAAGGCATAGGTCGACAGATCTACCGTTGAGAACAATTTCGCTGGATGAAGCCAACATATGAGATAAGCGCTGAGAACCAGAGGTGATCTTGGATAAAAACACCTTCATGATCTACGACAGGGATAGATCTCGAAGAATATCAATGGTTGTGAGCCATTTCACGGGGAGAACGAGCATGGACAAAGATAAAATTATAGGGCAAGATAGGAAATGTGCGTAAAATACGTGTCCCCTCCCCATTGGATATCGTGCTCGAAGATTGGAGGTGTGAGAGTCACTTTATGGGGCGCGACAGTTTTAAAAGGCCTGCATATTTCAACGGTCGGGACTTGGGCGAAGAAAGATCAATAGATGTGAATTATTCCACTAATTCAACTAGCATGGATTAATAGAATATTTATAAAATCCACCTTATGGTATTTGAGGTCCATCGTCAATCTAGATCTTACGGTCCTAAAAAATTCCGTGGATTCAACTAGCAGGGGATTTAACAATGGAGATGTGCGCGAAATTTTAATACAATTCTGTTTTGTGCTAAATGGAGTCCGTCGTTGATCGATGTTGGTAGAGATCCAATGATAGAGGATCATTTTGCTCGTTCAACTAGAAAGGGAGTTACCCGTAGAGGCTAGACACAGAAAACTTGTGAAATCTAGTTCAATGCAGACTTGGATTCCTCTCTTCATTAAGCATTGGAGGGGCCATAGGCCGGGCTAGTGAAACTTAACGGTTTGGCTAAGGTTAGAACCGACTAAAAACTCCTATCAGACTATCTAAAGACTGTATACAAAGGGCCTAGCATCACAGGCTTAGTACATTCTGGGGGAAAACATCGCGGGACTTAATAACAAACAGGGAATACTTAAATCTGCACACACACCCGTATAACAACAAAACATTCATCGGCAAACCTAAGGCATTCTCTTATCCTTACAGCAACGTGGAAATCATACATATATACATTTATAGACATGCCCTAAGCTCATCAGTCAAAGGAAACCATGCAGTAAACTGGTAATTCCTAACAAAGCACTATTACACTAGAATAATTTCCATTTACTCTAATACAAGACGCCAACATCCCGCAACAGGGTACGAATCAATAGATCATGAGCATCATTAAATCTAAGCTTCTATTTCATCATTTCATTGACATTAAAACACATCTTAAACAAAAACAAACATACCCAGAGTTCAATAAAAATGGCAGGATCACTAATGGAACCTATTGTAATACGAGCCGTAATGAAAAGGGAACAACCATGTTCCACCCAATCGTAGATTAGGCATGGATCTCTCCATCCTCAATTGCTCGCAAGCTAAACTATGCATGTCAAGAATGGTGACAGTCAAACTCAGTCTAGTTCTCCAATGAGGAGTCATTTGCCTCACATAGCAAGTATTTCCTTCATCTTTCCTAACATAGAGTGCTCACATAGCCAAGTATTCCTTCTTCCAGAATCCCCCCCTCCTAGCATCTGCTTCCTTATTTATAATTTTTGTTTTGTCTCGGTATTTTTGTAGCTAACGGTCGATTCCCACAAAAATTTCCGCTCCACTACATATTTTATTCCCCAAGGTGGGTCTAGTGCCATACTGGCATTCCCATGCTTGGTGTAACTTCCCTGAGAGTGACCCTTCACATCCCCCATTCTCACACACATATTTTCCTCATTCAACATGGATGTCCCTATCATTTAGATTTTTATTACAAGCATAATGTTTCAGTTACATTTTTCCTCCAAGGATCGATTGGCATATTCCAATTTTGCCAATCATATTCAAGAAATAAAATAGTAAAACTAATATTACATAAAAAATTTGTGTATTGGGAGATGTTATAGATAGTCATTGAATTTCCCATCGTGATTGTGAACATTTGTGCATTGGCACAAATAAGGACAATTTCCTAGGACTAGTTAATGATCTGAGCATGGCAATACATAATTTTTGTATGTTTAATGGTCTAGCCTATACCACTTGACAATTGATTTTTTTCAAAGTGAAAATGTCACTCAATTAGATGGAAAATCTTATGGAAAAGGGGAAAATCTATATTATTTTCTACCATTTAGATAGATTTAGGTATGACCTAACTTGTTGATAATTTTTGTAGGTTGGTTTTAGGATTTCATAAATGGTGCGGAAGAATGGGTGGACACTCATTTATAGATTTTTAGTTTTGTAAAATTATATCTTTCTACACTTGCTAGAAATTAGATGGATGTGTGGAAATTACCATGTTTCTAGCATGGAAAGAGTAATGTTTGGCACAATTTGAAGGGGAAAGCTAGTATTGGATTGACCTAAATAATCACTTAGAACTGTCCTCTCAAGGATTATGTACTATCTATTTTTCTTGTCTTAGATTCCAATATCAATTTGACGAGGAAGTAACTGTATATTGGGTTGGACTTACGTAGGTTAAAAATATCAAAACATCCTATTATCAAATGTTGTTAATCATTCACAACACATTTTTTTATAATTTGAATGACCCACGTAAATATAATACGAGTTTCATCATAGAAATGTCATCTCAAGGATCAACAAGAGGGACTGAAAAATTACCTTGTTGTAATACTTGATGACAAACTTGCAAGCCTTCTTGGGTGCCATTCTTCCCATGTTCATGCCAACACTATGGCCAATACTAGGAGTATGGTCATCTTAAAGTCCCTTTCCAGCGTGTTGTAAAGGCCAAGCTATGGAAATCGAAACTAAATGCTCAGTAAGGACAACATATATAAAGCATGCAAAGTGTAACCAACAAAACCTCCTTTATCATGACCCTTACCATAGATTGTTCTTCATTTACAAAAATTGAAAAGATAATCAAAACCAATGAACACCACCTTGGATGCCGGGTTTATCCTCTCGGTGGAACTTCAATGATTTGATCATTCATGTTCTTTGATTGGCTCCATTATTAACAATATTTTCCTCAGTTCACAATGCTTGAAGCTTTTCCTCATATTGTTCCCTTTCTTGTTGTAGTTGAGAATTTGAAAAATGGCTCTCTATGATTTGATGTTGGCTTTATCCTTTTGAATATATATTATTTTCTTGAGTCCCTGTGTGTTTCTCTGAATTAAATATTTTGCATGAACGACTTCTTATCAGATATGAATACTTGACACACATGCAATTCTCCTAGTTTGCGTTGAAGTTAAAGTGTCATTATAAGAAAATATTATAGCTTAATATATGGTAAAGTAATCCTAGTGATATTTAGCCTTATGATATTACTATAGAGGTACGTGCTATATATTAAAAAATAGTATGTTGAGGGGATTCTCTCAAAACTAGGTGTAAGCCAGTGCCCTTAGATATGCTATAAAAGTTCAAAATTTTGAAGTCGAGAAGTATATAAACATGTCAACTTTTTGAATATATATTTGAATTATCGAAAATGTTATGGAAAATTTTTCCAAGTGGCCTTCGTTATCCATAGTGAAGCCGAACTTCTCAAGACATTTCATACTATATCCCTGTAAAAAATTGGATGTTCTATTTTACAAATTAGAGGAATCATTATTCTTGTAAATATTGGGATATTGGAAGCATAGGCTATAGCACAGAAGGAATTAAGGTTCTCTCTTCACAGGGATTCAATTGTGGAGTAAACCTTTCTTGTCTTATTGATATTTTACCATGTTAAAATCGCTATAAACCAGCCAATTAGTCTTAATTATCTCTTTGGCCATTTAGCGCCAAAAGAATGTTCATTTGAAGGCATTATTTGATGTATAAATTTAGGAACTATGAGAGTATGGATATCTAGGTGGAGCAACACCTAGAGCAATCTTTGGGTCGGGTAAATTCACCACCCAATAATTAGAAAGTGAATCTAATAACTTCATTCTATGCCACCCTTTCAAGCTTCCTTCCTTGTGAGTCAGGCTGTAAGTAAATGAGCCTATCCATGTATAAAACATCTAGTCTTGAATTTTTTCAAACAAACAATATCCAAATCCTTCAATTTTTGGCACAACCATACGATGAATATCCCAAGAGAATAATTTCATTCAAGAGGGAAAAGTTCTACCACGCCTTTATTTCTTTTTCCAATATCCATACCATCTTCCTGATTCAATGCCTCAAATGAATTGGATATCATTGCTAGAAGCAATGGAAAAAATCATGTAGCATCTTAGGTTTCCTTCATTGTTTCAACACGTGGGAAGATAATGGGAATTCCTTTGAAGTTTGAACATCATTGTGGCTTTGAGAGCTTTAAGGGCTAGAAGTTGCACCTTTAGGTGCAATTGTGGTAGACTGTGAGAGGCTTTTAATGCCAACAAGGAGGAAACTAGCTTAAAGGTGGCTTGGAAGTTGGATTTGAGGTTTCCTTCCATCTTTGGATCCATTTTGACATACATATGTCCAATGTCATGTCTAGCATTCAAAGCTAGAGGGGCTTGGTAAAGAGATTGAGGTATAAGGGTTGTAGTTGGAAACTTAACCACAAGGGTACAACCTTTAATATGGTGCTTTGGATTTGACAATGGAAACAAGTGTTGATCAATTTGACAATTGGGTTATTCCTATATATCAGAGCTCTCTACCTTGCACGACATGATCGTCACAACTTGTGGTATCATAAAACTAAACATAAAAATCCTTTGGTTAGTTTTCTTACACTTGGAAATGTTAACCAAATGGATTCAAGGTTTCTAGAATCCAAGCCCATATCATTCTCTTAGAGGGGATACAACTAGAAAAGTATCCAACTAGGGAATGGATTCTATATTCACAAGTATCCTTATATTATTGACAGGAGAAATGCCAACTCAAGGATCAACAAGAGGGACTAAAACATTACCTTGTATTAAAACATGGGGACAAATTTGCAGGCCTTCTCGAGTGTCATTTTTCCCATGTTCCTATCAACACTAGGGATAATTATGAGAGTATGGTAATCTTAAGGTCCCTTCCCAGCTTGTTGGAAAGGCCAACCTATGGATATCGAAACTAAACGCACCACAACAAGGGCAACATATATATAAAGCATGCAAAGTGTCACAACAATAAAGTAAGAAGTAATTATGACATGACCACTAGGAAAACCTCCTAAGTCATGAACCCTACTAGAGATTGTTCTTCTTTTACAAAAATTGAAAAGATGATCAAAACCAATGAACACCACGATGGATGTTGGATTCAACCTACAGGTGGAACATCAATGATTTGACCATTCATGTTCTTTGATTAGCTCCTTTATTAACAATATTTCCAAAGTTCACAATACCTAAATATTTTCCTCATATTGTTCGCTTTCATGTTGTAGTTGAGAATTTGACAAATGCGTCTCTATGATCCGATGTTGCCTTCTCCTTTGAAAATAGATTATCTACTTGATTCCCTACATGTTACTCTGAACTAGCTATTTTTGCATGAACACCTTCTTATCAAATATTAGTACTTGACACAGAGACAACGCTCCTAGTATTGTATTCGTTGAGGTTAGAGTGAGGTTAAAGTTCCATGCTGAGAAAATATTATATCTTAATACATGGTTATGTAATCTTGGTGAGGTTTAACCTTATAATATTTATCCATGCTGAGAAAATATTATATCTTAATACATGGTTATGTAATCTTGGTGAGGTTATTGATTGTGCTGAGAAAATATTATATCTTAATACATGGTTATGTAATCTTGGTGAGGTTATTGATTGTAAAGGTGAACTGTTTAAGACATTCCATACTCTATCCTTGTCCATAATTGAATGTTTTATTTTACAAATTTGAGGAATCATTATTCTTATAAACATTGGGATAATACAAACCTAAGCTAGCGTATAGACTAAATTAAGGTTCTCTCTTCACATGGCTTTAAGTGTGGGAGCAAACCTTTCCTCTTGTTTTGAGATTTTACCATATTAAAATCACTACAAATCAACCAATTGGTCATGGGATTTTACAAACCTTTCCTCTTGCTTTGACATTTTACATTTCCATTTAGCTCTGTTTATATTAAAAGTATAATAATACATTATTACATTTACATTTAAAAAATTCAACCAATATTACATTAACACTATTAGATTTGGTAAGCAGTATAACAATGTTTTTGCAATCTTTTTTAATAAAAAAATTACATATGGTTACGGTTTTGAAGTATAATGCTTTTCTAATAAACAATTTTATTAATGGTTATAAAAAAATTCATCATTATATAAAGAAATTATTGAATATTTTTTTTATTTTATATTTATATTATAAATGCTATTTATAAAATTTTAAAAATTAACACGATAATAAAATATTTTGTTTTTTATATTTTAAGTATTTTATATTTTATATTATAAATGTTAATATTAAATTTAAAAAATCAACATGACATTCAAAATATTATATAAAAAAATATATGGTTTATTAAATTATATAAATTATAAAAATATATATAGTTTATTATTTTTATTTTTAGTGTAATATTTTTATATAAATTAATATAATATTTATATTAAAAAATAATAGTGATTTTATATTTTTTTAATATTATTGTAATTAGATTTTTTATTATAATTTAAATATGAATATATTTGATAGTGGTGCACTTATTTAAAAAAAAATAGTATAAAATTAAAAAAATATCATTATATCATTTATTATGTGTGCACAAAAATCTAAATATTTCGTTAATATTTTTAACTAGCATCTCTTAACTCTACATTAACTCAATATACTTCTCAACTACCATTAATTAGACAATTTAGGTTAACTTTCACTATATTTAATTTGACATGACATATTTGTAATATGATGTGGCTTCTTTTATTATTTTCTTTAGGAGACTCATTTTAAACCCCAAATTTCCTCTAATGTTTGATTTGTGTTCATCAATTTAACCCACAATTTTACCAAATCTTCACCAACACTTCTGTGCATTCTGATTTTATGTTTGTGAGTGTGGTTGTCGGCCCAAACAACCCTAGTGCTACAGCTTTTCGCTCTGATAGCACTCTATCACATCCCCTTCCATCAATCCAACACATGAAGAGAAACATGAACCATATGTGTTGTGATAAATTGTACTCGATGACCATATTATGAAATTCACAACTATTAAAATGTGTGCAATGCATAATTAAAATACGTAACAGAATTAAACTCTATCAATGCACCCACACAACATGTTTATACCAACATACTCATCACGGGCATAACAATAAAACCATACACAACAATAAATTCATTTTCATGCTATTCACATGTATCTAATTGAACAGTTCATGTTGGGTCAACTCATTCAATTTAACACAATGAACACTCATTCATAACACATAAATTAGACAAAAACAAAAACAACAATGAACACTTATCTTTTAATTGAAGTTGTCCAAGCAATTGGCTATGGAAGAGAAACATTCCTCCCAACCGTAGGTATCTTTCAATCCTATATTCTTTCAGCTAAGAGACCACCCCCGAGCTGGGCTATGTATCCATTGAGGAGGAACTATGTAGGCTCACTCACAGCCATACAGACAAATACTCGTGCTAGGCCAACACACAGTTAGGTTTATCAAGCAAATAGGGAGGTAGGGAAGGATATATCTAAGCCAGTGAGCTTAACCAAAAATATACATGCATCTCAAATTGGCTTTAGACAACCTTTGAACCTACAATAGCTGCCACAACCATCACAAGGAAGGTCCCTTATGCGCCCCTTCCCTCTAGTGCTCTTCATGGTTGGCATAAAAAAGTACAAGCTTTCAAACCTTCAAAGATTCTCGCCTTCACTGGTTTATCAATCAATTACAACCTCTAAACTCTCTCTCACTGCAATTCGCTTTGAATTTGTTTTCTCAATTATGGCCATGTGATTGTGAATCTCAAAATTCAACTTCCACACTTGTAAATCTAGGTCTTCTTATGGATTTTTGGGCCTTTAACACTCTCAAATTTGTTGCATAGTTTAAATATATGGCTACCCCATTGTATTTCACTCCCCACATGAATTTCTAGGTGATTTTGGCACTTCAAATGTGGCTTCTTTATAAGTTCTGATTTCTGTTATTTTTACTGCTGGGAATGCATAAGAAGCTGGGAATAGAGGTCTAGTTGTTTAACAATGGACTAGGGGAGATGGAATGTGAATTCCTATGAGGAAAAAATGACTTGTGGGTTAAGTAAACCATGTCCATACTCATCCATACAAATTTTTGAGTTTGGTCCATGCTTCATTAATTCATGAGTTGATTTCTCAGCTACCATCTTACAACATAAATAAATGCCAGCAAGGGAAGTCAAGATGGGTTTTGTTACCTCCCAAAATAATTTATTTTGATAGTATGAAGAATTTAACTCATGCAATGAAGGATATGAATATAATTGACAGTTTGAAAGCCTCTGTTTTTTATTTGGATGAAAATTTCACAGGTTATAGATTTTGGTGGCTTAGGCGAGGAATATCATAGCTCATTAGCCACCAAAAGGCTATGTTTCAGTGGCTAAACAGTTGAACGTGGGCCAAAGGAAAGCCACCAAAAGCGGTCTGAGCAAGAAAAGTCAAAGTAACACTTTCGATGGCTTAGGCGAGACTACAGAAACTCATTAGCCTCGAAAAGTGTCATTTTCGGCAGATTAGAAAGGGGTGCAACATATACACTAACCACCAAAAGATGAAAGATAAATATCGGATGGAAAACCCTTTTCGACGGTTTAGGCGAAAGCTATGACATCTGTGTTGACCACCGAAAGAACATCGTTGACAGTGGTCAGAGATTTAGTCCTCTATGACGACAACATTTCGGAGGTTTAGTCCTTTACATTGTCGACACTATGAAGAGTCTAGTGGGTTGAGGTTTCGATCACTGATGCATTAGTGGTTAGAGCTTTCGATCGCCGATGCTTAAACCGTCATGACATTAGTGGTTTGAAATTCCGACACTGTGGCAACGTTTAGTTTTAAAGTTCCGATGCATTAGTGGTTAGAGCTTTCGATCGTCGACGAGTTCATTAGTGGTTTGAATCGACAGTTAAAAAAGGTTTTTTCAAAGTCGCTATCCGCCGAAAACGAAAATTCACCATGGCGACGGGGTAAATATTCTGGCGGTTTAAGAAAGAAAATCACGTTTAAATTAGCCGCCAAAATATAGCGTTTCGGTAGTTAACTGACAAAATCACGGAGGATCTAAACCACCGAAAAGATAAAATAGGGAAACGGTTGGGAACTGTCACATCCAACCCCGTCAGCAAGGAAAAAGGTCATTTTAAAGCATGATTACCCACCAAAAATACCTGGAGCCGTGTGAATACGTGGGAAATGAATGAAAAGGGTCGTTAGGCAAGTAGCACAAACTGATCTGACTGCCAAGCCTCCAGTTTCCCTCCACCTGTCCCGAAGACCATCAAATAGCCATCGAATGCTTTGCCTGAAGCAAGTTACAGAGATATGGGAAAAGAGATCTCAAGGATCAAGCTGCTGTCATCATTTTGGTGACCTTAGCTTCCATAAAAGACAGAAATCCCTCATAATCAGTGCCTTGGGACCCCATCAAATTTCATTTTCAAAATTAGCGTTGTTCTCACCAAGAAAACGAGCTCTGAAGGAGCAGCTTGCTAAAGCACACTGTATACAAAGTCTAAAGGTTGTTTTGTAGGTACCCAGGAGATACACCCTTCAGAATGAAGAAAAGTGGACCAGCTCTCAGATAGGAGCTAGGTGATGTCAGTTATTTAGAGACCCATCCAGAGGTTTGCAGACTGTTCCAAGAGGTAGGCTACTACAAATAGTGTGAAAAAATACAGGGTTTTCATCAGCAAGTGGCTGAAGCTTTTGCCCTGTCATTTGATGGTTCAAAAGTAGTCATAGGAAGGGAGGAATTTCTCATAGATGAAGCACTAATCTCAGAGGTGATTGAACTCCCTTGCACTGGAGAGAAGTGGTTCAATACCACCATACCCAAATATGCGGAGTTCAGGTCATATCCCAAGCTTGAGCATAGGGGAATGATATGGAATAAGAGTGTCCCATCATCATGGCTGGAAGAGAGCTGGCAGCAGCTGCTAAAGGCCAGTGTGGTCTATTTGACCTGTGAAGGAAGATACAATAGAGCAATGATCTATCATTTCAAACTCATGAACCACTTCACAGGTAAGAACCCTCTTAATCTGCCCTTTTATTTACACAGGAGTCTAGGGAAGATGGTCCATCAAGTGAAAGCCTAGCCATCCAAAATTGCTGGCAGCTTGTGCCACCACAGTCTTATCCAGCTATTGGTCTAGGAGTCATTGAAGAAAAGAAACATTGCTTGGCCCTATTTCTTGTTCTGGAATGGCTTTGAGATAGGCCTTCAGCCAGAGGAGAAAGGAAAATCTCCTGCAAAGAAATCTAGCACTCCAAGGAGTGGGAGAAGAAGGAGGAGGGCCATTTCCCTAGTTGTAGCAACTGAACAACCTCCCTCCTCCTCCAAAACCAACAAGACAAAAAGGAATTTTAATTTCAGTGAGAAAGGTCAGGGGGCAGAAGCACACCAGAAGAATGTCTTAAACTTACCTTATTCAGATTCTGAGGAAGAACAAGGAGAGGATGCAGCCCTAGCTCTACATATTATTCCATTTACTAAAGCATTGCCATTCCCCATAGCATAGGAACAAGAAGAACCAACTAAAAGGGCTTCCTCCAACAAACCTAGAAGTCAAAAGATCAATCAGCTACTAAGCCAATTTTATGAAATGGAGGTCTTGGAAAGAGAGCCGAAGAGAAACACTGAAACATTGACTAGAAGAAACAAGCTATTGCACAAGTCCTACTTGGAGCAGAGAGAGAGATACATCTTCTTGAAAAGGTTGAACACGAGGTACCTGAAGGATAATACCAGGTTACTTAGGATGGTGAGGCTCCAAAGGCTGTAGTTGAAAGAAGCAAAAGCAAACCCTAGCAGCCACCTTGCCTTATCAACCTTAGCTGAAGCAGCCATAAGTCTTCAGCCTCCTGAAACGAGCCAGGGCCCAGCAAACACTCCAAACACGAATCCCTCAGAAGAAGAAGACTGAACAAACAGGCCTGGAAAGGCATTATTGAGCAAAACCTAATAAATTTTGTGAAACAATGATTTCGGTGGTTAAGCGGGCGCTGGAGCAATCCGTTAGCCGTTGAAAGTTCCTCCTTTCGGGAGCTAAAAGTTTCGATAGACTGGTCGCTTAACCGCTAAAAGTGGACGGAGGTTTAAAAGCAAGTTTTTGACAGACAGAACTGGATTTTGGCGACTACAAATGGCTCAGGGGCGTAAGTTAAAGATAAAAGGTGCTGACATAAGTATAAAAAAGGGTCTATTAGATCTATTATGACAAAACAACGCCATAAAGTCATCAACCCAAATTGTCAAGGAGAAATCAGTGGGTTAACTAATAGTGGACCAGCAGTAGTGATCATTAGTGACTACTTCAGTTATTTAATGTTCAGTTAGTGAACTAAATCTTCATTATAGTTAGACAAGTAGTTAGATAGGGTTCCAAACCCTAATTTGCAAAAACTTTTACTTTTGATTATTTTTGTAAAAAATAGATCCAAGTTTTAGGATTTGTCCATTTTGTAAAAGGCTATAAAGCCTAAGATTGATTTTATAATAAGGGTTCGACTTTGGGGACTTATAATCCTATATTATTGTCAGGTTCTCATCTTGTTCATTCTGACATATAAGTTCTTTTGTTGTGATTTGTTCAGCCATCATCTCTATCTTTACTGTACTTATGCCTGAATGTGTATTTAGGTTATTTTCAAGTTGATTAATAGCTAATAGCTGTCATCCTATTGGTTAGTTAATGTGATTTGATTTATAAGTACCATCCTTGTCAGGATTTAGCCATTTATATGCATCTATTTTGTATGTAAGTCTTCCAGCTTGTTGAGTTCTCCATCCCTGCACCTTATTGTCAAACTACTGAACAAGTTGTAACTAAAATCCTTGTAATTGAGTGAGCTTCATGCATGTCTTGAGAGTGGAAGGTTATATAGGTCACCTAACTTGATCCATATCAGAAAACCCTAAAAACATTTTAAGTTACCAGGCATCCTTGAGCTACAACCTAGAGGAGTTTCCTGGAGTGATAACAAGTTCTCATTATGACACTTGAAAACACAGGGTTTAATCCCCCAACCCCTCACCTCTCCCTCGTGAATACACATGGACCCCTTCATTTTAATTGCTTCCATAGTCAACTCTTGGTATTTTTATTGCATTATAAATATTTACATGATTTTACAATTTTCCATGGATCACTAACACAAGACTAACAAATTATAAAATACTTCCTTTTAAAACTTGAGCATTCACTAATAGAGTTTTGGCCTTCAACTCTACGATAAGATTCATACAACATATATACACAATATTTACATATAGAACTAGTACATCCTAAAGATCAAAATAAAAGTATTACATTTTATAGATTATATTAACCCATAATCCTTTGAGTTGCATCATTCTCCATATCCCTATAGCAACAAAAGCTTTTATAAAACACAAATGATGCTTTAACCCCAACCACCAACTCGCTTTGGCAAGGAAACTCTATTCGAGGAGATCCGTGGAATGGTTTCTTCCCCGTCTTCCTTCTCCAAAGAAAGTTGAAGACTTTAAATAAAAATATTAGATTGCAGTCGATAGTCGATAGTTATGAAGAATAATTTTATTATATGTCAAATGATAGAAGCTAGTTGGTAATTGTATAGAAAATTCATTTACCAATGATATAAACTTTGAATTAAAAAAAAAAAATAGTGCAATTAAAAACCAACACTGCAGTCGGTGTCATTAGGAAGGATATATTTATTAAGCTCATTTCTTGTAATGAAATCATTCGCATGAAACTTGATTGAAAGATTATATTTTTGGACATGAATTTAATGTCCCCAAGGAATTATTTCCATCATTGATTATTACTTTTAGGGCTAAGCTTAAGAAGCAAAGTGGGACCGTCACATGGCAATAAAATGATGAGGTGATTAATGATGTTATGGTGTTGGTGGGATCAAATCGTAGTTGTGATATCTTCTCTAAATTGTATATATTAATGAATATGAGTAGTTTTGATGTATATTAACTTATTTATTATAAATTAAAACAATTTCCTAACAACTATGATGCATTTTTCATGGTTCAACAATTTCCTCAAGATGTTTAGAGGGGAAAAGAGACCTTAGTGTTGCCTTTTCTCAAGATTTTTGTAATTTTCTATGTAGTTTCTTTGATGCAGGGGGAAAATATCTCAACCCTACATGGTTCGATAATTTCCTCGGAATGTTTAGAGGGAAAAAGAGGCCTTCGTGTTGCCTTTTCTCAAGATTTTTGTAATTTTATATGTAGTTCCCTTGATCTAGGGGAGGCAAATATCTCTACCCTACTCATTAGCATTGTCCGTGATCCAGGTACCTCTAGTCCCAAGGGTTAGCTCAATTGGTAAGATGTGCGCACACTCTCTCGATTCGAGGGAAGGTCACGGGTTCGAGTCTTGAGTCCTTTGGGGTTAGGCCGTTTGCTAGGATGGCCGACGGTTTACCACCTCTACCATCCAATAATGTGGGGAAGTATTGCTAGGTTTCCGGTGGATCTTTCCATCTGAAAAAGATAGCCTTATTTTCCTTGTTGTACCCATTTATTTTGAACACATCTTCTAGGTGTTTCATTTCATGTATAAGATGTTCATCATTTGATATTCTCACAACTTAAGTGATTAGAGTGGTTTTCATGTTTATTTGCTTAAGAAAAGCATGATGAATTCTAGTGTTGATAGATAATGAAATTCTATATGTAACTTACTCTATCCTCTCAAGAAATTCAAATGGACCATAATATTTTGGTGACAACTTGTCACAAGTTTCAAGACTCAAGGAACCCTTCCATGGACTCACTCAGAAGTAAACATGATCCCCAACATTGAATTCAATATGCATTATTCTTATCTGCATATTTTTACTATTGCCTTCAAATTCTTCCTAATCTTTGCAACCTCTTATTCCATTTCCTCAGGCATTTCATTCCCAAACACAATTTTGTTCACTGAATTACCCAAGTCACTGGTGTTCTACACTTGATGACATACAAAGATTGAAATGGACTCATTCCCAATGATGATTGATTCCCATTGTTATATGCAAACTCTACCAAGTGTCGAAAATCTTCCCTCTTGGATGGTTTCTACATTACATACATGTGAAGTATGTTTAATTATGTAATATTTTCTTTCTATTTTCCCATTTGTTTGTTGATGGTAGGCAATGTTAAAATTGAGTTATGTACCCAAATCTGCAAAAAGAATTTTCCAAAAGTTAGATGTAAACTTTGTATCTTTGTCAGATACAATTACTTTGAGTAAACCATGCAATTTGGATATTTATTTTGTGAATATCCTTTTTATCGCATCAACCTTGTGAGTAGATTCAATTAGAATAAAATATGTTGCCTTGGAATAATTTATCCACCACAACCATGATGGAATCATGCTTTCTTAAATTAGTTGGTAACCATAGTTACCACTTCCCATTTCCATTCTAGAGTCGGCAAAGGTTGTAAGAAGCTTGTTAGGTGTTGATGTTCATCCTTTATTTGATGACATTTCATACATCTAAACGTATACTTAGCAATATCTTTCTTCATTCTTGGTTATAGATATTGATTTCTTGTTGTAGCAATCATTTATGGTATCCTCAATGGCCAGAATATCCCATTTTATGGGTTTCATCCATAATAATTCTCCTCAAATATACAACATTAGGAATATACATTCTAATTTTATAGGTAAGAAGTCCATCTTCATCCAAATGATAACCTTCATACCTTTTTTCCAAATTATGTTGTAATTTTTCTTGCACATAAAGTTAGTCTTCAAGAAGAAAGTCAAGAATCCTTTGTCACATAGTTGTTTGCCAATTACAGATAGTTGTCACATGCATTACAACCACTTTTCTACGAAGAGCATCAACCAATTTTTTCTTTCTATTTTATGTGTTTTATTTCAAAATCAAAATTACATAAAAATTCCAACCATTTAGCTTTTCTTGCATCTAATGTTGGTTGCTTAAACAAGTATTTTGTACCGCAATGGTTAGTTCTAACCTCAAATTTTCTACCCGTCAAATAGTGCCTCCACATTTTCAAAGCATGCACTATGGAAGCAAGCTATAAATCATTGGTAACATAATTTCTTTCATGTTCCTTCAACTTTCTCAAGTCATAACATACCACACAATTGTCTTGCATAAGAACTCCTCCAATTGCTTGTTTACATGCATCAATACACATCACAAAGTCTTTATTTGGATTTTTAGTTTTCAAAATTGGAGCACTAGTAACAAGCTTCTTAAATAACTAAAAGCTTTCCTCACACTTTTATGTCCACTCAAATTGTATTCCCATTTTTTTAAAAGAACTGATGGGGTGTGCAACCTTGGAGAATCCTTCAATGAACCCCATATAATAGCTATAAAAACCCATAAAATACATGACATATATTACATTATTTTGGGTAGTCCAATTCTAGGAGTAACATATATATGAGTATATCTAGGGCCAATTAAAATAGAAATAGATTACTTAAAAGTCATATCTTCAACCTCAACCACATCTGACTGATGATCTTCTTGATAGTCCTCTATTTGAGCACAGATTTTAGGAACGGTCCTTGTTACATAACCCATAGTTTCGACCACTTGAATGTTGTGAACATGTTTAGAACTCTCATTTTGATGTGGACAATTCTTGAGAAAGTGATCATCTCCACATCCCCAATATTGAAGGGTCTCCCTTAACTTATCTCCCATTGATTCGGTTTCCTTAGCCTCAACATGTTATGTTTCCTTTGTTGATTTCTAAAATGAGGAGACTTGAATTCCTTCCTCCTTTGTTCAAACTTCTCATTTTTATATTATTTCCATGCCTTATAGAATTATGGGTTCCTTTTATTTCGATTATAACAATACATATCCTTCCTTATGTTTTCATCTAGATTTTGAGGTTCACCAAAATTGATTTAGTCCTATGGAGAACCTTCTGCAATAAACAATGAAAATGCACGATAGAATAGAAATATTGGAGCACAAAGATATTTTATTGATCGCGGGCCACTGCGAGGGGGAAACCTCCTTGGAACAACATCTATACACAATAACTCTTCGATGCTTTCATTAGCCTCAACACATACTTATATACTAACTCTAATCTAAACCACTATTACCCCCTATGAATGTGGGATAATGCAACATAATAACTAGACAACTTAACAACTATTACTTACTCCCCATGAATGTGGGATAATACAACATACTGATGGGACAACTTACAAAGAATATGCGTCTGATAAAATATACTAACAAAATAAAGAGGAGGGCTGACATGGGTTCTTAACATCCCCTCCCTCTTAAAAAAAAGCTTTGTCCTCAAAACTTTAGATGTGGAAACTGTTGCTGAATCTAAAGGAGCGGTTCCCATGTAGCATCCTCTGGTTGCATGTTGTGCCACTGACTCTAAGACCTCTATGATGGACCGAGAGCAAAGTTGACAAGTTTGCTTATTGAGGATGGCATCCAGATTTGAAATGATGGATCCTTCATTATTCCGTTCTGGTAAAACAATTTGTTCTCTATTGTTGGTGCCAATCACTTGTTGAATGTGAGAAGAAGGAGGAAGTGTCAATTTATAAGCAACATACCCAATCTTCTGAAGAATTGTATATGGACTAGAGATCTTTGGAGCGAGCATTTGATTCTTTGAGTTTCAAGGAGGATTGCTTGTAAGGCTGCAGATGAAGAAAAACCATGTCACCGACTTGAAAAGTGCGCTCAAAATGGTGCTAATTGGCTTGGCGTTTCATGTGGGTTCTGCCCATGTGAAGATTGTCCTGCAGAATGTGAAGAATCTGATGTAGGTTTCGAAGAACCATGTCAACTTCCCTAACTGGTGAACTGCTGGGGGTGTATGGAAGGAGTACTGGAGGCGTGTGACCATAAACTGCTTCATATGGAGTCATTTGAGATGTAGTATGGTAGGAAGTATTGTACCACCATTCAGCGAGAGGGAGCCACTTTTCCCACAGATGTTGTTCTTCAGAGGTGAAACAACGAAGATAAGTTTCCCAATAATTGTTGATAACTTCATTTGGTTCATCTATTGGTGGGTGATAAACTGAAATCATATTCAGTTTGGTGTCAATAAGGAGAAAATGACTTGTGAAAGTTGTGTTGCGGTCTGAGACAATGGAAGAAGGGATTCCATGAAGAAGGAATATCTTGTCCATGAAAATTTGTGCAATTGAGGAGGTGGTATATGGAGGGATGAGTGCACAAAAATGATGAAATTTGGAGAGTCGATCAACCACAACCAATATTACAGTCTTCCCTCCATATTTAGGGAGCCCTTAAATGAAATCCATCGAAATATATGTCCAAATCCTTGTAGGGATGGGAAAAAGTTCGAGCAATCCAGAAAGGAGTGTAGTTTCACCTTGGTGGCCCTGACAAGGAGCACATTCGGAAACCATCTGTTGAATTTCTCGTTGCATTCCCTTCCAAAAGAAGTGACATCGTGCCCTCTCATATGTTTTCATGAACCTAGAGTGCCCTACCGATGGAGAAGCATGGAGTTCATAAAACACTACCTATTTAATATCTGTGCTATGGGGAAGCACCAGATGACCCTTGTATCTCAAGGAAGATCCATCCCAAGAGAAATGCGGTACCATAGAAGGGTTACTTGCCAACGGTTGGATGATTTCAGATAATGAGGATTCATTGACACAACCTTGATGAACAGAGTTTAACCAAGTTGGAATAGGAATAGCAATATCTAAAATAGAGATAGGGGCATCAAATGTGCAGGAAAGAGTATCCACCACAAGATTGTCCTTAGCCTTCTTGTAATTGATCTCATAGTCATAAAACCTGAGTTTTCTGACCTATTTCTATTGTGTTGGGTATGAGACCCGTTGTTCTAGGAAATATTTCAGACTTTGGTATTAGTCTTGATGCAGCAAGGATTCCCTAAGAGGTATGGCCACCACTTCTGTACTGTGTGCAAAATAGTCATCATTTCCTTCTCATATGTGGAGGCGGATAAATTATTTCCAGGAAGGGACTTACCAGTGAATGCCATGGGATGTTCATCTTGAAAGAGGACAACACCAAGTCCATTGTCTCAAGCATCACTCTCAAGAGTGAAGGGCTTGGAAAAATCAGGCATTTGAAGGGTGCATCGGAATGAAAGATCCAAGGGAGTATTTGAAACTGCCGAAGGTTACATCTGAATGAAATGGAGCTGAGTGATGACACCATGTGAATTCAAGGATCATTTCCATGCAATGTGAACTGATGATGCTGAGAAACCCCAGTTGTAAGCCATTGAATGTGTGTTTTTTCCCATTGACTAAAAAATGCATCCACAGTTTAGCAAAATCCCATAAGATGGGTCCAAGTGCGCATAACCATTGAGTGCCTGAAATCATAGAGCAACCTCCTAGGGGTATGGAAAACATGTTAGAGTGCAAGTTATAATCTCCAATAGAGATACACACACTATGGCACATTCCTTTGCAAGGTAAGGTGCTCCCATTGACAACCATGACTTTAAATTTGGATCAAGGATGGACAAAAAAATCAACTTGTTTAGAAATTTGAGGGTCAATAAGCGGCCACGGAATGTCAACTTGATCGTCTACTGGATCCTGAGCATCGTAAAAAATTTCAAGTGTAGGCCGAGAAGCCACATCCAAGAAATAGGTCTTGTGTTCAGTACATTGATGTCCCCAGGTGAATTTATCATCACAATTATAACAAAGTCGTTTTTCCCTATGTGCCTGCATCTCAGCTTCAAACAAATGCTTGATAGGAGTGGTTCTAGGAGTCAGAGGGATTGGATGTCTTTGGGGAACCATATTTCTGAATGGAATAAAAGTGGATTTGGGGCGTTGTTGAGCCCTAATCTTGTCCTCCGCCAACTTAGCCAACCCTGGGATTTCCATCATTGTGTTGGGATAGAACATTGTAACGTCATATCGGATTGTATCCTTAAGACCACTGATAAAACAACTCCTGTAGAATGCTTAAACAAATCCTTTTGTGTGCTTGACTAAGTTCTAAAATTCTGTCTCATACTCTCTCATAGTGCCAGTCTGGCAAAATTTGGTGAGTGCTACTGTGAATTCATCAAAACCACTAGGGCCAAATCGGTGCAAAAGGAGTTGGAAAAAATATGTCCATTGGGGCTCTTCATGATCCTTGATGTACCAACAGAACCATTAAAGGGCTTCACATTCCATGATGCAAGTGGGACTTAGGTGACATCAAAAGTGTTATGCATATTAAAGTATTCTTTTTCCTTATGTATCTATCTACTTGGATCATCACCATTGAAGCGAGGGAATTCAATCTTCAGCCCACAAAATTTGCTGGAAGCAGAGAACTCAGTGCCTGCAAAAGACTCAGGCTATTTTCAGTTGCTCATGGCTGAATGTTGAAGATGGAGGTTGAAAAATATTTGATCCAGATCTTTGAGTTTGGTCTTGAGGGTTACAAGTTCTTCTTCCATTTGTCTATTTGCTCCTTTTTTTTTTGAAGAAATGATCTGTGGCGGTGCTAGAAAGCTATGCTTTATCAACTTGAATTGGAGTAAATGATCTCTAACAATTCTAGAATTTTGCACTTTATCAACTGTAAATAAATATGGATCCCAAGTATATTCGGCTTCCTGATGGTTCAAAGGTAGTCACTCGGCCACCAAGGCTATTTCAGGATTGAGTATTGGGTTAGTACCCCTCACTTCACGACGCAGGTAAAACTGCTAACCGCTTGGCCAAAATCGACAGCTCTTTGGTTTTCCTCATGGATGGGAATCTAGTCAATTTGGTGTGGGTCATTGCCCTTTTCACTTGGTAGGTCCTCTCAATGGCCAGCTACTTCGGTGTTCATGTGGTACTCCTCACAATGAGTTTTAGGGCTATTCCCAAGTACTTCCCATAGTTAAGCGGATAGGGTTTATTCCCTGATCCGAATGAAAAATACCACTACAAGAAGAAGAACTACTGCAATAATCACAGTGCCAGAAAAAATATGGCAGAAATTCTACCCAATGCCCAAAAACCCGTAGTTAGAGCTAGGTTTTTAAGACGAAAACTTTTCAAATGAGCATAACTCAATCTCTATTGCTCAAAATTGCTATTACATCATGTTTCTGGAACTGGAACAACCACTTTGCTTTTACCCACGAGATCGGAATAGAAATCTGGGCAGCCGGTCAAAAGATTTTCGCTCTGCAATTTCTGCGATCGTTACTGAAATTCTAAAAAATTGTTGATTTTAAATCCGTGATATATCCACTTTTAGAACTCCAAATGAGATGATTTTTATTTGAAACTACGTATTTTGGAAAGAGGAATTCAGATATGCAACTTTTTTTTCTTGAATCTACACAAAAAGTTTAAAAAGTGGATGTGAAAGTCGCCGCCCAATTTTGCCCCCTTTTTTTTTCCAAAATTTGTTTTTTCCCACTTGTGCCAAGGAAAGTGCTCTGATACCAGATGTGGAGAACCTCCTACAATAAACAATGAAAATGCATGATAAAATAGAAATATTGGAACACAAAGATATTTTATTGATTGCGGGCCACTTCAAGGGGGCAACCTCCTTGGAGCAAGCTCAATACAAAATAACTCTTAGATGCTTTCATTAGCCTCAACACATACTTATATACTAAGTCTAATCTAAACAACTATTACCCCCTACGAATGTGGGATAATGCAACATAATAAATAGACAACTTAACAGCTATTACTTACTCCCCATGAATGTGGGATAATACAACATATTGATGGGACGACTTACAAAGCATATGCGTTCGATAAAATATACTAACAAAATAAAGAGGAGGGTTGACACGGGTTCTTTATAGGTCCTTGTATGGATAAGAGAATCCACTTAGAAAATGATGAATTTTTACTTTTTCATCTCTGTTATACTTAACATATCTAGGAAACTTCAAGAATTTATTCGCATATACATCCATAGTCATTTGTCCCATTTTAACTCATGGAACTATTTGATTTTATCATCATAGTACCTATCGACGAGGTTCTTTTGTTGGAACTACTTCTTGAATTGCTTCCAAACAATCTTTCTTTTATTGATATTCTTCACTTTCCTAAGGTGATCCCACCATATTAATTCTTTGTCATTCAAATTAAATATGGCCACCCTTGCCTTCATGTTCCCAAAGTAGTCATGGACTTGGAAATACTTCTTCATCTTAAGAAGGCAATCCTTAGGATACTTTCCCATATTTCACTTCATCATAAAATGTAAGGGGTTTTCCTTCTAAAATTCTCCATGTGAGGTGTCCCTAAAAGACCCCTGATGCAGGAGCATCCCTAGTTCAATAATCTATCATGCACAATCATAGGTTGGACGTTGATGTTGTTACTTGTGTGGTTGTTGCTACAACAATAGGGAATTGCTATGGGAGATGGTACACATGGTTTTGCAACAAGCTACTTTAGGTTCCATTGAAGGGAATATCATGTTGTTGTTACTCGTGTTGGTACTCATTCCATTACTCATGATGATACTTGTGCGAAGACAGAAAGAGGATGGAGCCTTGGTGCGTTATATCTACAAGTGGCAATTTTTTCCATAGTGAAATTGTTGAACCTACAATAACAACAAATAGTTAATAATAAAGTAGTTATAAATATATATGTCATTGATTAATAATGTTCTAATAAATGACACAATGTAGCTATGGTTTCTTTTATTAATAAATTATATTTAGGTTTAGGTTTTATGGTACGTTAGATATTGGAATAAAATGACTCTCATCCATTGATAACTGAATCAAATTGTTTCCAACTAAAAAATGGATTAGTCAGAGTTCAATGGTTTTCCTCTTTGTATTCAAATATTTCTTATATCAATGGGCATGCTCTGGGGTAAAAAAAAAGGATCACATGTATAAGCGTGGAGGTAGAAGTGTAGATACCCAACTTAGAAGTGGAACACAGGAATGCCCAAAAGAAAGGAGGAAGTGTGGGAACGTTGGTCCAAAAAAGAGTTGCAATAGAGATGTTATAATAATCTACCCATAGTTACCTACATTTGACATTAATTAATCATTTTTGTCTTATTACCTAGATTCCTAGATTCCATTCTATGCTAGTTGCCTTCTACATGTCCTAGAAGTCAACACATGCTAAAACTGAGTCATGGAGCGCTTGGGAAAAATCTTGGAAACCAATTTTAGCAATTCTGCTTTATTTCAGATTCCCTAAAGTGCATATCTACTTTTTCTAAAAATCTTCCTTCCTTTATAGCTGATTTAAGGAAAAAGGAAAAGCTAGTCTAGGTGTAACTGGCTTATTTTTTTCCCACATCATCCTCCCTCTTTTTCTCCAATTAAAAGCATGTATGAGTTTTATTTCCATCCCTCTTTATCTTTCCCACTTGATTTAGAAAATTTGTGAGCATCTTCATAGATTTGGAAACTGCTTTATGCACCTATGGGGAGAAGCTTGTGGGAGAAGCTTGTAGAGATTTTTGGAAAGATAGATGAGATGAGAGGACACCAAATCAAGAATGAGCTGATCTCCTTGAGTCCCAGTAGCTTCGAATCATTGCAACTCTACTTTTCCAAGTTTAAGGCCCTTGTTTTGCAGCTAAAATAGTGTGGAATCGAAAAGAAGGAAGAGAAACTAGTATTGGACATACTATATAAGCTTGGTCCTACTATTCAGTGTTTGTTTCGACCTTCCATGCCACCAAGTTGAAAACACGAGCTTGGAAGATGCCTAAGCTTGTAGAGTTCATGGAATCCCTCACAGAGGAGCAAGATAACTTGGTGATGATGGGCACCATCAAACCTTCCAAAGACCAAGCTTTGGTTGCTGGAGATAAGGGTAGATTCAAAAAGCAAGAAAAAAGATAAAAATCCACCTGAGCAAAAGAGAGACAAGTCAAAGTCTCAAGAGGATCCCCAAGGCTCTAAGAAGAACTCCCAGAAGAAGAAGAACAAAGGAGAAATGAGAAAGTGTGCATAATGCAGTAAGGGCTATCATCCTGAGAGCTCTTGTATGAAGAATCAAATTGACATGTTGACCCAACTCTTGGAGAAGAACAACATCTCCCTTCCTGATTTCTCAAAGAAGAGGGAAGGAGGATCAAATCCAAAAGACAGAGAGAGTACATGCCTTGGTTGCTGGCACATCAAGCTCACCTAGCTTCATCATAGATTCTGGAGCTTCTAGACATATAGTTTCGACAAAAGAGAAGTTATCCTCTCTTGACATGTCGAAAGGTCCACCATTAGTTATGGGAGATGAATCTCTAATTGACAGTTTGGGGAAAGGTAGGATTGATCTTAACCATGGTAATTTCAATAATGTGTTGTATGTTCTAGGTCTTGCCTCTAATCTCTTGTTAGTGAATCAGATGACTCATACTAGGTATCCAAATAAGTTCATATTCTCCCCTGATAATGTTGAAACCACTGAGATTTCAAATGGTAAAGTCATAGCAAAAGGTGTTGTTGATCACACTTCAAAGGTATACAAGTTTTCCCATTTTCTACCCTACTCAAACACCTCTGTTCTTTTGATTCATGCTAATGAAGCAAGCAATATTTGGCATGAAAGATTTGGCCATCTTAACTAAGATTATATCTATGATTTGAGTGAAAAAGATATGGTCATAGGGTTACCAAAGATCAGGTTTTATAAGGGAGTTTATCAAGGTTGTATCCTAGGAAAACACCCAGAGCACAAGTATGAGAGAGCTAGTCATGAGAGAACCTTTGCACCTCTTGAGTTGATCCACAGTGACATTTGTGGTCCATTTCCTGATATGTCCATGAGTCAAGACAAATATGCACTCACCTTCATATATGACTTCTCCGGGTATTGTTGGGTTCACTTCCTTATTTGGCACCCTATATCCAAGTTAATTAAAGCCAACATATAGAGTATTCAATATCAATTGTCAACCCAGGGAAGTGTTTTATTTCAAAGATAATGTGCATTGTATATGCTTAAACACTATGTAGCTGATACTGTAAATGAATTATCCTACTTTCCTGTTTATCCCAACTCATCCCAAGATCAACTTAATCTAATTTACCTTCTTAAGAATGTAGAATCACAATTACCTTCTTACAATCCTTAATCTAGAAATGAGAGGTTTAGAAAATAAACATCTAGATTTACTTTTGCAAAAAATTAAATCCTAAATTACCCAACCATATGAAGATCCATCTCAACTATATTGATTCAACTTAACCTAGGAATTCAAAGTGCAGGAATTAAGTTCCACAATTATAACTGTAAAGGGATGAACCAAAAAGATCTAAAGAAAACAACAATTGAAAGAAATAGGGATGAACAAGGTTGTTATAGCTATCACACAGTTGCATAAGAGAAATTTAATGTACACAGTCGACTGTCACACCACACCACTCTAGTTTACAGGGAATGCAATTACTGATCATTCAAAGGAATGCATAATAAATTGATGACTGTTGCAACTACTGTAAATAAATGAATTCATAATAATATTCACACCACACATCAGAATAAATAAAATACCTAATTAACTCAACAATCTCTGTAGGAAGGCAGGCCCAGCCTTCGCACAGAAATGCTGGAGTCAGCACACGTTAAAACACCGAGATCTGAAGAATCAAACTCCTTGTATTAAAATGGCGAGATGAACAAACAACCTCTGTCATAGCTTATACAAATAAAAATCAATTAATCTCTAACTCGTGGCTTGGAATAGTTTTGAATATATATACATTTACAATCACAACTTCTATTCACTGATATCGGGAAGCCATGAAGATCTTTGATCTTTAGGTTGCCCCAATTACGATACGTTGTTACAGTTGTGGCAAGATAGAAAAACCACCATATGTTAGCATAATTCAATATATAGATCCCTGATTACAACAATCATAAGCATTAATAAGATAAGACAATAATTAACCATACCTGTATGAATTGATGGATCAAGTGAAGGAAAACATTTGTTTGGTGTACATAATGGAGTACGATGAGGCAAAAAGGGGTAGGTAAAGGTGGCAAAAAAGGGGTCATTTCTGGGCCCAACATCTCCCCCCAACTGTCCTGTTGCATGTCCCCATGCAACAACCTCCATTAGTCTAAATCTGAATCTGTAATTGTACTTTGTTCATAGAGGGAAGAAAATTTATATGGGAGTTCAGGTGTTCCCTTTTTTTCCAAAAATCCATTATAGACAACCCAGTATCTCCAACACTTCTTTTCTTTTGCCTTTGTCAATGAGAAGTCTTCCCTGTATGGTTTTGTTGGCCACCAGATGAGAGGGAATTTGAATTTGATTCCCAGCCAATTAACTCCACATTCCTTCAAGCATCAAACATATCCCTCAACCCGAGAAAGTGCATGTTTAAAATTCCTATAACAATAGGGATCTCTATTTCTCAAGGTTGAAGAGGCAGCCTGCCATCTATTCTGGTTACCTTCCAAAGCCAATTGCTGATGCTTGGAAAACTGGCTGACATAGGTAGAGATAACCTTTTTTTGAAGTTCCATCATCTACTAAGTTTGGATGGGACATGCGAGTCTCTGCTGATGATGAGCATGGAGACGATGAGGAATTTGAGGTTCACTTCGAACCCAGAGGTTAGAGTGGGACTCATTATGAGAAAAATTTTGGAAGGATCTTTCCTACTAAACATGATTGCTAACAAAGGAAGAAAAATCCCTCAGCTGAGCATCACCTAAGAACGGGGCAGGATTCGAATAGCGGTCCAAGGGACAAGCCAACTCATGTAAATAAAGCTCACAAAGCAAGTTCTGCTCAATAAAATCACTTGCCAGAAATGTTTCCAGAAATTTAGCTGAGGTAGCTATTTCATAAGGTCTTCCTTCTTTTACAGCCTTTAGTTTGAACAAAATGAACTGCTCAAATAAAAACATAGGGTAAGAGGAGGATGGTACTCTAGTGCCCAACAATTCCTGAGAAAGAGTATACAACTAATCTTTTTCCACCTGCATGGATTTGAATGTTTTCAACTCCTTCAACTCCTTCTGTATCTCTTCCCAACGGAGTTTCTGGAACATTAGTTCTTCTACCCATATTTCCTTTAATTCCCTGATGGTCTTCCTATGTTCAGCAAGGGAAACCATCCCTTCTTGGCACCTCTCCACTTGACTCCTCCACTTCCTCACTTCTATTCTTAGGATTGCGATCTCTTTTTTCAGCCTCTAGATTCCTTCATCTTCAGCATGATATTCATTATCATAATCCAAATTGACAAAATTTTGAGGAAGTCGAGTCCATACCTTATCATCTAATGTTCCAATTTGAACATCCTGTACTGCCTGCATGGGTACTCCTGTAATAACTTTTGGGGGTGCTGGTTCTTTGAATTTCTCCTACAAAAACTTCAACCATAGGTGCCTTTGATACAACTTCTGGGGATGATGGTTCTTGCGTGACAGCATCCTCTCCTTGGATTTCTCCTACAACAACCTCAACAGTCGATTGTGAAGGTGTTGGTTCTTGTGTGGCAACCTCTTCTTGAATTTTGATCTCCCTATTTGCCTGATTGCCAGTTGCGGCTTTGACAGGGAGATGCAAGGTTGCTGGTTCTTGTGTATCAAAGCCCTGGCCTTCTATTTCTTCATGCTACTGGGGTTGTTCTTGAGTTACTTCCATGTCCTCTGCAATATGGAGCCGTTCTTAGAGAATTTCAGTGTCCCTTGAGGACTGTGATTGCATTTGTTCATTTTCTCCTAAATCCAAATCAAGGATTATATCCATCTCGAAATTGATTTCTTCTTGCTGCCTAATAATCTCCACAGAAGTTTCTAGGGATGTTGGTTCTTGTGTGACAACATCCTGGTCAACTTCATCACTTCCCTACTGCTCAGATTCCATTTCTATTAATTATGTGCCCTAGGACGGTTCAGGAGTCACAACATAGACTTCTTCGTTAAAATCAAGAATATCCTCAACCTCTAGTTCTTCTGCCCCAATTTGGGTGGAAACTTCAACAAGAATATTTGGGGATGTTGGTTCTTGTGTATCAACACCCTGTTTATCTACTACTTCCCTTTGTTGAAGTTGCTCTTGGGAAGCTTTACCATCCTTCCAATCAGATTTTCCTTCTTCTACTGGTTGTGATTGTAATTGTTCATTTTCCCCCTTTTCTATATCAAGGATCATTTATGCATCCCTCACCTCCATCTTAGGTGCTTCTTGTCCTTGTTATTTCACAGCTACTGGTACAGGTTGTGTCACAAAGGCATGAACTATGACTTTGTATCCTGAATGGTTAAATATTTCTCGACACACAGGGCAGACCACTCTTTCTTCCTCCTCACCATCCTCAGCAGGAGGTGATCCTTCTAATCGGTCTGCAACTTCAACTAGTTTGTGCAGCTTCCTTTCTACCTGCTTCCTTCATGCTTCCTTCTAATTTTCTAGTTCTTTTCGAAGTGTCTGTACTTCTTATTTCAATAGACCATTTCGTACAAAAGTCCCTCGATTTGAGGTTCTTCTGCAGCCGATTCCTGTGGGGCATCATTTGCTTTGGATCTCAGAATGGGGAATTCAATCTATGCTTTTAGGGTTTCCCATCTTGCCCATGTTGCTTTAGCTGTTGTAATTGACCTGGTTCTTTTTCTTCTTATTGGTAATGATGCCTGTACCTCTTCTTTTGATCTCCTTCTTTTCTTTTGTGGTGCATGAATCTCCAAATTTGTAGCTGGTGTGGAAGGGATATCTCCTATCTCAGTGTTCTCCTGTTCTTCTTCAATCAGAGTTCCCCCCATTCAGGGGAAGATTCAATGGTCAATACCTCTACGTTTCCTTCTGTTATCATGGCTCTAACATCCTCGGATTCAGCTTTCGTAACATCCAATGCTGCTCTATCTTTAGCCTCTGCTGTCAGAGCTTCCACATTATTTAATCTTTCCACAGGGTTTTCTCTTGCATTTTCCTCCAATTCCTCTGCTTGGTCATCTGAATGATCATCCGATCCAGTATCATCTCCCCCCAAACTAAATTGGAGGGACTCCGGTCCTCCTGTTTCTCCTCATATCCCCCCAAATGTACATTGGCATGCTCCTCTTGGATTTGAACAGCCCCCAAGAGTACATGTGCTTCTACTTCTACCTCTATTGGAACACTAGGCAAAAGGGCAGGTTCCTAGTGTATTTGAATTTGACCTATGAATTGCTCCCAAGTTTGGTTCCTTTGAGCTAAGGCCCTTAAGATTATTAATTTGATTAGGCCACGGTGGGTAAGGGAGGAGTTTGGATGCTTGGTTGTTCTGACAAACCCCGCCATATGGTGTAGGTCATTAAATATATACAATGGAATATTCAATAAGGCCCTATGGCGTAGATGAGACAATAGAGGAAGTTCAGAATAATAGATGGTTTGATACCTACCTTCACAGGTGATATACTTTTTGAGGAAGAATGCTACTTGATCCCATGGTCGAGGCAATGATTGTAATGCGATCCCTCACCTTGAATAACAAATTTGTTACCCCTCTATCAGAAAATCCTATACTGCAGCAACATTGGGGGTTTTTCGACCAAACTAGGCTCTTCCCACCAGAGGAAGGATGGTAACTTCAGCCACTATTGCTTCATATACTTCTATATGTAATCCCCTAACCTCTGAGAGGGTTTCAGTAATATTTAAGGTAAATTGTAAAGCTGTCTCTCGATGAAACCCATTCAAAGCGTTGGAAGAATTCAGTTCAGCCCGTAGCTTCAAAAATGGTGAAAAACTCAACATTTCTTCTCAGTTCTCATGTATTTGGAGGTTCGTGCCGAGCTGGGATACCCATGTTTGTTTGAATTCAGAATTCTTTATCAGTCCCACAGATTGCAGGTCCTGACAATGGAGGTTAAAGCATAGAGTGTTCATGAACAGCTGAGAGTGGAGTTGGGTAAATTTGGAAAGTTAAGAGCATGGAAATGTTTGGAAAATTTATCCCAAATTAGGAAAGGTGGTGGTTATCTAATAAGCTTAAATGGCCATTAAGTCATACGAGTGGAAAGTTAACGGTATGCGGGTGTAATAATGGGTGCAAAAAGGAAGGCAGGATTAATTCTATCAAATCTAGGTAACTCTTAATCAAGTATATAATCAAAACCATACCTTCGTAAATATGCTATGAACCGTGACCTTTGAGGATAATAAAGCGTGTGAAGTGCAGCCATTTAAATTTGATCATTATTGCAGGCGTGCTGTAATGATTGTTTCTCCTGGCAGACCAAAACCAGGCTTGTCAATCCTGCTAGAAACATAATGAATGTTGTGAAATAAGTTAGAATCACTGGCAGCAGGAATTCTGGCCAAATCTGAAGGAGTCGTGAACCATAATTGCAAAGAGTTATGCCAATATTGGGGGAGTCACAGCTGCGAACCATAGAAAAATCAACCAGGTTACCAGAGTCACAGCCGTGAATCATAGAAAAATCGGCCAGTTTTGGTGGAGTCACAGCCGTCAGAAAAGATAAAAATGGGCAAGAGTGAAACAGAGTCGCAGCTGCCGGAAAAGGTAAAAACGTTCAAAATTGAAACGCAGTCGTAGCTTCGCAGGATGAAAAAAATGCATTAGGTTATGATGTTGCATCTGTGGATAATCAGAAAAATAGGTAAGGTTTTATGGTGTTGCAGCTGCGCGGAACGAGAAAATGGTCATTATTTTACGGTGTTGCAGCTGCGCAGAATGGGAAAAAGGTCGTTATTTTACGGTGTTGCAATTGTGTAGAATGGGAAAAATGTCGTTATTTTACGGTGTTACAGCTGCAGGTAAACAGAAAAATATGCAATTTTTATAGGATTCACAAGTGTGACTGACTGTTCACTATTTATTTTAGGGAGTTTTCTTTTGAAGCAGGAAGTTACAAAAGGACGCACCTAGTCGTTAGGCCCGATCATGACCATTGCTCCTCAGGTACATTCCTGCACATATTCTTAAAAAAAATGGATCAAGCGCAAAGGAAAAAAAAATAATAATAATAACAAAAATATCAATTTATTTATGTACACAAATTTATGTAGGAATCACAATGATTGTCTAAAGATTGATAGGGGCAGAGAAAGATTCCTACCCTTGTTCTAACTGGTATTCCAGATCAGTTGCAATATGTGAAGTAAATGCGTCCTTCGAAATGGGCTTATGGTATAGTCGTAGCCTGTGACCATTAGCAAATAATGGTGCACGATTCTCATCAATGGTAACCAGGAAGACTGTACCATTATCAAATACTCTATCTACAAGGTATGGGCCCAACCATCTTGTGCATAACTTACCCTTGAAGTCCCTTTTGAATCTTGAATCATATAATAATGCCCAATCTCCTTCATAGAATACTTTCTTTTTGATGAATCGGTCGTGCCAATTGGATCTCTGTTGCTGAATTAATACTGTCTAATCCACAAGTGCTAAATGTTTCTCATCAAGTTCATTCAATTGATTCAATCTGCTCCTCTGGGCTTCAGTCACATCTAATTTTACCTCTATAGTTGTCTTCAAGGTCTTGATTTCGAATTCAAAGGGGAAGACAACACTTTTTCCATACACCAAGTCATAATGAGACAAACCTGTAGTATTGCGCAAAGTAGTACGATATGCCCACAATGCTTTCAGAAGTCTATTGGCCCAGTATCTATGATGGCTCCTGAATGTTTTGGTAAGGATGGCTTCAATAACTTTGTTAGTGCTTTCCACCTGGCCATTGGCCTGGGAATGGTATGGTGAAGCTATCCAGTGCTGAATATGGTACTTCCATATCAAAGCTTCAAATTTATGTGACACAAACTGAGGTCCTCCATCTATAACCAATTCCTTGGGTACTCCAAAACGGGTAAAGATTTCACCATATAGGAAATCAATTACATCCTGGTCATTGGATTTCACCAAATCCACAGCTTCTACCCATTTCGTAATGTAGTCGGTACAAACCAAGATGTAGGATTTCTTCCTAGAATGAGGGTTGATAGGGCCAACAAAATCTAAGGCCCATATGTCAAAAGGTTCAACCACCAATTGTGGTTGAAGAGGAATTTGATCCAATCTGTAAGGTTGGCCCATCCTCTAGCATATTTCACAAGACTGAACATATTTTTGTGCATCCCTAAAAAGTGTCGGCCAATAGTAGCCCATTCTCAGCACCTTATGACCTATCCTCCTATCTGCAAATTGTCCCCCACAAGGCTCGTCATGGCATGCCTTCAGAATATGGAATATTTCATCTTCTCTTACACATATTTTGATCTCAAGATCAGGGCCTGTGTAGAAGAGATGACCACCTATCCAACAATACCTGGAACTTTGTTGAATGATTTTCCTCTTTTCTCTTTTTGACAAATGTGTCGGAAGATTTCCTGCAGCTAAGTAGTTAGCGACATCTGCATACCAAGGGGAATGAGCTGAAACTGCAAATAAGTGTTCATATGGAAAAGAGTCATCAACATGAAGATTATCATCACTGTTAGTAAAACAAGATAAGAAATCAACAACAACATTTTCTTTTCCAGGTCTGTCTATAACAATGATATCAAATTCCTGTAATAATAATAGCCATCTAGTTACCCAAGCATTTGTAACAGGTTTATTCATTAGATACTTGATGGCTGAGTGGTCAGTGTGCACAAAGGTAGGATATCTAGTGATGTAATGTCTGAATTTGTTAATGGAGTAAACAATAGATAAAAACTCCTTCTCGGTAGCAGTATAATTAAGTTCAACAGGGGCTAATTTTTTTCTAATATAATAAACTGCATAAGGTGCTTGACCATCCTGCTGTCCTAAAACTGCTCCAATGGCAGTATCAAAGGCATCTGAAGAAATGTGGAAAGGTAGGGCCCAATTGGGTCCCCTTAGGATGGGAGTTGTAGACAGCTTCTCCTTAAGTTTAACAAACATTGTCTGGCATGCCTCATTCCAAATAAATTTCACATCCTTCATTAATAATGAAAACAAAGGAGAGGCAAGTTTGGAAAAATTTTCTATAAATCTTCTGTAATAACCAGCATGACCTAGGAAACTACGCACTTCTTTCTAAGTTCCAGGAGTAGGTATATTTTTTATTACCTTGATTTTAGATTGGTCTACCTAGATTCCATCAGTAGAGATAAAATACCCCAACACTACCCCTTCACTCATCATCATATGGCACTTTTCAGTGCTTAAAGATAGTTGGGTCTGCTCACAACGTGTTAAAACCTTTTCCAAATTTTTCAATGCTTCTTCAAAGTCCTTTCCATAAGGAGTAAAATCATCCATGAAAATTTCCATACTATCATTAACCAATTTTGAAAAGATGCCAATCACAACTCTTTGAAATGTGGTTAGTGCATTGCATAAGCCAAAGGGAAGCACCCTGTATGCAAAAGTTCCCCAGAGACAAGTGAAGGTAGTTTTATCCTGGTCTTCAGGAGAAATTTGGGTTTGATTGTACCCACTAAACCCATCCAGGAAGGAGAAAAAATTCTTCCTAGATAAGGTGTTGCCTTGTTAAGCTCTCCATAGTCCACACAAAATCTCCATTTACCATTCTTCTTGGGTACTATCATGAGTGGAGACACCCACTCGCTGTCTGAGATGGGATATATAAATCCTGCTTCCAAGAGTTTTTGAATTTCTTCCTTCACGATGTCCCTAATATTGGGGTTCATTCTTTGTTGAGAGTGACACACAAGTCGAGAGTCACTTTTGATATAAATGTGGTGGGTGCACAGATTATAAGGGATGCCTTTCATGTCTATGTACTCCCAGGCAAATGTCCCCTTATGTTTTTTTAAGAGAGTGATCAGGCATTCCTATTCATCCGGAGCAAGACTGGGATTGATATTCAGGGTTTTTCCAGACTCTATCTCGACAGGAACACTTTTCGAATTTTTCAAGACTAGAACTATGTGAGTATCACTGACTAATGTCTCCTCTGTGATATTTTCTTATTCTTCTTCACGTAGAGTAGCATTCAAGATCTGATAAATTTTCTTATTGACAGAAGTGGGTTCACTGATGAAATTATTAATGGAATCGTCTTCAGTTTCATCTTTAAAATTCAAAGATTTCCCTAACATTAATAATGGCTAAACACCCTCCTCTTCCTCTATTTCCATCCATAATGGATTTTCAGCTTCCAGGCTCGGCCGAGCTGGAGGATAGAGAGTGAGGTTCTTTATCTTGGTTCCATCTGATATGGTCATAGACCCAGAATGACAGCCGATGCAAGCATCGGCTGTAGCTAACCAAGGCCTTCCCAAGATCAGTGGGTGTCCTCCTAGCTATGACTTAGGTTGTAAAACCAAGAAGTCAACAAGGTATTCCCATGAATCAACTAAGATAACCAGGTCGTCCAAGATTCCTTCGAGTTTAATCGTGGATCTATCTGCAAGTTCTAAAATAGTAGGAGTTGTCCTGAGATTAGTGAGCCCGAGTTTCCTTATAGTTTCAATGGTCATGACGTTAATTGATGCGCCTAAATATACTAGTACGTTGGGTATCTACGTGCTCCCAATATGCACAGTGACAGTGGGGTTCCCAGGATCATCGTATTTGGCCAAGAGGGTTTTTCCCATTATTAATTCAGATAATTTCCCTATGACATGAAAAATGGGAGGATCCTTGGGTTTTCTTCTTGGTTTCCTTGTACACATATCTCGAACAGTTCTGGCATAGATAGAAACATCGTGAAGGGCCTGAAGGAGTGGAATTTTGACATATAGGTTTTTTAACTCTCCTAAGAGGTTAAATTGAGGTTGTCCCACTGCCTTCGGTAGTATTAATATTTTAGGGTATGGTGGTTCCCTAATCAACTGTATAGGCTATGTGTTGATAAATGTTTCTTCTTGTGTTTCAGCCAGTATCTTGGTAGGATGTTCATCGTCCTCAATAATCTGGATCACTGTATTGGATAAGTATTGTTGGTTCATCCTTTCTTTAGGCACAGAGGATGGAACATTCTCAATGACCAAAGGCTCCACTAGCCTCCTTGATGATAAGCGGATGTCATCGTAGGGAATTGGAGTAATGGATTAAGTGGGCATGTTGGAAGTTCAAATTGATGGACTACTTTATTATTTGGCTTGGGGTTAGGTTGAGCAGGTAGTTGCGGTCGTATAGGCATATTAGGGACAAAATTATTCTAGAGTTGCAGCTACAACTGCTGATACTGCTGAGGATATTGTTGAGGAGGGTATGGTTGATGAGGAAATGTTTGATGTGGAAGCTATTGAGGAGGTTGGTTATGGGGAAACTGGTTCCCTGGATGGAAGTTCCTCCATCCAAGAGACCAAGAATTTTGTTGGTTTGGTGTATGTGTCTAAGAGTTCCAGGAATTAAAATTTTGCATTGGAGGTTGAGAGGGATACCATTGACGGTTAGAATAAGATGAAGGGAATTGTGCATTCATGTTCTGCATATTATTCCAATTATTCATGTCATTTGAAAATGGAAACAAGTCTGGATCCATACCTTGATTCCGAGGCTGCCAGGGATTTTTCTGTGCAATAAAGTAGGCTAGTTCCACATCTGGAGTTTATGCCTACAGAAATGCTTCACTTGAGGTAGTGAAGGCCATTCTTTTGTGTCATGGCTCAGCTCACAAAGCTGACACACTTCTACCTTGTCGAGTGGGAACTCCTTCAGATGATGGCTCTTCCTACATTTAGGGTAGAATATACCAAGTGTGAGAACTTCTACTGCTTGTTTCTGCTTTTCCCTCAGGACATCTATTTCTTAGGAGATGGATCTCATCATTTATGTCTTGAAATTTTCAAGGAGATTTCCTATTTATTCCTGGGTGGCTCCTCCATTAGATGAATTTTGTGTTATGTCAAAGACACCATGTTCTAATTTCTCTCGTTTGTTGTGTTTATTATTCCTAGAAGATCCCCTGGAATACCTTTTACATAGTTCAATGATCTTTTCAAAGGACTCCTTTGAGATATTCCCCTTCCCTAACAAGTTCAACATGTCTAGGAAATCATCCCTAATACCACGAAGTAGGATTATTTTGAGCACATCTAACCCCATATTAGTTTTCCCAGCTATCTGCACATTGTATAAAATCATTTCAACAAAATCTTCTAGGCTTTCATTGTCCCTTTGTACAATTTTAAACAGTTATTCTCTCTTATCTTTGGTATTGCAATACTACTGATATTTCTCCAGGAACACGTGTTTCATCCGGTCCCAGGTGGTGACAGTTCCCCCACCAAAGCTCATGAACCATGTAATGCATTGTCCTTCAAAGTAGCAGGAAAAAGTTTCAGCTTCTGTGCATTGGTGGTGTAGTCATAGCTGCAACACAAGATGTCAAATTAAAAAATAAATTCATCCGGATCCTCTGCTGCTTTTCCATAAAAATGAGGCAACACTGATGGCGATATATTTTTCATGGGGGCTATCCCCTCTGATTGTTGAATTGGGAACTGTAGTGTAGCAACCGTCCCTTTAGGTGGGGAGTTACCCTTCTTATGCTGATTTTCACCCATTGCTTCTTTGTGATCTTCTAGAACACGTCTATTGCTCATGTCTTATTCTTATTTATCCTCTTTGTGCTTCCACTGATCGTTAAATTTTTGACGGAACTGTGTCCACTCCCCTTCTGTCACAACCTTCCCAGTAATGTGATATATCAAATCTTGGTCAGCTGATCCCAGTGTACTAACGTTGTCTTCCTCTATAGGGATACTCAAGGCTATTGCAGCTTCTCTTGTCCTAGTGTACTAACTTTGTCTTCCTCCGCAGGGGTACTCGATGCTGTTGCAGCTTCTCCTGTGTTCTCCATTGTGGAAATTGTTGCTGCTACTCTAGGGGTAACCGGGCTTCTTCTAACATGTGTTTCCTGATGGCGAGCCCTAGTAGAAGAATTGGTCCTATCAACTAGATCGTCAATGAATTATGTCCTTGTTCCCAATGCTGGATTTCACCCACAGCCTCGAACACCTGCAATGTTAGTATTCTGTGGGGTTCTGGGATTTATAGGAATGTCACGCTGTACCCTTCTGATATCCATGCAAACCAAAACATGCAAACTTAAAATTGAAGAAAAATGAATAGATATAGCTAATGGATACAATTACTACGGCGTCTAATAATTATCTTTCCCTGACAACGACACCAAAATGTTGGGCACCCTATATGCAAGTTAATTAAAGCCAATATACAGAGTGTTCAATATCAATTGTTAACCCAGGGAAGTGTTTTATTTCAAATATAGTGTGCACTATATATGCTTAAACACTAAGTAGATGATACTGTAAATGAATTATCCTACTTTCCTGTTCATCCCAACTCATCCCAAGATCAACTTAATCTAATTTACCTTCTTAAGAATGCAAAATCACAATTACCTTATTACAATCCTTAATCTAGAAATGAGGGGTTCAAAAAATAAATATCTAGATTTACTTTTGTAGAAAGTTAAATCCTAAATTACCCAGCCATATGAAGATCAATCTCAACTATTTTGATTCAACTTAAGCTAGGAATTCAAAGTGCAGGAATTAAGTTCCACAATTATAACTGTAAAGGGATGAACCGAAAATATATAAAGAAAACAACAATTGAAAGAACTAGGGATGAACAAGGTTTTTACAGCTATCACACAGTTGCATAAGAGAAAGTTAATCTACACAGTTGACTTCCACTCCACACCACTGCAGTTTACAAGGAATGCAATTACTGATCATTCAAAGAAATGCATAATAAATCGATGACTGTTGCAACTACTGTAAATAAATAAATTCATCATAAGATTCACACCACACAACAGACTAAATAAAATACCTAATTAACTCAGCAATCTCCGTAGGAAGGCGGGCCCAGCCTTCGTACAGAGATGCTGGAGTTGGCACACGTTCAAATTACAAGATCTGAAGAATCAAAATCCTTGTATTAAAATGGCGAGATGAACACACAACCTCTATCACAGCTTATACAAATAAAAATCAATTAATCTCTAACCCCTGGCTCAGAATAGTTCCCAGTATTTATACATTTACAATCACAACTTCTATTCACTGATATCGGGAAGCCATGAAGATCTCTCATCTTTAGGTTGGCCCAATTACGATACGTTGTTACAGCTATGGCAAGATAGAAGCAGAAAATATAGGAAGGCTGTTACTCAAGCCAGCAATGACAATCATGATCAATATAGAATATGCTCCATCAGTTGCAGCTACCCTTGAGCAGCGGCGCACTGTTGCATCTGAATTTGTTGGAGCCTGTTGCAGCCACCTTTGTACATCTTGCATGGAATAGTAGCCTTTGACCGTGTTCTCTGGGAAATGATGGAATAGATGGAGATTATCTCAGCAATGAATTTCCATCCCTCTCTTGGCATGTTCAGCCTAATACACCTGTATCTTTTACATCTCGAATTATCTTTATAAAACCACCATATGTTAGTATAATTCAAGATATAGAGCCCTGATTACAACAATCATAAGCATTAATAAGATAAGACAATAATTAACCATACCTATATGAATTGAGGGATCAAGTGAAGGAAAACATATGTTTGGTGTACATAATGGAGTAACATGAGGCAAAAATGGGTAGGTAAAGGTGGTCAAAAAGGGGTCATTTCTGGGCCCAACATTCCTAAAGCATAAGTCTGAAGTTTTTGATCTCTTCAAAGTCTTTAGAGCCTTGGTTGAAAACCAGTCTGGGATGAAACTCAAGATCCTCAGATCTGACAATGGTGGTGAGCATGTCAATTCTAAGTTCATTCAATATTGTAAATATTTAGGTATTTAGATGTAGCATTCAATCCCTTACACACCACAACAAAATGGTGTTGCTGAGAGAAAGAAAAGATCACTGAAAGAGATGGAAACCTGCATTATGGAGGCTAAGAATTTGCCACCAAAGTTTTGGGATGAGGATATAAACTATGTTTCCTACATCCATAATAGGGTGCCTCATAAGAATCTTGATGGTATGACTCCTTTTGAAGCTTGGAGTGGGCACAAGCCAGATGTGACCCATTTCAGGATTTTTGGCTCAAAGGCTTGGGCTAGAATTCCAACTGAAAAGAGGAAGGATTTGCAACCCCAAATCCTAGAGTTCCTATTTGTTGGGTATTTTGAATATTCAAAAGGGTACAAGCTGATCAAGTTTAGCACTAACAAACCTTTCATTGAAATAAGTGTTCGGTTCGAAGAAGCGCCTTTAGCAATAGTTGAAGTTGGAGAATAGAACCATTGATTGTAAGTGAAAAGACTAATGAGTTTGCTGATTCTGATCTGTCTGATATTGATGATTTGATTTCAGATTCTAATAGTCCTACAAGACCAAAATGGGAAGCAAATACCATTCATGTAGCTGGGGAACTAGTTGGAAATACTAATGACACTAGGAGGACTAGATCTCAATTTGATAGTGCCCTTTGTGTGAAATATCCTCTATTTGCTGAGAAGTGCTATCTGATGGTTGAATCAGATACATAGACATATGAAGATGCATCACATGATCCAAGATGGAAAACATCGATGAAAGAATAATTCAGCTCGCTCTAGAAGAACAACACTTGGGAACTGGTTGATCTTCCCCTAGGGAGGAAGCTAGTTCAATGTAAGTGGGTCTTCAAGACTAAGTTTTTTGCTGATGGTTCACCTTTGAAATATAAGGCAATATTTGTATCCAAGGGCTACTCACAAGTACATGGTATTGACTACAATGAAACCTTTGCACCAGTGGCAAATATGGACTCCACAAGGCTAGCTCTAACCATTGCAGCTTCGAAGCAGTGGGAAGTAAATCACATGGATGTGAAGTGTGATTTCATAAATGGAGATCTCATTGAAGAGATTTACATGAAGAAACCTGAAGGTTTTGTTTCTAATCCATGTTTATTGTGCAGGTTAAATAAATCATTGTATGGGCTCAAGCAAGCCCCTAGGGCTTGGTATGCCAAGATTGATGGCTTTTTGCTGTCACTAAGTTTTGTTCGATTCAAGTATGATCCTAATGTCTATTGGAAGTTGATTCATGTCTCTTTGATGATTATTTTTTTGTATATGGATGACCTACTGATTACAGGAGGTTCAAAGAAATAGATTTCCTCCTTGAATGATGCAATGAACCAAGCATTTTCTATGACAAATTTGGGATTGTTGAGCCAATTCTTGGGTCTTGAAATTGCTTAATCCCAACACGGAATCAAAGTACATCAGTCCAAGTATGCTTCAGATTTTCTCATCAAGTTCAACATGAAAGATTGCAAGCCAAGCAAGACTCCATTCCTTTCAGGAGTTAATCTTGAAGAAGCAGGTTCTTCTCCTATGGTAAATAATACACTGTATAGGCAGTTGATCAGGTGTTTGCTTTATCTTACACACACTCGGCCTGATTTATCTTATGCAGTTAGCATGGCTTTGAGATGAATGGATCAGCCTCATGAGATCCAATGGAGGGCATCCAAAAGGATCCTAAACATTGTTCAAGGAACAAGAACTCATGGGATATTCTACAAAGCAAAATATGATCTCGATTTGATTGGGTTTACTGACAGTGATTGGGCAGGAGACAACACAGATCGAAAGTCTGTATTAGGATATGTGTTCATGCTTGCAAAAGTTCCAAGCATCTAGTCAAGCAAGAAGCAGAGTGCCATAGCACTCTCATCTATAGAAGCATAGTATAGAGGAGTTGTAAATGCAACAACTCAATGTTTGTGGTTGTAGGGGATACTTAGAGAATGTGGCTTCAAATCAAAGTTTTCAACTATTATCTACTGTGATAATCAGAGCACCATTCAAATCTATAATGATCCAGTTAAGAGACAATGAACCAAGCAAATTGATATCCATATGCACTACATCATACAGCTTGTGCATGATGGTACCATTGTTCTACTCTTTTGTGCATCTTTAGAACAAGTAGTAGACATATTCAGTTTCACCAAAGTTTTTTATGAGAACACCTTCAGCAATCTCAAATCACTACTGCGGATTTCTGATCATGTTGTGAATGTGAGAGTGATTTCCCAAATATGGTTGATACTTAAAGTTGAGTGTTGTAGATGATGAAGTATGTAATAAATATTTGTATGCATGATAATAATAAAAAAATGTTGTATTAATTCCAGTTGATGAATGTGTGTTGCAATTGTGTTTATTTGCTTGTTTACCATCTATTATTCTCTCTATGGTTGGTTGTATGTTGTGTTCTTTGAATTGCAATTCCTAGATGCATCAAGTGGTATCATAGCTATTATATCCTGCGCATGGAGAATTAGTGGGATAGGTAGCACATTAGCATATTTGTGAATGTTGTTGAAGCAAGGAGCTCATAAGAAGAGATCATAGAGAAGAGTAATAGTGATGGCCCATAGAGGAAGAGGTCATGTAAGAGGGCGCAATAGAAGGAAATAAAGGGTTAAATATGTGAATGATCTTACAACAATGAGGGATAATTTTAGGGGCGAAATTTATCCCATGGGCTATTTTTAGGGGTTTTTCTCCAAAAAACGATTCGCCATTTTGCATTTTTTGAAGCCCTGTTTTGCCCAATTTTGATGGGGTAAACTTTTTTCACCCTAAAAATCGCCAAATTATTATATAAATGATACAAAATCCTTGGAAATTAAAATATTTTCTGAAAAATATCGCTAAACATTTTATAGTTGGCGTTTTAAGAATTGGTAAGATTCGCCAACATTTATACACTTTTAAATAAGTATGGTTCCTTAAAATCATCCCTGACAATGATGGCCATACTAGATTCCATTCAGGTAACCCGTAGAAGAGGTATTACATAGGTGATAAGGGATGACAATGATGATGACGAATAATTAGAGACCATTAAAGAAGAACATGAATAAAAAATGATAATGAAAGAAAGAATGATCAGAGCTGCTATTAACAGTATTGGAGGTAAACTTAAACTAGATACTCATGTTTATTCTGGTATTTTAAATTCTGAATAATTAATAAATTGGATAAGGGAAATGGAAAAATTATTTGAGTTTGAACATATTATAGATCCTTGAAGAGTTAGTTTTGCTAGTAAAAAATAGAAAATTTCGTATTATAGATTATTTTTCTGTTGTGTGTTTTGTGTGTTTAAAGATGCATAGAGAAAGTGGTGGTAGAGAGAAAATTAAGACTTGGGATATGATGGTAATAGAAATGAGACACAGTTTTTTTCATATGGATTATGCTTTGAATTTTTTGAGGAGGTTGTAGAATTTGAAGCAGATCAAGATGTTAGTAAAGGCATACATTGAGGAGTTTTATAGAATTTCTATAAGTTCTGGACATAATGAGGAGAGTCCCGAATCCATTTCCAAGTATGTGAATGGTTTGAATTATGCCATTTAAGATGAGTTTAATGTTTTTAATTTTTGTTCAATGGAAGAGGATTACCAATCAACCTTTAGGATTGAGGAAAATTTCTTAAGGAAACATCAAAATGAAATAGAACCCCAGGATATTAGAGAGAGAAGAAAAAGGAAAACCAAGTTGATGAATGTTAAAGTAGCTCCGGCGCAATGGAGGAGACTACTAGAAAAGGACTCGATGCATATAAAGGACATGGTCAAACAATAAGACGTAGAGGTAGAGGAGGGAAATCTTAAATCATTTGCTTCAGATATGGGACGCTAGGTCATAGGGAATTTGAATGTCCATAACTTGTGAAGGATAGAAGACAACAAGAAGGGAAAGCACATCTTGTTGAAATTGAACCAATAGTAGCAGCAAATGAAGTGGTTGAACTATGATCAGAGCTAGGGGAAAATTTGATGACGAGGAAGATATTGTTGTAGCCCGAAAAAAAGGTTGAGAAGGAACCAGGACAAAGAAAGACACTCTTTAAAACAAAATGAAATATTGAAGGAAAGTGCTGTAATTAGATTATTGATGGTGGAAGTTTTGAAAATTTAGTGTCTATAGAGGTTGTTAACCAGTTGAATTTAGTGTGTAACCCTCATCCAGAGGCATATAGGGTTTCAGGGTTACAACATGGGAAAAGCATCACTGTAAGGGAGAAATGATTGATTACTTTTAATATTGGGAGCTATAGTGATAATATTTTGTTTGATGCTCTTCCCATAAATGCATGTCACATTTTATTGGGAAGGCCTTAACATTTCTATAGAAGGGATATGCATGATGGTAGAAAGAATACATATCAAGTTCAGAAAGATGGGAAGAAATTAAATTTGCATCCTTTAATTCCATAATAGGAGAAGGAAGGAAAAGTGATGATTTTGTCATATATCAATGGAGTAGACCAGCAAGAAGATATGTAGCAGTTGGTTGAGGAAAATAAAAAATACACACCATGGGTGCAACAATACAATCACTTTCTAAGGAAGAGCATATGGGAGTGTGTCATTCCCAAAAGGTGTTGTGCCAAGGTACATTTGTAGGTAATGAAATAGATGGTGTGGAAGATGTGGATATGCATAAGAATTAAAGGAAGTGTTGTGGATGTTTGCAGCGGAGATAGGCAAAGGAGGATGCCCAAATCTACACATGTTTTCACCTCCATTTTGATCAATGAAGCTCAAATTTTCAACCTCGAGTCTCTAATGCAGGAGCATCCCTGCTTCAGCAAGCTATCATGTAGAGTCAAAGGTTGGAAGTTGATGTTATTACTTGTGTGGCTGCTACTACAACAATAGGGAATTACTATGGGATATGATACATGTGGTATTGCAGCAAGATACTTCAGGTTCCACTGGATATAATATCATATTGTTGTTACTCGTGCCATTACTGATGATGATACTTGTGTGAAGACAGAAAGAGGATAAAATCTTGGTGTGTTATATGTACACGTGGAGATTATGTCTATAGTAAAACTATTGAACTTGCAGTAACAACAAATAGTTAACAATAAAGTAGTTAGCAACCCAAATGTCATTAATTAATAATGTGTTAATAAATCAAATGATGTTACTATGGTTTCTTTCATTAATAAATTATATTTAGGTTTAGGTGTCATGGTATGTTATAACTTGGAATAAAACGTATCTCATTCATTGATAACCAAATCAAATCATTTCCCATTGCAAAACGGATCAGTGGGATTTCAAAGGTTTATCTCTTCATATTCCAATCTTGCTTATATCAATGGGCATGGTCTAGGGTTGAAAAAGGAGGAGCATGGGTAGAAGCGTGGAATTAAAAGCGTAGACACCCAACCTAGAAGTGGAACAAGGGAACACCCAGAAGAGAGGAGGAAGTGTGGGAACATTGGTCCAAAAAAAGAGTTGCAACAGAGAAGAGTTGCAGTAGAGGAGAGTTGCAGCAGCCTGGAAGCATGCATGTTGTGGGTGTTAGAGTGATTTCCCAATTGTGGTTGATACTCAAAGATGATTGTTGTAGATGATGAAGTATGAAATAAATATTTATGTGCATGAATATAAAAAAATATTGTATTAATTATAGTTTGTTGAATGTGTGATGCAATTGTGGTTATTTGCTTGTTTTCCATATATTATTCTCTTTGTGGTTGGATGTATGCTATGCATTTTGAATTACATTTCATGGCTACATCATCCTCTTCCTCTTATTCTTATGAGATAAAAAACTTTGATTGTTGATGGACTCCTTAGAGGTTGAATCACTAGAAGAAAATTATGGGGTACATGTCCTATCTGATCTAGAAATCCTTTTTGAACTATGGGACCTCTTGTGAGATTGTCTCCTTGATATAATCCCACTCTTATAATCATTTCCTAAGTTCGATCAATTGTGTATATTCCTATAAATGTATTTTAAGCTTTGAAGCATTCCTTCATGCAATTGGTTTCATCCTTCTTGAACTATAACCAACCTTTCATTATCTTCTTTGCAGCTTTCTAACTCGACTCTTAGACTTCTCATGGTCTTTGCAATATCTAGAGGAATTACTTGATTTCTATGGCCATTATATTTTATCTCTACATTTTTAGGATGCATGTTTTCTACCATGGCATATATTTCATCTTCATAGGGATCATGAGAATCATTCATGGTGATAGTGTTCTTGTCCGAACTAGGATCAAAGGATTTCTAATTTCATTATATTGAATGTTGACCCATAATTGTCCTTGATATGATATTGTATATACAAAAGTGTTTGTATAAGCACACTTGTTAGCTACACTACACTTCATAAAATTTTAAAATTCATTGTCATTCACTCTGGAAACTACCCATTTTGACATTTTTTGTCAAATCAAGGCTAAAATCTCTTTTCTATTCATTTTATAGAACTATTGGAAGAAGTTATTCATAATATTATCATGCGTATTTGTTCCATTTCAAATTACCATAACCATGTTTAGTTATTATCTTAGAGATAAAATTTATCGCCCTTCAAAATTACCAATTTCACCCATTCTACACTTTTCTTATAGGCGAATCTAGTACTGGAGTCCAACTTCGACTACCTGTAGAGTAAAATCTATGCAGAAGCATAAAACCATTTGTACTAGGTGGTGATAATACTCATAATAGGGTTTACTTATCAATTTTCAAATATTTTATCTAATTCCCCATTCAATTTCTATAATTTTCTAGAATTGGTTGCTTTTACTTTAGCACTTTTCCTAGACTTCGATTATTTTCCAAAAAACAGTTACCTCCAAAACTAAGCATTTATGAAAAAAATTCCTCTAACAAAACTTAATTGATTAGTAGGTAAAATGTTGAAATCACTATTGGCCCTAGGAAATTTAATTATGTTTTGGTTCTAAGTGGAAAAATATGTCACAGTATGAGTGAGGCTGCAATGGAGCGGGTGTGGAAACAGTTTACTCCAACAATCGCGACAGTTTTTGGGGAAATAATAAATGTACTCGGTGAGTTAGTTAGAGGTGGTACCGCTTAGTTATACTGGGCATGGGGAATGTAAACATAGCCAATAGAGCCTATATAATGAAAAGGGTTTGGATTTTTGGAGGTTAGCCCTTATGGGTTCTGGTTTTGGGGTTGTTCCCTTTTTAAGAACCTTTTTAATGATTGTTTGTTATGTTTTTCATTGCAAGACAAGATAGGTTTTCTCATAGTACAGTTTTGATATGTCTATTTTCTATGATAATAAAGATAAATAAGAGTCATAAGGATAATGTATTGTTGATCTACAACTTGTGCACGTGGATGTAATCTAAAGGGGCATATGAAGAGATGCCTGCAAGTTGTGTGCACATACAAAAGAGTTCTAGACACGAATCATGCCAAATGAAGAGCAATTTTATAGTTTTCTCCCGTATGGTTTTCCATGTTAATATCTATGTGTCGAATGGTGTATGATAATGTTGTGTGACGTGTTGTGTTTTGCTGTGACTAATGATAATATGTTTCTTTCTGCATAAGTAAATGGAAGGGCACGTGATTTAATGGGTTTTAGTATGTTGTTATCATAGTCGCATGCTGATGGCTTTGTATGTTGGTTAATATATCACATTCATTGTCCTTCATGCCGGTTCTTTACATGGAAAGATCCCCTTTACCACTGCAGAAACTTGGTTCCTACAACTCCCATGGGTATCTCGGGTGAGACTGAACTTGTGTCGTAAGTGTTGCAGACCGGGTTACACCCTATTAGGTTGGTTCCTTGGGTTTTTTTGGAGGAATTGAACTTGGCTAAGAATAACTTGAACCAACAAATAGTTATGTTGTTAGTATCGGTACCGTTGGGAAGGGGACATGTTTTGGAACCCGACGAAGCCTGAGATCTAGGATTGGGAAGACCAAAAGGCTTGGGAGTTTGCACAAGAAGAAAGTAAGGGGTTGCGATTGAATCCATGGGTATGGTTAGAAATGTATGTTTACTCAAATACCCATGATATTTTCTTTAGTAAATTCATTATTATATTGTATTAATGGTTGTTAAGACTAGCATGCCAGAGGAAAAAATTTCAAGGCGGAGAACCTAGGGGTTGGACTCCTCAACTGATCCGATGGATGGAGAAATTTAATAATATCATCTCCACGGATGTTGATTTTAGGTTCGACGACATTCTAGAAGGGTATATTATTGAGATCACTGTGAATACTATTAAGTCATATAGTGAATCCGAGAGAAAAGTTTTGAAAAGTCCTAGAGGAAGATACCTGAAATCTTTAAAACTATGGATTAAAATATTTGTATGCGAGAAGGGGATTCTGCGGATGGAGTCTAACGATTAAATCATAATTCATTGTTCCTGAAGGACATGGTAAGTGTCAAGAAAAAAGTATAGAGAAGATGGGAAGAGTAAGATGAGATTCTCCAAGATGATAGTGAGACTGATGAAGAGGGTGGCTGCCTAAGGAGTGGAAGAATATTCCGATCAAGTAAGAAGAGAAGGACTGGGACTAAGAGAGAGATTTGTAGTGAAACTGGAAGAAGGGACCACAAGCCAATTCCACAAATTGATGAAGAGTATTACGACAAGGATGAGAAATATTCGCTTGTCTCTCAAGACAAGGAAGAATTGCAATATCTTAACATACCCAAGGCTACGACATACATATGACTCTATGTACATATCTGATATTAGGGGTAAGACCTAAAAGTGTTGCAAAGTGCTTTCTGTCGAATCAAAGTAATATTAATAATCAAGATAGTGGTTAAAACGTTCCTACTAGTGGTCCATCTAATTCAGGATCATTAGTACCCTAAAGGAATAGGATGGTCGTGGATGACATGGAGTTTCCTATATTCAATGGAAATGGGTTGGAGGACCCTGTGAAACACTATTTTTTTTGTCAAGTTGTCTGGACTATGCAACTGGTTGAAGGTGACATAGTAAAAATGGCTCAAATGATCACGACCTTTAGGGGTCGTTCTCTAGATTGGTATAATAATTTTTATGTGGTTCCTATGAGAACCCCTCAGAAGTCCTTAAATCATATTAGGACTAGTTTGATAAACAAATTCAAGAAGCCTAAATCCGAGTCACAGTGTATTACAGAAATGAAGGAAATCAAGCAATTGTTGGGTGAATCTATTTGGTATTTTGAACAAAGATCCAAAACCCTCATGGCTAAAGTAAGCTTTCAGATGTACAACATTCAACATAAAGAGTGGTTTATTTCTACTTTATTACCCCATATTCATGTTCCCCTGATGTAGTTGAATATAGTAACTTAGATATAATCTTTGAAAATAGCAATGAAGTTAGAAGAGTCGTTAGTTGGAGAAACTGGTGTGAGGATGGCACAAATTTAGTCACAACTGGATAATTTGTCGAATCAGATTCAAGATATGAAGAAGGGGAAGGATATTCATGAATTGTTTTGGTGCACAAGGTGTAGGATTGAAGGTCATCATAAGGATTTGTGTCCATCCTTCCTGGACTACATTTATTCTGGTGTGCCAAATCCATTAAGTTCACAAGGGATTCCATGGTGTTGAGTATGTGAAACTAGGGGACAACGTTCAGAAGAATGTTTGTATTTACAAAAGATAGTAAGTACACCTTCTATCCTTTATTGTAATTTTTTTCGATCTATGGGCCATGATGAAAAGAATTGCAAAGCATACCAATTGTTGCAGGAAAAGAAATTAGATACCTATTTGATGAACAATGATGAGTAGATGTAGGATGAGATGTCACATGTGTAGTTCCCTCAACCCAGGGAGGGTGGAAATTTTAGAGGATGAGGCAGAGGAGGAGGATTTGGTTGAGGGAGAGGCCGAATTATCTGTTATAATTGTGGAAAATCGGGACACTATGCTAGAGGCTATACAAATCCTATGCTGACATGTTCATATTGTAAATCAATGGATCATACTACCAAGGAATGTCCATAGTTGATTGCTAAATGGAAATCCAAGGTCACTCGGAATCAGAACCAGATCCCAAATGAAATCATAATGTTATGAAGATTTTAGATGCGCCGTGAGGACCTACCATTGTTTTTTTAATGAGGGGAGGTGTTGCGACTGGGGATGATTGACGAGAAACTTGGAAAAATACAAGAATACAACCTGTAGAAAAAAATAAAGTGTTATTTGATGTTAAGAAGAAAAAATTATTATTCCTCAATGCACAATACAAATTTGTGGGAAGAAATTATGCCTTGACATCTGTTGTCCCTCCTATTTTTGACAAAGTTTCAGTCATTGACATGCCACCAAGTTTCGACCGGTTGTGAATTCCAAAAAAATTGATAGCCCAGGTAAGCATTTTGAAGAGTTTCTTGAAAAGTTTTCTAAAACTTTTCAAAAAAGCAAATGCTCTGGCTAAGATATTATCTCTAATCGAATAACTTGAGATAGGTCTTCAACGGGAAAAGAATGTCAACCATATTCATAAAACAATGAATATTGGTTGAGAACAACGCATGAATTCTCAAATAGGTGAGTATGATATGGATTTTATTATTCTCGACTTAGGGTCATACATCAACATATTGACTAAGCAGACATGGGAGAGTATGGGAAAAACCAAGTTAGTATGGTCACCTATTATGTTGAGGTTAGCTAACTAGTTGAAAGTTCTTCCTATCGGTCGACTACCACTGGTTCCTATAGAGGTGGAAGGGATATGAACCTATGTATACTTTGAGGTTATAGATATTTTTGATGATACAAACCTTTATCCAGCACTCTCAGGGATCTAATGGGCCCCTATTGAGAACTGGAATATCATTAGTTTCAAAAAAAGGACTCTATCATTTGAAGATTTAGAAATGCAGGTGGTCACACCAACCGACCGTCTAGAAGCCTCAATGATATGTCGAACCACTAAGAGGTGAGTATCATGAAGGGAGTATAGATACCATCTATAATATATATTATATGATGGAAAACTATAGAAATACTACAACTGATGGTAAATTGAGTTGGAGAAATATTAGTTCCTATTCATCATATTCAGGAGAAGCATTGGAAAATTGAGAGAACTGACTACATGAAGTGTTAATGAGAAAATGCCAAAGAATCACAAAATCCTTGTTGTGGGTGGGTACTGAGGTATGTTGTATACCTACTTATGAAGAATTACCTAATTTCGATACGATTTTTTTGTCATAATTTGAAGATAAGGTATTATAACCTCAACGAATGCTAGCTCTTAATGTCGCCCAGAAAGCTACACCATCAAGATGGTGGGTTATCCATAAACAATCCATTTCAGAATTTCCTTAGTGTCTGAGGCTCTTAGAGATTCAGTTTGGTGAGAATATTTCATATGTTGGTCATACGTATAATGGTTTGTTGAGCTACATCAACCACCTTGATAACTGTTGCGGGACATTGAGGTTGGTTCCTAGACAGGAATGGGTACACTTGTTTATACACATTTTGGACATGATACCAAGAAATTTGTATACATTGGTCAAGCTACGATGAGGGACCATATAATTGGATGAATTTTCTAATAGCGTCAAACATATTTTTAGCTTTGTGGATGAAATTTCATTGATTGATGTTGCCTTGCAAGTTATCAAGACCAAGATTTTTGAAGAGGTTTTTGTTACCATGTCGAGTCTAACACAATGGAATGCAACAGTAAAAATATTGATGGAGTGTTATAATATATTTGGGTAACCTGAAGATTATGACCCACATAACATTCAAATCCTTGAATCAGAAGGAATTCATGCACTACAGGAACTAGGCCTATCGTCTGAATAGTTTTTGAAGTCCTTGGAAGTAAAGAAAGTGAACATTGGGTCTCTTGATAATCCGAAGTTTGAAAATATTGGGGATTACTGGGATGATGAGACTATCAAGAAAATCATTGATTTATTACATGAATTTCAAGACCTGATCTCGACCAAGTTTATATAAATGAAGGGAATTATTGGAGATCCGAGAGAAATAAACATTCCCCTAAAACCAGATGCAATCTCTGTCAAGAAACGACCCTATAGATTCAACCCCAGATACAAATAGAAGGTTAAGGAAGAGTTAGAAAAAATGTTGGATGCAGGAATTATTGAACATGTTGAAGAATCAAAGTGGATCAATGCAATGATTGTACACATTAAGAAAACCGATGAAGTTCATATTTGTGTCGACCTAAGGAAATTAAATGATGCTTGTTTGCATGACTTGTTTCCTACACATTTCACAAATGAGGTCTTGGAGAGCATAGGGGGGAAAAAAGATATATTCTTTTACTGATGGATTTTCTAGATACAATCAAATCCAAATTGTTGAAGAGGATTGACATAAGACTACCTTTGCGACAAAATTGGGTTATTTCTTATACATGGTGATGCCATTCGTACTTAAGAATGCAAATGATATTTTTTCTAGGATAGTGGGAATTTCTTTTAAATATTCTATTCATGGGTGATTCCATGAAGGTGGGTAACACTTTTTGGCCAAATTTGGCGATGAAAACATGATTTTTTACTCATGTGCTAGATAGAAGCCCTCGAAACATATATAGGCCATGTGAATTTCGACTTGCAGTAAAAAAACAAATTGCATAATATTATGTTGACTTCCCAATGATATTTTTTTTTAAATATTCTGATGTCATTTAGTGAAAATTTCATTTAATGAACTGTGTGACCTTAAAAATTTGAAGAAGTTAATAAGTGGCTCGTGTCCATCCCCAATAATTCAATCTTACATTAATAATTTAATATATATATATATATATATATATATATATGAGCATTATCTACACAAAATGCACTATGGTCTGCATATTTTTTTGTTAATTTATTTCACAATATACAATTATTTATTATTTTTCCAAAGTGACCACATCTGATTTCAACATCATTTTATTCACGTGTGTCCATCCTAGTTTTTTTTCACTGTTTTCAAAAATTGAAAAACCAAAGATACCCTTTTGAAGAGGATGCATCGATGTGTGGGCTGTGCATTTTTAAGAAATGTTTGGATGTGTATTTTTTACCATGCATATTTTTCTTTGAGCTGCTTCGAAGTTGTTGTGAGGTTTTCTAAGTGTAAGTTTTAGAACTAATTAAAAGAAAACCCGAATGAATTCCAAAATGCATGCATGATACCTCAATGAATAGAGGATTCGGTGATGAATCTATCGATACAAACTCCACTCAATTATGTGCCATGAATGGCAGGGTTTACACCCCTAGAAGACATAGATAAACATTGATTTTCCTGTAAGAGGGCTAATTCTCTATTTTTCAGGCCCTCGATCGAGGTATTGAGCTCGATCGAGGTCTTAACATACCTCGATCGAGGTTTTTAAATAAGCTCGATCGAGGTTTTATTAAACCCTTGATCGAGCTATCATTTAAACCTCTTTTTATAATTCTTTTTGCGAAAGGACCTCGATCAAGGTTTTCTTAAAACCTAGATCGAGGTCTTAAAACCTAGATCGAGGTTTTTTTTAAACCTAGATTGAGTTTTTTTTAAAATCTAGATCGAGGTCTTAAAACCTAGATCGAGGTATTGTTAAAACCTAGATCGAGGTTTTTTTAAACGCTCAATTGAGGTGTTATGACCTAGATCGAGGGTTTAAAAATTGCTTGATTGAGGTACGTTTCTGTGTTTTTTCCAAAAGCACCTTGCCAAAAAGTGTAACCCAGCTCCATGGATGCACCCTCATAAATTCCTAGACGTTTATTTTTATTACTGGAGAGTAAATGGGTTATTTAAATACCATATTGAGAGCCTTCACATGGTGGTTGAACGATGTAAACTATTTCATATTTCTTTAAATTTGAAGAAATGCATCTTTTGTACTCCTTTTGGTATTTTTTTGGGTCATGTTGTCTGTAGAGAAGGAATGTTAATGGACCATGTGAAGATTGCAATAATTTTCGACCTACCACCACTGTCGTCAGTTAAAAAGTTGGGGACCATGCTGGGTCATATAGGTTATTAAAGAAAAAATATCAGAGGACATGTGAAGATCACGACTCCAATGGAAAAATTGTTGAAGAAGGATGTAAAATTTCAGTGGAATGAAGAATGTCAAAAGAGTCTTGATATACTTAAAGAGAAAATGGTCTCAGTACCTATTTTAGTATTCCCTAAATGGAGGAAACAATTTCATGTGCATGTTGATGCATCATTTATCATGTCAGACGTTGTACTTGCACAATCGGGTGAGCGATTTGCCGGTCACCCTATTGCATTTTCTAGTAGAAAGTTGTCGACTATAGAGAAAAATTATATGGAAACCAAATGGGAGGGACTTTCCATGGAATATGCACTGCATAAGTTTTGAAATTATTTATTAGGACCTGGTCACTTCAAGATGTTTATGGATCATTATGATTTGAAACACTTGGTAAATAATCCAGTGTTGGGTTGGGGGGGGGGGGGAAGATATGTCGGTTGATCCTTCTCTTCCAAGAGTTCAAATTTGAAATTATTGTCAAACCAGGTAGGTTGAATGCAGGTCTCGATCATCTCTCAAGGTTAGAAACTAGATAAGGACCGAATAGTATAGATGATAGTCTTCCTCACACATAGTTATTCGCAGTAAATATGGTTGATGGTTGCTTTGAAGATATTTTACATTCCTTGACTACAAGAAGAGCACCAGAAAAAATTAGCACAATGCAGAATAAACAATTGGTTGTAAAAGCTGCAGATTTCCAACTTATAAGTTGACAGTTATATATGTTGGGACCAGATGGGATATTGCGTTGTGTCTTAGAACATAAGAAACCAACGGTGTTGGCTGAAGTTCATTCTGATGTGGTAGGGGGACACTATGTAGGGAAAATGACAGTAAAAAAAATATTACACGTTGAATTCTGGTGTCCTTCCCTTCATTCAATAAAACTTGACTACTATCGTAGTTGTGATATGTTCCATTGTATAGGGAAACCATCCCAACAGGATGAAATGCCATTGGTAATATAGATAACATTAGAGGCATTTGAGAAGTGGGTTTTCAACTTTGTCGGTCCCATTAATCCATTAGGAAGATATACAGGTGCACAGTACATAATTACTGCGACATATTATTTACCAGATGGCATGATGCAACACCAGTCCAAGATAGAACTGTAACAACTGCTGCTAGATTCTTGTTCGTGCTTTTGGTAACCAGGTTTGTTTGTCCAAAGATCCTAGTGAGAAACAAGGATACACACTTTGTTAATAAATATATTGAGTACATGACTGAATAATTTCAGATCCAACATAAGAAGACAACTCCATATCATCCACAAGCAAATGGAACTGTTGAATCCTTTAACAAAATTTTGGAGCATACACTGACCAAAATATGTAATGTGAATCATGATGAATGGGATCATAATATACAGATGGTACTATGGGAATATCGCACAACATGTAAGAAAATTACCAGATATACACCATTTTGATTAGATTATGGGAATGAGGTTGTCGTGCCAATGGGACATGTTGCACCCAGCCTAAGAATAGTTGCAATTACTGAGATGACATATGTGGGTTTAGTTGAGGAAAGTATTTCTCAGTTGCTAAAATTGGAAGAAGATCACTTTATTGAAGGATATAAGAAACATGTCAAGAAGGACCGAAAAAAGGCTTAGCATGATCGACACATTAAGTTCAAGCAATTCCATCTTGGCGACTTTGTTCTTCTCTACGATAATAAGTTTTTAAAACATCCTGGTAAGCTTCATACACATTGGTTAGGACCATGTGTAGATGATTATGTCATAAACAAGGGTGCAATTAATTTCCATAGGTTATATGGTACACCCCTTGACAGGTTGGTAAATGAAGTCGACTAAAACCTTATCGCGATAGTCGTACTTCACCTGATTGAATTGGTAATGACTAAAGTTGTAAAAAAAAATTATTCTATGTCGAAATATTATATATAAGCTTTGAAAATGAATATTGAAGCATTGTATATTGTGTGTCACAAGTCCAAGTTATATTTGTTTCACAAGTCAAGTTAAATTTGTGTCGCAGTAGAGTTTGGCAGGGTGATTTTCTGTCGAATCTACAATTAATGCATGGTAATAACTGCTTTTATTGCAAGTGGAGTAATGGATTTCACGACACTTTGTCATAAATGGAAGAAAAATATCAACATGCGAAAGGATTAGCTACCACCTTTTCCAATCTATTGAAGATCAAGTCCAAATAACTACCCATGTGACCAGACTAATTGTTGTATGCATAGACCTATTTCACTTCCAAACAAGATACAATTGCTTCAGTGTGCTGAAGAATGAAGAGTATTGAGCAATATAGTTGTCTACAACTTGTCTATGTCTGAATATTTCTTCCATGGATATTCTTATGTTAAGTTCCAAAACTATTTTAGGTTCGGTTATGGTGGTCCCGCTTGTAATACAAATTTTTAAGGAGGCACCATAGGTTGTCTCAAGACCAACACCTATAAACCCTCCAAGAAAGAAATGAACAATTGGTCAGATTGTTCCAGTTAAGCAGAGATTCAAAGCTATGTCTAACACTAAATATTCAAGGTATAGTTTAGCAACTATAATTTTGGGTTATATCCCGCTACAGAAGGATGCTTCTCCCCATGTGATCATTCAGAAGAACACCAAATATCGATTTGTACAGACAGTCATCCCACGAGGTGTTCATGTGACAATGGATATCATGGCTAATTTGAAGAAGATGATGTTTTCTAACCATGATTTGAGCAAGTTATCAAAAATATATATGTGAAAGCGTATGACATCAGTATAGTTGGTGGAAGGCAGGATAATTTAGTTGGTTCCCATAGTGGGATTGGGGTTCGGAGAAATCGGGCATTATGTCATTGTTGTACATGCTCCATTTCGGTCACATTGCATAAATTAGCACATGCGTGAAGCAACTACTGGTTTGTTTCCATGGGGGATGCATGTGGTTGGATAACTACATCTCTGTGAATATCGACTTGATTGTTGCTATCACTAGTTTTCCCAATGCAGGAGTTGATCCAGTTCCATTCTTTGGAGGAAAGGAGTAGGATGCAATCCTTATCAGTTGAATGAAAGAAAAGTATGGTATTGCATGGGATATGCATGGATTTTCTATTGCCTCTATCAATGATCAAGGTGTTAGATTCACATCCAAGGGGTTTTCCAGCAAAATATTGCAAAAGATGTGACCAAATGAGTGCACTGCTGGTACCATCACTGCGGTAGAGAAATGTGTTGTAGAGGTTCAAATGAATTGGGAAACATTCCTACTCAATGATTATTAACAGATGATATACACATGCAAGAGTGAGGTAACCATTTCACTTATTCTTGGTTGTTGATATTACTTTCTTTTGTCACATGGGCTAAACCACCCAATTATCAAGGGATGGAAATGAATGTCCCATGTCATGGGGCACAATATCAGAATATTTGGTTCAGGGAGAAGAATTAGAGGTGATAGTAGGAGAACAACATTGAATTTTATATGCATGTTGATGCACAGAGGAATCACATTTTAAGTTAGTCAAGGATTCCGAAGTGAATTCCCAGCAATATCACAACATTATTAAGTTTATCATAGGGGCTCACCATTTGTATATTCATCCACGACAAGATCCTTAGAATCAGTGGTTAACCACTGCATTTCGACTATCCGAGGAGGACATTGATTTTATAGTTTGGGATTGGCTAGAGGATTGGAAGTAGACTATCAAAGAACATTTGTTGTTTTTTGAAACTAAACCGTGATAGGAAGGAACATCAAGTAACCAAATAGGGGGGGCCACATGAAGAAGATAAGCCACATATCTCACACCACGACAGTGATGCAGAGTCAAGTGCAACATCAACAAAACCGGGTGTTATAGTTGATTTTACCGCACATGGTGGATCACACCTTTATGGCCTTCCCTATCCCTCTGCAGACTCTTTAGACCCCATGGACCATTTTTGTACCTTTGATGTTTCCAACATCATCCCTAAAAACATGCAATAATTGCCATACACGAATTTTAATCCCTTTCTCATGTATATACACAGATTTGACCCTTAAACCCGTGTACATCGGGATGTGTGCAAAAGGCCAAATTATTTTGGAGTTTTCCTTGATGTGGATCCAAATCACTTGTCTCTTGGCCTTCCATATTCCTTGAGATCACTCGAATTTGATCTTCCATTACCCCATTGAAGAGTGATATAAGAAACCCTTTGGATACATTGAAGGAAGAGGAATTAAAGATCAAGAAAACTATAGTCCATTGTTGCCAGAGCTTATACTTGAGTCTGCATCCCTTTGTCCCTTGGAGCACTTTGTGTTCTTCCCAAGCTTTCCTTTTGCTTGTGATATTGCTATTGAGAGATGGAGGATTGAAGTGGTGGAGGCCCAAGTGGGGGACTCAGTTTCTCCGATTCGCAGACGTGCCGACAGAGGTTGTCACTATTGTAATCTCTATTTTATATCAATAGAAATATCTTATCCTGTCCAATAATGTGTGTTTAAATGAGTATTTGATCCATGGATGCTTATAAATGCTTATATGTTATTGATTATATATGCTAGAGTAGATCTAACACAATTATATATAGCATGCTTGTCTTGTTTGTTGAATGTTGAGGAAGCAAATTGCCAATACAAGCGGGAGTGGAAAAGCTCAACGGGGATCTACATCAACCGTTCGGAATAAGGTACGAATCGAGATCCTTTAGTGTTAGATGTTTTATTTCTCTTGCATATAGGAAAGGATTGATTTCTAGAATTAATCTGTCTATTGTGATACCCCAAGCCATAGGAATTTCTCTCTGTAATAGAATTGGCGACTCTGTTGGGGAGTTCCTAGTCATTTTTCCTTTGAGGTTTTTATTGACATTCAATGTTGTTAAATTGCTCTGATTTATCTGTTTCTGAGTCGGGTATAAGGGCATGTTTTCCTGGTAGTGTCTGATAGGATTCAATTTTGTCTCATCTTATCTGTTTTCCTTCATTATTATCTCTTTTTCTTCCTATATGTGAGTTTTTTCCTCACAGTCCCATTTACACACGGTTTTGACTGAGATATCCGCATATATACATGGGTTTTCTACACACAGTCATGTATTCCCTGAGTTTTTCCTTTTAAAGGAAGATTGAGTGTTGATGAGTGAGTTTTGATGATTGCTGAGTCTCCTTAGATGCTTCTAGAGTCTGTATACACCTTTGTTCCTGACTAGAGACGCCTTTTAGGGTAATTTTTTTTTTTAAAGGAATGTTCTTGTCATTGCATTTTCGATTTTTTGTTTTGGGATTAGTGCATTAGGTCTCTTTTACCTCAGTGATTTTCTTGGGTGCTATTTGATAGTGCTTGCAAAGTATGGGGGTGGTAGAGTCATTCTTTTGCTTTATTATCTCATTTTTATTTAAAAAATTCAAAAATATTTGTTTCTTTGCATCATTATGCATCATTGCACTTTGCATTTTGCATGGTACTTGCACTAGGTTTTCTTAGAGAAGTATTAGTCAGGCTTTCATATAGGAATGATTGCATTTGTCATTTGAAGAAAATTTTGCATTTCACGTAGTAGTATGCCCTATTTTTCATTCAACACAATGCATTTGCATTGATTGTTAAGTGTGCATTTTACTTCATGTTGCGTCATAACACCATTGGTTGCATGATCATCTACCTTTTTGAGTAATAATCCAAGTAAAATCAATGCTTAATTAAAATGGATTAAACTAATTTCTTTTATAGGGTACACCAACAAGATTAGGTTTTAGGGTCTTGGAATAGTTCATTGTGAGTAAATTCTCCAAGACCACTAAACAACAACATGTATGTGTCTGTCTAGGTGAGAGTGTGAAATTCCTTGGTATAATTAGTGTTTCTCGGGATCCTCCTCTTACAAGGGAGTTAAGCATGAGGCAGTGTGAGCGGTTATTGATTGGGATGACCCCTAGTCATAACTAAGTAGCATCGGAGATATTTCCAGGATTGTATTCATATCTAGGGGCTCTTTCGAGAGTTTCGGGATTTGCTACCCTACCCATACGGTCAATCCCTCCTGGGACTGTCCACCTGAGCATTGATTATATTGAGGTGACCTTAGTGGCCCTAACTAGGTTATCGAGGGGGTACTTTGCAGGGGTTATTCTACAGGTGTCCCAGCCAGGTTGGGGTCGGACAACATAGTCACTATAAGCATTGAAGCTGAGGGCCACAATAATTGGTTACGAACCTTTGCTTGTTGTGTATGGGAGTCTCAAGCCTCTCCTAGGTGAGACATATGTGCTTCATTCAAGAGCTCACATATCCTACCCTTGTTTTCTTATGATTGGATTTATATTATATGGGGGTATGCTCTATGCACACTAGCTTTCTTAGGGTTTGCGTAATTAAAAGAGTCTTTTCATTTTTTGATTCATTGTGGATCCGGATGCAGCACTTCGCCATTCTTGTCATTTAGCAAGCCTTCTACCTTCCAGATCTCCTCTTCCTTTGGGAGAGAGAAATAGACAGTCCAAGTAGACTACTTCTCAAATTGATTCACACACGATGGGAGATCATGAAGATGAAATTCCTGAGTTGTCTTATCCACCTCATGAGGTTGTGGAATAAGATCCTACTCCTATATATGATCCTTCACCTGATATACCTACACACTCTAGGTACAATCCTTCACATGATATACCTACACACTCTAGGTATGATCTCTCATTCACAGGTCGCCGGTATTGGATGCCGGGCGATGAGACTGATCATGAACCTGGGAGTACTAGTTATGTTAGTTATGGCATGTCTGGTATCCCTGCACATGATCCGACACAGCATGTCGAGTCGGAATTTGAACCTAGCACTATGCCTAGGGGCATTCCCATTCCTTTCCATGTGGAGAGATTTGGGAGCACGAGTCACATTGCACCCTCCATCCTGGCGGTGGAGGCTAAATCACACGTTTGTCCTAGACCTGGTGTTATTAGTCCTATTCAGATACCAGAACCAAGATGAGTGACTATAGGGAATACCACTTACATAGTTTCACATGTCCCTTCGTCCTCTATTCCTATTTCTTCGAATGCTATTCCTCCCCCTCATTCATGTGGTCCTCCAGGCCAAAATGTTTCTACTAGTCATGTTCTTACTACTACTACTCACATAGTCATGTCTCAAATTCAAGTACCTCCTGTTGTTTCAGGAGGTCATATTCCTACTTCTGGAACGTCTTATGGTCTATTGCAGGGAGTTCCCCATATTCCTACTTATGGAGTTTTTGATGGGACATCTCAAGGGAAATCTTATGGAACCTCTCATGGACAATATTATGGACCACAATATGGACAGAGTTATTCACCTTATGGGTACGGGTATCAACAACCCGCTCACTCCTAGAATTATGGCTTTGTAGCTCCACATAGTTAAGGTACACCACATTATGGTGCTTCCATGTCACCCTACATGGGTCAAATGGGAGGAGGATACTATTGCCATGGACATGGTGGTTACGGTAATCAGTCTTATGTGAACCAAAACTATCAGGGAGTGTGGCATCGACCTGCTCAACCTAGGCTCCCTTTCCTCTCAACGTTAAATTAACTTGACTTGTCGAGACTAACAAACGATCCAATATCTCATGACTCGGCTTGGCCGACTGTCCCTAACAAGTTTCCCTCAGACATTCCCAAACTTGAGGGCAAACCAGGAGAAGATCCTAGTGAACAAGTTATGACATTTCACATTTGGTGCTCTTATAATTCTTTACACAATGATTCGATCCATTTAAGGCTGTTTCAACGCACCCTCACCGGGCCTATAGTGAAATGGTACATAGAGTTACCTAGGGGGGCATTCATTTTGTTCGATGACCTAGTTATGAATTTTCTTAATCACTTCCAACTACCAGTGCATTACGATGTTGGTACACAATTCTTGTCGACATATCAGCAAGACAAAGGCATGCATATCTCGGACCATATCCAAGAGTGGTGTAGATGAAAGAGTTTGATTAAAGCCTTCATACCACCGGAGTTTCTCCTCGAGTGGTTCCTTAAATTGTTATTTCCTTATATAGAGAAGGATGTTTCTACATCTGGAATTCAGAATGAGGAACAAGCCATTATTACGGTGTAGGAACTGGATTTGATTTATGCTCAATCCAGATTATTAAATGAGATTATCCCTAATGCTCTGTGTTCTAGTTTCAACCCTAAGGTCAAACCTAGACCACATGCCGATGGCATTGTTGGTTGTATGAGTACCAAAACTATGGATTCGGTTGTGCAATAGGTAAGTCAATTTTCTATCAACCAATCTGCCTTGGGACAAGCCACGGCTTCGTCTCAACCCACCCAAAGGGTGAGTGTGCTTTCGGTATAGTCGTCAGATCAGAAGGGTAACCAGCAACCCGGAAGGAATAAGAAAAAGGGTAAAAACAATCACAAGGGTGGGAATAGGAATGAAAATGCCAATCTTAATGACAAGAATGCCCACAATTATGGGGGGTACAAGCAGTCTAAATGTAAGGTTAAGTTTCCTTGCAAATTGTGTAAGGATGACGACCTCACTCACTTGTGCCCTCGTATGGAATATGCCTCGAGATTCATAACACAGGGCCCAGCTGTGCTAACCAACCCTTCATGAACTCAAGGACCCATGATCAGTCTGGTGGAGATCAAGATCCGCAGGAAGCTCATAGTGGTCATGGTTGCATCAATATGGTGCATGCTGCTAAGGTTGTGACTCGTGCAACGGACTATGGTTCGTCACAACCAGACCTTGGGAAAGAACCTCCTCCTACTGAGAGTCCTTTCGTATTGAAAATCCTACGGATAAACCTGAGAGTGTACCTCGCATTCCTAAGGGAGTATTAAAGAATTTGGGACACAATCCTAATGCCAGAGCCACCTAGAACTATTATGTTGTCAAGGATTTGGGCCACACTCGTGTGATGTCTGAGCTTGAAGTTCTTCAGAGTTGTCTGTCGCAAAGGAAGCCTTTGATTTATAATCTTGGTGTTAACAATGATAACTCTTCCTCCGTCATCAAATTTGAAACAGCGAGACTACAGCCTCACTTTCCTTATTATGTGTCTCTCTTGATTCATGTAGAATGTCTTAACATGACTGTCAAGTGCATTGTGATTGACGAAGGCGCTACTGCTTTCGTGATGTCTTTGTTGTGTTGGAAGGGTTTGGGTTCCCCTGAGCTATCTAAATCCACTACCATGTTGACTGCCTTTGATGGTAGATCGTTTCAGCAGCACTGGACTCTTCCTTCTCTTAAGGTCTGTTTGGGAGGGAAGACTATTGCGATCGAGGTTGAGGTGGTTGATGCACCCCTTGACTACAATCTGTTACTGGGTAGGATTTGGATGTATAGTATGCAAGCTATAGCTTCTTCTCTATTTCAAGTTGTATGCTTTCCGTTTAATGGGAATATTGCTATGATTGATCAGACATCATTCAAAAATCTGAGTGTTACTGCATCATCAAGAGCTTCTATCCCGATTATCAATCATTCTCAGCCGGCAACTGGGAGTGTGGGTGTTGGCATGTATCCATCCCTTATGGGAACCTTTTAGTTATCCGACACCCGTTCTTATGATCGGGTCTAGTTTTGGTGGGGCTTCGTCTTCATTGAATTTGGTGTCTTTTCGCACTACCCATATAGATGATCCATGGATTCTTCCTTCACTGAATCCTTCGAATAAGCCTATCGAAATGAGCATGTCGTTTCCTGTAGCAATGATAGCATATCAAGCAAATATTGAATGTGTTGTAGAGCCTAGTCCTTCCTCTTGGTGGATGGAAGAGGAGGACCCATATGTGTTTCCTGCATGGGCAGTTGAGTCTTCTCATGCACATGATTTCCTTAATAGTGTTTTTCCATCAGATGAAGCTATTATTGAGGCTATGTCTAGGGTTGAGCCACCTTGGGAAGAGTTACATCATAGATCTTATTTTCTTCCTGAGCTTGACCGTTTGGAGTGTGAATACTTTAGGGAGATTCCTAGTGAGAGAATTGGTAGTCCCATGGTTCCATTTAGCTCTCCTAGTTCGATGGCTGATGGAAACATGGCGAATATATCTCCTACCATCCCTATCAATATCTCTCGCGATCCTGACAAGATTGAGAATGTCTATATTGGGGCATAATGTTCCCATGCTGAGATTCAAGAGTATACCAAGCTGTTCAAAGAGTTTTGTGATATATTTGCTTGTTCATACAAGGAAATGCTAGGTATCGACCCTTGCATTGTTGAACATGAAATTAAAACTTATCCCTATGCTAAGCCTATTCAACAATGCTTTTGTGCGGTGAATCCTAGAAAAGCACCCACAATTAAGGCTAAGATAGAAAAGCTGTTAAATGCCAGTTTTATCTATCATGTTCCCTTGATGAAGTGGGTTTCAAATCCTGTTCCAGTTGATAAGAAGCAAGGAGCAATTCATATATGCACTGATTTTTGTGACTTGAATCATGCATATCCTAAGGATAATTTTCCCACACCATTTATTGATCAAATTTTGGATGAGTGTGCGGGAAGCGAGGTATTTTCCTTTATGGACGGCTTTTCCAGATACAATCAGATCCAGATTAAACCCGAGGACCAACATAAAACTGCATTTATTTGTCCTTAGGGTACATTTTCATATTGTAAGATGCCTTTCGGTCTTAAAAATGACGAAGCCACATTTCAGCGGGCTATGACCTTGATCTTCCATGATCTCAAATCGATTATTGAAGTCTTTTTGGATGACCTCGCTGCTCATTCTCATCTAAGAGTGTGTCATTCCTACCATTTGAGATTAGTATTCGAAAGGTGCCGCCACTACCAAGTTAGGTTAAATCCTCATAAGTGCATCTTTTGCATGAAGTCTGGTCTCTTGTTAAGATCATTGTCTCCAAGGAGGTATAAGAGTTGATCCCTTAAAGGTTGAGGCAATACTTCAATTGTCTCCCCCGAGAAACATTAGACATATTCAATGTTTGCAAGGCATGGAAAATTTCTTGCGGAGATTCATGGTTAATTTTTCCAATTTGACTAAAGGATTTATGCATATTTTGAAGAAGGACACTACATTTTGCTAGGATGTGTGAGCCCAGGAGTCCTTTGATGCACTTAAACGAGCCCTTGCATCGACCCACGTTATTAGTCCACCCGAATATAGCCATGAATTTTTGCTTTATGTGGCCGCGTCCACGGAGATGATTGGTACGGTTTTGGTTCAGGAGGATGAGGAGCTCCATGAGCATGTCATATATTTTTTGAGCCGAAACCTTGTTGATGTGGAGATCCGTTATTCCCATGTGGAGAAACTTTCCTTAGCTAACGTTCATGCAGTTCATAGATTGAGGCACTACATTCTCCTTCGCCAGACCTTGGTGGTAGCCCATGTCAATCCATTTTAGTTCGTCCTCACTAGAAGGATGATCGGGATAAAGTATAATAAGTGGATTGTCATCTTGCAAGAATTTGATCTTGGGTTTGTTTCGACAAAATTGAAAAAATAGTTGATTTTTGCGAAGCTTATATCTAATTTTCCAAGCGAGGAGGAGGAGGAAGTTTGTGAAGATACATTTGTCGATGAGCACATTTTCCTAAGCTCAACTTAGGATCCACTGTATGGAGATATCATCATATATTTACAAACATTGAAGGTCCCTACTCACCTTTCATGGGATGAACGATGACAGTTACGTCGCATATCCAAGAACTACCTTATAGTGGATAACACATTGTACTGCCATGGGGTAGATTCCATTTTACACCATTGTTTAACTCATGAGGAGGCTGAGCTTGTGCTAAATGATTTCCATGGAGGGGCATTTGGTGGTCATTTATCTGGGCTTTCTACAGCCCAAAAAATATTGAGAGTGGGTTATTTCTGGCCGTCGATCTTTAAAGATTGTGTCAATGCTGTCAAGAAGTGCCACCCTTGCTAGGTGTTTACACATAATATGTTCTCCCATCCTGCCCTATTACATTTGATTATCATTGTCGGTCCCTTCACTAAGTGGGGGCTTGACTTCATGGATTGCAACCCAGCTTCAGCCGGGGGGCATCATCATATTATAGTGGCTGTTAAATATTTCATGAAATGGGCTGAGGCTATGCCCACTGTTAAATTCGACGATGAGACAGCCGAGCATTTTGTATTCAACCAGATCATTACTTAGTTTGGTATTCCGAAAGAGCTTGTCACTGACCATGGTAGGCACTTTCAGAATTGAATGATGGAAGAGTTGGCCTCGAAGTTAGGGTATAAGCAGGAACATTCCTCTTCTTATTACCCTCAAGTGAATGGTCAAACATGTGTTAGATAAGGGTGCCTATGAGATGGTAGATTATGAAGGTACAGCCTTGGCGAAGCCTAGAAATGGGCTTTATCTTAAAAAATACTATGCAAGATTTTCAGCCAGGGATGATTGTTGTATAGTATTTTACAGTTTTTTGCATAGCTAGGTTTTTCTTATGGTGATCAGGTTTGTTGTTTAGATTTTGTTTCTTATGGGAGATATTGATGGGATATTCCATTTACATAGGATTCGCTAATGGTGCTAACCGCCACACTCAACACTCAGCCTCTGCTGCTTGGGTGATTTATACTCCTACGGGTTAGGTATTTTCTTCAGGAGGCATATGTTTACGGCCCTCTTTAAACAATGTTGCTGAGTATAGTGTCATTATCGAGCTTCTACGAGATGTCATTCCACATGGTGTTATCTCTCTTGAGGCACGTCTTGATTCGCAATTAGTAGTGTCACAGCTTAATGGCTTGTATCATGTTAGGGATCCAACATTATTACGAAGATTCTTACGTGTGAGATTGTTAGAATGACAATTTGACAATATACATACATGTTCCAAGAATTTACAATCAAGTTGCTGACTCATATGCTAACTATGTGTTAGATTGGCATTTTTTTCATAAACCATAAGCTCATCACAAACATACATTTTTACAAATGTAAATAAATAAAATCGATCATCATAAAAGTTTTACAATAAACATCCAAAAAGTGATGTCATAATACATAAGTGTCATAATACAAAAATGGGGCTTCTAAGCCACCAAAATATAATACACGGTAGTACAAAACTGTGTCACTCCCAGGTATCTAATCCTGGGGAGGAGGAGGGGGGTTCTGATCATGGAAAGTCACCACGGCTCTAGCTAGCCATTCAAACAACCGCACCCATGCTCATGGTACACCCACCACCTGGCACTGCATGGCCTCAGGCAAGTCCTCAACCTGCGCCATGGGTACTCTATGGGTCAGCCGCACAAAGTTTGTGTGGATGCTTTGGAGCGTCTGCTCTGCATCCACACCCATGATTTCATCTCCTCGTCCCCTTCATCTATAACGAGGGAAATTGTCATGCCACCATGGTCCTACATTTGCATACATATGACAGATTGTCACTATGTGTCATCACAAAAAAACATGTCTTTTGGTTCTATATATCAAAAAACACAAAAAAATTAAATAATTCAAAAAAATTTAAAAAGATGGTCGGGATTCATTATCAATGTCACTGTATGTTTCTCCTAGTGGTAAGGGAATGTAGCGATCTCCCCAAAAATCTATCCTCGCATAGGGGTAATCATCGATGGAAACTATCTGCCGCCTCCACCATGGAAAGAAATCAGCTGGGTAGGGGTTAGACACTTTACCTCCACCCAGTCTATGCATTGCATATGCTCAACATCATTGAGGCGGATCTCGAACCCCATGAGGAGGAACGTCAACTCTAGGGCTGAGCCCCGGAACACGCTCAAAGAAGAACATGCTCAGTATACTGCTGAAACCAAAGTTTCATACCCTGCCCATCTTGCAGTCACTGAGTTGTTTCTTCATGTCACTCAACAACACAATACTCCAATCATAAACTGTGTGTCTCATGCACTCCACTGCATAGAACATTAAGGGCCGCGAGGCCTGGTGGAGTGAGGTTAGCCCTGCTATCCTGCCGAATGTCAGTAGAATGGCCTTCAGGCCTAGTACCTGTATGGATTTAGTTGGGATCTGAATCCCAACCTTCTCCATGTCTAGATAATAGTATACAACAATATACTCATCAATGGTGAGGCCACCTCCAGGCCCGCGAGAACGAAGGTTCACCACTTCCCCCCGTCGGGACAATCCTGTGATGAAGTATATGTCCTCCACCTCTATAGTGAGGGACATCTCGTCGATATGGAAAGAATCTGAGTCAGTATCCCAGTAGTCTACTAACATCTGTAGTAGACTTGGTATGGCCCTTAAGCCCCAAAGACACCAAAACTTGTATAGCCCACATGCACGAAGAGCTTGTTGAGCCATTGGATCACCCCGTACAGCTTCTTCTACATCCCCGTGTTTTCTATCCCTCCATTCTAGAACCATCCTGCACATTAAATTGAGTTTTGGTCATTATGTGTCTTAAAAAACATTAAATGCGGCCGCATACGTGACTGTTTGCAAAACAACCATGTATGTACGTGACTTTGGGCCAGTTTTCTGCGTATAGCCAGCCCTATACGGGGAAAAACCCTTGATTTTTGTGTGGGCCGAAACGACTATCTTAGAATGGCCACGAAATTGATTTTGACCATGAAAATTAAAAAAATTTACATGCAAATGGAAGAGCAGGGCATGGGAAGTTACCTGGAAAAAACGGTGTTGGATTCCGCTGGACGAAACTCCCGAAATTCACGTTTGAAGTTCTAAGCTCAATTGGGTAAAAATTTCAAATGATATATAATGTTTTGATTTTTTTACTATTTATAGAAAATTTTCAAATTTTTGAAAATTTTTACCCCCTTTCTATAGTTTTGAACTGTTTTTGACCCTTTTGGACCGTTTTTTACTAATATGATGATGTAGGAGACCGTTTTGAGCGTTGTTTCGACCGTTGTTTTGACCCGTTCGTGCCGATTTCAGGTATGATGTTTAAACTGGCATATAGGTTAGATTTCACCTCCATTTGCATTTTGTATGAACTTATGACCATTTCATTATAACCTTATGTACGAACCCATTCTATCCTGTCACGGAACCCTCTTGCTATTTTAGACGTGACATGATGTGAATGGTGGAGTTTGACCTTACATGGGTGCCCTAGTTATCTCCTTATTTGCATTTGGCTCCCATGCTGATAGTTTGTCCTTTAGGGCATGGGAGTCTATTGTATAGTATCGCCATGTCATTTTGCAAGAGCCCCATACTCCTCTTGATCTTTTTGTTGGCCTGTTTCCCCAAGACTCCCTTATGTCAAGTTGTAATTGCATTATCATGAGCTTTGTCTGCCTCATTGAGCATTATGCCGGCTCCCCTGACTTTGAGTATCAGCCATATAGCCTGAGCTTGTCTCATCTCTAGCCACGCAGAGCCATTTTATATATCCTTTGCAGCTTGATTCCTAATTTTTACCAGGAGGGGACTTTCCCCCGAGTGTCGCTATCCTACACATATGCCCTTGCATTGAGCATAGGTATGTTCCGATGCTTGGAACTAGTTTTTTTATCCCTTGACACTCATCTCCTCCTAGCCTGTAACTATAAAGTGATTTTATTCTTTTTCAAGCTTTTCAAATATTTGAAAAAGTCCAAAATAAAGGAAAACAAAAACAAAAAGCCGGACAAGAAAAGATGTTATCTTTGGTAGTAGTCGAGTCGTGTCGCCTTTGAATAGAGCATTGTATATCACATCCATTGTTTGGGTTAGTAGTTTGACTTTAGGAGCTATACTCATTTATTTGAGTCTATCTCCACTGATTGGTTAAGCTTCCAGTCCCTATGGAGCCTCTATCAATGCCTCCTATGTCGCAGAGATGTCCCAGTTTTGTATATTGAGTCTGTGCTGCCTACATTCAGTCACCATTCTCCTTTATTCTCTTGTTCGAAGGAAGTTGAAACCTGAGTCGGCCATTCCTCAATTATCTTGACTTTGCATGTTGGCCATTCCCGGTATAGTTACTGGTTCGTGCACATTATTATCGAGTCCTTCCACATTATACAACTTTGTTGAGTACCTCGTGTTGGATGATGGGGGCTTCTTTAATGCTCTCCTTCCAGTGGATTTCATCCCATTGACTTCAGATCATTTATTCTGGGATAGGAATCTAGAGTCATTTTTTAGTGCCTTGATACTTGCAATCATTAGTGGTAGGTTCTCTCACCAGTGACAGTTTTTGGGAATAGATCAATGTCCCTTGATCAATGGATTCTCTCAAGTGTTCGAACACAACACATTTATCCACACTTGTTAGTTTGCACTCTAGTACCTTGATTCCCATTTTCATTATTGGTGGGTGATCTTGTGTCTGTTAATGGTATACATCAATGACCGGTAATCAGACGATGGACTACTATGTTCGACCTCGACACCTATATTCACATAGTAGGACATGTACTTGTAGTAATTTGTGTAGAATACCTTCCATATTGGTGGCATCTCTTATATTCCACCACCTTGATCGTGCCAATGTTCATGAGATTTCATCTCTCGTGACTTGATTCCACTATATGTCAGATATTTCCATCCATTTTGGAGATCTTGATCCATTATATATCCTCAGATTTCATGGAGATCATGATCCTGTGTATATCTTCATCATGGAGATTCTGATCTATCTATATTGCACGTGGCGATGACCACACATGTCATATTTTGTATCATTCCTATTCATGGCCATTGTACTCTTATGTATCCGGGACTGCTATATCTACTTGCAGTTATGTGCAGAGTTTGATTATTGTATTGTATTGATTGGATGGCTGGTTCTTCCACTGGGTTCTTCATCACTCCACTTTTGGGATGGACTTATAATGTATTTCAGCAATCGTATGACCCCTCTGACCTCACACATTAGGGGGCATATGTTACAACTGATTTTACCACACATGGTGGATCACACCTTTATGGCCTTCCCTATCCCTCTGCAGACTCTTTAGACCCCATGGACCATTTTTGTACCTTTGATGTTTCCAACATCATCCCTAAAAACATGAAATAATTTCCATACACAACTTTTAATCCCTTTCTCGCGTATATACGCGGATTTGACTCTTAAACCCACGTACATCGGGATGTGTGCAAAAGGCCAAATTATTTTGGAGTTTTCCTTGATGTGGATCCAAATCACTTCTCTCTTGGCCTTCCATATTCCTTGAGATCGCTCGGATTCAAACTTCCATTACCCCATTGAAGAGCTATATAAGGAACCCTTTAGATACATTGAAGGAAGATGAATTAAAGAGCAAGAAAACTATAGTCCATTGTTGCCGGAGCTTATACTTGAGTTTGCATCCCTTTGTCCCTTGGAGCACTTTGTGTTCTTCCCAAGATTTCCTTTTTCTTGTGAGCTTGCTATTGAGAGATGGAGGATTGAAGTGGTGGAGGCCCAAGTGGGGGACTCAGTTTCTCCGATTCGCAAACGTGCCGACAGAGGTTGTCATTATTGTAATCTCTGTTTTATATCAATAGAAATATATTTTCCTATCCAATAATGTGTATTTAAATGAGTATTTGAGCCATGGATGATTATAAATGCTTATATGTTATTGATTATATATGCTATAGTATATCTAACACAATTATATATAGCATGCTTGTCTTGTTTGCTGAATGTTGAGGAAGCAAATTGCCAATACAAGCAGGAGTGGAAAAGCTCAACGGGGATCTACATCAACCGTCTGGAATAAGGTACAAATCGAGATCCTTTAGTGTTAGATGTTTGATCTCTCTTGCATATACGAAAGGACTGATTTTTGGAGTTAATATGTCTGTTGTGGTACCCCAAGCCATAGGAATTTCTCTTCGTAACACCGGGTTTGGGGGAGAAGAGGAAAATTGTTGACATAACCAAAAAGGGTCAAAAGAAGAAAAAGGTCATCAAGGATTCCAATCCTATCAGGCTCACTGACGATGATTATAACTTACTATCAGAAAAAATGGCGGAGGTTGTTGATGAAACACAGCATAGGATTGAAATTCGTCATATAGATCTTTTTTAGGGAGTCACCTACTTACTCCAAAATCTTTGTAGTCAGATGGAGGGACTCAGGTTCACAGTCAATCAACCCACGACGTAGTCACAAGCATAGGAAGCTAATTCTTTTGATAATCTCCCAATTGAGGTGCAAATAGACCACCAACATCGTAAGGTTCAGGTGCTTCCTAAATCACTTGACAAAGGGACATTGGAGATTAACAACATGGTTCAGGATATTTCTATGTCGAGGTAAACTTGTCTATGATACCCATGTTTTTATTACACAACATACAATAGGATGTAGTGGAAGATATCAAGGCATGTGAGCACATAGTATGTGATCACTTGAATCAGTCAAGGAGCACCGTGTCTTGGCTCCAAATACAGTTGGAATATAGAGAGAAGAAAATGCAGAAGTGGTAGTAGGAAGGAAAATGACTCAAGTAAGCTATCGCTCTCTCCTGTCAAGATATTCTAGAGGTCGGAGTCACACCTGATATTATTCCTAAGGGTCTATTTTTTAATCTAGAGAAAGTTGCTACTGACTTCTGACAAAATATTAGGGAATTAAAGACTAATATTCTTCCTTGTACACCTTCTAAAGTAGTAGAAGAGTGACGAAGGGTAGAAGAAGAATAGTTGCGATAGATTCAAAAGGTCAAGGCACTTTGTGCTAAGGAATATGATCAAGTGTCTAATGCTTGGGAGGCCTTATTGGATGACATCGAGATGCAAGAGATAATAGAAAAACTTCATGGCATGGAGTCGGGTATGACAAATTCAAGGAATTATTTGAAAACACTCTCTCTAGTAGAGAAGATGGTTAAGGTTGCTGAGCTAAAAAATATTGCAGCAACAGGTCGCTAAACTCCAGAGGTAACAACAATGAAGAGTAGATCGTAGCATGGAGCTTCAGGATGAAGCAAATCAGATCACCGTCATCATTCACCCAATGCACATTCAAGTTTGACTAGAAATCGATACGACTATGGTGGACACTTTAGAACATCTCACATCTCAAATTTTGAAGAAAATTGTTAAAATCAATTAATATGTTCAACAATAGGCTGAGGATGTGAAGAAAATATTTAAATATTTTCAAACTAAGATAAAAATAACAAAGGATTCATCTGAACTAGATCGGGGTGAGCCACATGTGAGTGTTTGGGTCTTATTGGCCCTAGGAAAGTTGATTAAGTTTTGGTTCTAAGTGAAAAAATTGGTGGCAGTGTGAACGGGGCTGTGATGGAGTGGGTGTGGAAATGGTTGAATCCAACGATCATGGAAGTTTTTGGGGAAATAATAAATGTACTCGATGAGTAGTTATAGGTTGGCCCACTTTGGGGTAGTGGGAGTGGGGAATGTAAATGAAGCTAATAGAGCTTATATAATGAAAAGGGTTCATATTTTTGGAGGTTAGATCTTTCGGGTTTTGGGTTCAGGTTTTTTATGGTGTTGTTCCTTTTTGAAGAACATTTTTATTGATTGTTGGTTCTTCTTTTGGTCGCAATACAAGATAGGGTTGGTTGTAGTACAATTTTGGTATGTTCCTTTACTATAATAAGAAATATGAATAATATTTGTGTGGGAAATGTATTCTTGATACATAAGATATGTGAGTGGATGTAATGTAAATAGGGCTATGAATAGACATTTGCATGCTATGTCCACAAACAAAAATGTTCTAGACACAACTCATGCCAAATGAAGAGCTCTTTTATGGTTTTCTCCCATATGGGTTTCCACATTAAGATATATGTGTCGAATGGTGTATGTTAATGTTGTGTGATGTGTTGTGTTTTGCTGTGACTGATGATAATATGTTTCTTTTTGCATAATTAAATGGAATGACAAATGATTTAATGGGTTGCAATATGTTGTTATCATAGTTGCATGTTGATGGATTTATATGTTGGTTAATCTATTGGCTTCATTGGAGTGCATTTTAGTTCTTTACATGGAAAGATCCCCTTTACCGCTACGAAAACCTGGTTCATGCAGCTCCCATAGGTATCTCGTGTGAGACTGCACTTGCATCATAGTTGTTGTCGAATGAGTTATGACCTATCGAGTAGGTGCCTTGGGTTTTGTTGGAGGAATGGAAATTGGGTCAGAAGAATTCAATCCAACAATCACAAAAACATTCAGTTCTAAGTTCTTGGGTAACTTTTCCCTCCTACAAGATTTTCAATATCCCTAAAAAACTACCTAGGAATAATGGATTTTGGCTTTTTTTTAATCGCCATTCCAATTTCTTGAGAATTTTATTAAGGATCAAAAGGATTCCTTCATGCTTGTTCATGGATTTTATGTCTCAATTTTCATCATGATAAAGGATCCTTATTGGGTTTATGATAAGGGTATTTAACAAGAACTAATCCTAAATTTACAAAAAAAAGGGTTGAATGAGGCATAAACCCTCATTGGAATTTTTATATTCCTCATTATTGCATATCCGTTCTTGAATTGTTTTGGTGAAAACTAATAAAAATGCTCCTATTATGCCTAGAATAAGAAATTGGATCCATATATATTTTTTAATATTTTATGTACTAATGATGTGTTATGTTTTCGATGTGTCATGTCACATGGAAAGAGTGATTTACCACCATGTTCACATGGGCCCTACATGGAAAAATATGGTTCTTCCATGTTATATTTTTTCACACCCTTGTCACTATCATTGGGATTCTACAAATTTCTCACACCACTATTTTTAACCATGTGAGAATGAATCCCATGAACGGTTAGGATATACCCATCTCAGATCCCAAAATGATCATGAGTCGTTGATCCTCCTTTGCGTAAATGGTCATGATCTAATGTTCTGAATCACTTGATGAAATCTTATATGTTCGCAAGATGACCCACCATATTAACTCAAGATTACTTGGGTTTTGCACGAATGATCAAGATTACATGATCCAAATTAAATGAAGAATATTATCTATTCACATTAGGAAACCTCAGGGTAAGTTTCGATCCGTCTATTTGCATGAATGATTGATATCTACCAATCAGACTTGCACAGTTTAATCTTGGTCATTCATAGCATGACCCCTTATGATAAGCTTCAACCATATCTACTTGCACAAATGGTTAGTATTTGAAAATCCCATTCACTTAATTTAGTACTGGTTTTCCATGACAAGGGTTCACATATTAATCATTATAATTAGATTTGTGAAATGGTTCAGATATGTTAGTATGAACAACTTAATCTAATTGCATCCATTGATCTTCCTCTAATTCTCAAACACCACTGTGAAACCAATAGTTTGTCACTTGAGTTTATGTTAGTTAATAGAATAGTACTTTTACTGATCCTAGAGGTATTTCAAAAAAATTTCCATAGATCAAACTAGGCATTCCTACTAATAACTTCAATATCTAACTCGTGGATTTTAAACATACCATCTAATGAATAAAACCATAATATTCTTCGGAAAAAATTGTCAAACACTTCCTATACAAAATTTGTTACCTTGTTGTAACTATTGATTATGACCCATACAACCTCGTTACTGCAACTAAGAGCTATGATACCGCTAATGTGTCATCCCCATCCATCATTTTGAAAATAGAAGGGGATATTTACAAATTTCATATTTATAAATTTTTTCCTATGAGATACACACGCTAAGAAATGCATGTGAAAGTGCATTAATGTAAAATACGACGCCACTAAAACTCTATCCATACACACAACATCACTATTACAAAATGGGTTGAAAGTGACTAAAAAATTGATTAAAAATGGGTGATAAATGACTAAATTTGGTCACGTGATATATGGTCATAAATTAGCAGTCACTTATCACCCAACCAAATTGGTCATTTATCACTTGGTCATAAATTACTTGAATTGCTTCATGACTTGGTCATGTATTTAGTTATTTGTCTGGTCATTAATAATCACTACTTGGTTTTTTATTTGGTCATATATTTGGCCATTAATTATCGTAAGTTTGGTAGTACAATTAGTAATTTATTTAGTCATTGATTGTTGTTAACTGATCTTTTATTTAGTCATTTATTATTGTTAGCTAGCCATTTATTTAGTCATTGATTATCGTTAATATATCATTTAATTAGTCATTGATTTATGTAGATAGGGAATAGAGGAACCGAACCAACAACCTCCTACACGTAAGGTAGGTTCTCTTCCATTGAGATATCACCCTTAAATAGAATCAAATTTCACATTAAAAATATATCACAAAATATTACAAACATTAATACACTACGATTTCAATTGTAATAAATATTTTAACCTTAATAAGGAACAACAAGAGTACTACTCCAGTTCTTATTTAGAGTATTCTAGATAGGTAGCGGCTGAGAGAGGGGGGAGGTTTCACAGTGGCTGCAAGTTGCAAGGATTGTCATTTTTTGAGGGAGGGGCCAGGGGCCAAATCCTATACCTTTAGCTGGGGGGACGTGTCCTAGGATGGGTGAGCCTATGGATGGTGGGGAAAAGCCCCTTATTCAGAGCTCAAATATGGAAATCGAGAAAGACAAAGGAAAAATGCATTCATTCGATACCCATATGGGGAAGGATGGAGAAGGAATGAGTGGAACAAATAAAGAAACCATGATGAAAGGAGAGAACATAAAAGCATGGCAATGTGTGCCAAAATTGAAGACTGTACCAAAGCTCCAAATCAAATCGGATCGCATAAGGGAAGACATCAACTACATGAAGGAGCGAGATCTCATTGGTAAATTTGTTGGGATCTATCCCACCAAGAAGACCTTAGTGTGGTGGATAAACACCACCTGGAGACAACAAGGCCACTATGATTTGCAACTAGGAGCAAAAGGATTCTTCATTGTTATATTCTCTAATGAAGAAGACAAAACCAAAATCTTTGAGAGAGCCTTATTTATTTAATTCTGCTGGTCTCTTCTTACGAGTATTGGATAGAAGAAATATCGACATACATTGGGAACATTCTAGGGAACTTTGTAAAAGTATCAGAGAAAACTCAATAGAGGCACTACACATCCTATGCTCGGATCTGCATCCATATTGATATATCACAGGATCTTCCAGATGGAATTGACTTAACATGGAATGATGAGGATTGATTTCAAGCAATCGACTATGAACATATACCGTTCAGATGCAGGCAATGTCATGAGCATGGACACTTGTTCAGAGATTGCCCATAGAATAAAAGACCAGGAGGAAATCAAGATCAAGAAAATCAAGATATCGATGGGTTTACCAGAGTGCAAAATAAGCCTAAAGATCAACCAAGAAAACTATGGGCCTTGAAACCTATAAAAAATTCCAAAATCAAAATAGGTTTGAAGTCGTCTAAAAACCCAAGCAGACTACCACTCAGTAAGAAGAAAAGGTTCAAGACCAACAGATTCAAGAAACCGAACTGAGCATGAATATCCAGAACCAGGAAGAGCCTCACAAAATCAAAGAAGACGATAATAAGATATCGAAAGTTGAAGAGGAAGAAATGGAGATAGGAGATATTGATTTGGCAGGTCTGGAATGTTATATTTTTAACATTAAGCTAGCATTATTAGGATATTTTAACTAAGAGAATAACAAGCACAACAATCGAACACAAGAGACAATGAACACAGTATTTTTCATCAAGGAAACCATAAATGGAGAAAACCTCGCAACTTCGTCAGAGATAGAATTGGTACCAAATAGAAAATCCCAAAACAGTAAGATGATCTCCCGACAGCAGTAACCTCTTTCTTCCTAGCCCCAGTTTCTTCTTCTTCCTTAGCTATGCGCTACAACTGAGTGTGAGTGAGTGTATGTTAAATAGAGAGGTCACCTCTCTATTTATACTAATTCCTGACATGACTAAAACCCTACTAGGGCTAACTTCACTAGGTGAGTCTAATAACCCTAGTGCCCCGGAACTGTGGGGACTTCAACCCTTATACAATAGGAGGGTTACCCACAATGACTTGACATGATTTGTTTACATTATAGATTCTCCCGATCGAAACATCGGGGAATGACATCATGACTCAACTACATTACAGACACATCCCAAAATAAACATCGGGGTACAAGACATAAGATACATAGGTGAATACATTCTGAAGCTACAAATACATCAACACTCCATCTTAACTAGGAAGGTATTCTTTCAACACAATTTTCATCATTGGTCTTCTTCTCTGTATCGAGTGGGTCATCTCGTTATCTTCATATTCAAGTCTTCTTAGTCTTTAAGTCTTCTTCTTTGTCTTCTTTGTCTTCTTCGTCTTCAAGTCATCTTCTAAGTCATCTTCTTCTTCAAGTCTTCTTCATCACGGAATCTGCATTGTCATGACTACTGGATCATCATTGCTGGATCATCATCACAACTGGATCATCACTTGATCTGGATTGTCATCAAGATTGGATCATCATCACATTTGGATCATCATCAACTCTAGATCAGCATCACATGCTATTTTAGAATGGTGCTATCTTGATTCTTCTCGTCAGAGGAAGTTCTACAGAGTTAGCCCTATCATCCTACTCTTCATGTAGGTCTTCATCATCGTTTATATATGACACTTAAGTCAGAATGGCCTGCCCAGCTCTTACATCTGACCTCATCTTGTCAGAAAGGCATGCCTAGTACTCACATCTGACCTCATCTTGTCAGAAGGGCCTAGCACTCACATCTGACCATGTGTAAACAAATCGTGCCAGAATGGCTCAACATTTATATCTGATCATGTGCAAGAACATCGCATCGAAATGGCTCTACACTTACATTTGACCCCATCTTGTCAAAAAGGCACAGCACTCACATCTGACCATGTGTAAATAAATCGCGCCAAAATGGCTTAGCAATTATATCCAACCTCATCCTGTCAGAAAGGCTCTGCACTTACCTTTGACCATGTGTAAACACATTGCATCGAAAGGGCTCTCAGTCCCAGACTGAGGATTCCTGGTAACTGATCAGGTGCCTCCATTCTCCCAGAGAATGGCAGTTTCCCTTACATATGACCTACTCATCAGAATGGCCAGCACTCACATCTGACATGGGAGGAACCTAATCCTTTAACCATGATAGAATGGCTCAGCCCTTACATCTGATCAAGTGCGAACACATCCCTCTATCACATTAGAATGGCTCTTAGTCCTAGACTGAGTTTTCTTGGTAACTGGCCAGGCACCTCCATTCCAAGAATGGAAATAGCCCTTATATCTGATCATGTAGGAACCAATCCTATAGTCATATCAGAATGGCTCAGCACTCATATCTGACATGGAAGGAACCTAAATCCTCTCACCATGATAGAATGGCTCAGCCCTTACATCTGACCATGGAAGGAACTTAATCCTTTCCCATTTCAGAATGGCTCACAGACTCATCACTTCCCTTTGGAGGGAACCTCGATCTGGAGAACACCAAGCTTCTCCCTGAAGTACTCAAACTTCACCCTAGCCAATGGCTTTGTCAACACATTAGCTATCTGATCATTTGTCTCAACATACTAGAGCTTCACTACTCCCCTCTGCACCATATCCCTAATATAGTGATACTTGATCTCGATATGCTTCGGCTTGTCATGGACCACCAGGTTCTCCGATAACTTCACAAAACTATGGTTGTCGCAATATATACAAGTAGCATCCAACTGGAGATCAAATAAATCAGGTAATAGCTTCCTTAGCCATACTGACTCACAACTAGCTAAACAAGTTGTGACATACTCTGCTTCAGCTGTACTCAGTGCCACACAGGATTGCTTCCTGCTAAACCAAGAGATCACACCTAATCCCATACTGAAGTAATACCTTGAAGTGGTCTTCCTATTGATGGTAATACCTACCCAATCTGAATCAACATAACCCTCCAAGTTAATCTTCTGATTCGCCTCATTCTTGAGCCCATAATCAACTGTACCCCTCAGGTACCTCAGAATATGCTTTGCAGCAATCAAGTGAACATTTCTTGGATCTGTCAAGAACTAGCTCAAGGTGTTTATAGCAAAGCAAATGTCTGGTCTTGTGTTCGTCGGGTACATCAAGGACCCAATTGTTGGAGCAGGGCCCCACAGCTATAGGAAAAGCTACTATTTTTGGGTAGAAGATGGACAAATTTTGGGAGGAAAGACAGTTTTGGTGATACTGATAAGATAGCGATATAAAAGATGTGATAAAGGTACGATTCCGTAGCGCATTTCTTGCCATGGATTTGGGGCCGGAAATCAGGGCGGTCAGAACAAGGAAGTCAAAGAAAATAGTACTTGAAGCGGCCGAGAAGAGAGCTCAACCACTGCATTTAAGGCAGCGACGACAACAGGAGGGCTCAGCTACCCTCATAAATGGAGAAGGAGCAATGATCCGAGGTATTAAAGATAAAGGACAGAAGGGGAGTGACCAAGGAAGCGGTGCCCATACCCGCGATCAGCGCCAAAAATCGCGGAAGACTACAGGAAGCTGCGGTGTGACCAGAAAGCGGTAGTTCAAAGTACATATAGGCCGACTGTCATAGTTAGGGTTTTGGGTTACTGTTGGGATAGGCCCACAGTTTTGTATCACGGTGAGACCTTAGGGCCACCTATTTAAGCATGTATTTTGTATTATGAAGGTTTAGTTAGTTAGTTAGTTAGTTAGTTAGTTGGTTGGTTGGTTGGTTGGTCAGTCGAGTTGTGACTAGCTGTCGTCAGTATTGTGAGACATTGAGGAAGAGTCGAGCTCTGGTTCTGTGTTCATTCTGTAGTTATCTTACTGTAACCAGTGGCCAGCTCCTTGAGCATGAATGTAACAATCTGCAGGGATTGGGAGAGAGAGAAGGGTATATTGTAAGAAGAAAGCATTATAGGAAGAGAAGAGAACTAAGAGAAGGGCTCCCAGCTATGTGCGTGGAGTTTCCCAGAATATCTCAAGATGCATAAGAGGTTGCAGCAGAACTGTGTTTACTCTCTCTCAAGATATAATACAAACATAGTTCTCGTGGACGTAGCTTCCCTCCTGGAAGTGAACCACATAACATTCGTGTGTTGTGCGACTGTTCTATGTGATTATGCTTTACTTATTTGCTATCTGTTATCTGTTACATGAACTTTTCTTATCAGTTAATGAATGTATGTATGCTATGCTTCAATTTACAATAACATAGAAGGTTAAATGTGAGTTGAATGTGTTGAGTATTCTGTATATGAGTTTATCAGTTCTTGATTCACGATAGCTAACAACTACAGTGTTAAGTGACTTATGTATATTTAGTTCAGCAAGTTGAGCGTAATAGGTGTTAAGCGTGTTAAACTGTAGGAGCTTAAGTGAATTTTTTTAACACCCTAATGAAGGTTAACTGAGCTATTATACCTAGGGAGGAAGCCTCTAGACCTTGAATAGTTTATGAGCATATTGAGTCTTACTGTAGGAAATATTGCAGTGTAGAAAGGCGATATCGCACTGTCGAGGAGGCTGCGATGTGAGATATCGCAGGTTAAGAGCCGAGCAGAAGAGAAATTTTGCGCATCGTCCTAGAAGCTGTGATGCGATAAGAGTCGGTCCCATAGCAGAGTCAGCTAGGAAGAGAGAAACAACCCTTGCTGAGAGATTTAGCTGGTTAAGTAGAGTCAGAGAACCTAGGATGCTGCAGAACTTGGTTGAGGAAACCTGATTCTTCAACCACCCCATCTAGGATCACTTCGGGTGATACTTCAGGCCGTTCTGTAGTCTGTTGCCGAAAGGGCCAATGAGCTAGGGGTTTTGTTGGTACAATAAAGTAAACCCGGGTCTGCCCAGAGGAGACCAACACCAATCATCTGACGATACATCGTAGCATCAACCAACTCTGATGAAGCATTGCTCAATAGCTTCAGGTTCGATGCCATAGGTGTGGCCATATCCTTGCAGTCCATTATCCCAAACCTCTTCAGGATCTCTACTGCATACTTCCCTTGTCCGAGGGAGATTCCATCTATATTCTGCCACACCTCCATGCCTAAAAAAATAATGCATCATACCCAAGTCCTTCATTTCGAATTTAGCAGCAAGCTTTCTCTTCGTATCAACAATCAACCCATCCATACTTGTTACAAACAGATCATCTACATATAGCAGAAGCATCACTGGGTTTCCATCTTCAACCTTGTAGTAAAGGTTGGAATTTGCTTTACCCTTGGCAAAGCCCAAACTAGATAGAAAGCTGTCAATTCTACCATACCATGTCCTGGGTGCCTGTTTCAAACCGTATAGGGATTTCTTTAATCTGCACACATGAGACTCCCTATCATGTGTCTCAAAACCGAGTGGTTGTTCTACATACACTTCCTCTTCCACTACACCATTCAAGAAAGTAGTTTTGACATCCATTTGATGTATCTTCCATTTCATTACTATAGCCAAGGCAAGTACTGATCAAATGGAAGTGTATCTAGCTACAGGTGCAAAGGTTTCTTCATAATCTATTCCTTCTTTCTGGGAGAAACCACAAGCCACAAATCTTGCCTTATATTTTTCAATGCTACCATCTGCAGGATGCTTGATCTTGTAGATCCATTTGGAAGTTACAACTAACTTCCCTTCTGGTCTTGGGACAACATCCCAAACATCATTCTTCATGATTGATTGATACTCTTCGATCATAGCATCTTTCCATTCTTTTCGTTCTGCTGCTTCTTCATAATTGGAAGGTTCTTTATCGATGAAATCACATAGTAATGCTACATACCCGGAGCAGGATCTGGTCCTCTTTCTTTCTCTGTGATTCTCTTCTGGAGCCCCATATCTTTTCACACCTTTGATAATTTCACGTACCCAAGTAGGTTTCCTCTTATGAGGATTCTTCTCCAGAGGTGTATCTACAGGTCTTTATGGTTCTTCAAATTCTCGATCTTCTCCTTGAGTTTCTTCGTTCATGGTTGTATCATGAATTCTGGGTGCTTCTACTTCTTCAGGTTCTTCAACAGGTTTCTTTCTGGATTTGTTGTAAGTTGTGTCTTCATCAAATGTCACATCCCTACTGATGTCAATATTCTTGTATCCTGGAAAATAGATTCTGTAAGCCTTCGAGCTTTCAGAGTATCCCACAAATATACCCTTCTTTCCTTAACGATCTAATTTTGTCCTCTTCTCTTTTAGAATGTGTATGTACATAGGACAGCCGAATATTTTGAGATGGTTGACTTCTGGTTTCTTGTCGGAGAAGACTTCTTTAGGAGTCTTGTTCTTGAGTACTCTATGTGGAGTATAGTTCTATACATACACCGCTGTTCTGGAAGCTTCTGCCCAAAGATGCATAGGAATATCTTGATCATGAAGCATAGCTCTTGCGGCTTCCATGATAGTTCGGTTCTTCTGTTATGCAATCCCATTCTGTTGTGGATTATAAGGAGTGGAAAACTCCCTCTTAATCCCCGAGTCTTTGCATAACTCTTTGAATTCATTTGACGTGAATTCTCTGCCATTATCTGATCGAAAGGTCTTAATCTTCTTTTCAATGTGATTCTCGATCAAGGATTTGAATTCCTTGAATTTGTTCAATGCTTAATCTTTGTTCTTCATGAAGTAGATCCATGTCTTCCTAGAAAAGTCATAAATGAAAGAAACATAGTATGCATACCCGCTTAGTGAACTTGATGACATTGGACTGCATACATCGAAGTGGATGATTTCTCTCGCTACTTGGAAATGTCTTCTTTGTGTTCTTTCCTTTCGCACATCCTTTGCAGACCCCATCATGTTTTGCTTGTATTTCTAGAAGACCTTCAACAACTTTGCTTGCAAGAGGTAGTGCTCTGTAATGCACATGTGCAAGCCTTCTATTCCAAAGTTCATTTGGCTCTACTGTGTCATGGACCAAGGCTTGTTCTGGATGGACCTTCAATTTGTACAAACCTCCTTCTTGTTCCCCAATCACTATTGCATCATCAATAGTCTTTCCTTTTGGCCACATGATGACTTGACCATCTATGAATGCAAGCCTCATTCCTTTTGCATCTAATGCAAATATCACTAGTGGAAAATGAGAGATTAGTGACCAAGAGACCACAATTTTTGGTCACCACATTTTTTTTCAAGGGATAAATGACCAAAGTTGATAAATTTAAGTGAGCTAACTAAAAAAGACCAAGATAAATGACCACTTTTGGTCACGAGATAAAAACCAACTTAAAACGACCAAGATAAATGACCAAATTTAGTCACGGGATATCTAGACTAAAAATGACCACATAACAATTGGTCATTTATTTGGTCATTTTTCGTTGTCACTCCGGCAATGAAAAAAATTACAAATTTGACAATGAATTTTTACATTTTACTAAATTCTAACATATATATAATATATATTTACAAGTCCTTATATTAACAAAACTGAATTAATGCAACCCAACTATATGTTAATTTGGACATGACCTTGGCATATACAAAATCCCACTAAACATTTAAACCCACTAAACCTTGGCATATAATGTTAATTATAAGGCTAATTTGCATGACCTTGACATATAATTATAGTTTTTATAGGCTAATTTGGACACGATCTTGGTACCTTGGCTAATTAAATCGGCGGAATCCACGTCAGTTAAAGGATATTTTGCTATTTGGACTAGCGGTCATTATAGAAAAAATTATATTATCTAGACCTTAAAAGATCAACTCATATAATATGGGAGCGATAAACATTTTCATCATCATATTATGCACTCAAAATGGACTCAATTCACATAATGAACTTAATCCTAGCATTAATATAACATACAAGACATTTGTGGATAACAAAAACATGTTGACCATGTTATGTCGACCATCGACTCCATAGACATTTTGTACTCATCTATGTATTGTTTGTTAAAATAATATAAATATATAAACTCATTAAAGTTAATATATAAATTAGTTTACCATATAAAATTTGTATCGAGTGAAAGCCGTATTCCGTAGACAAAGCAGTAGTAGAGTAAGGCCCTAAGGGAACTTGTCCTTTCCTACGATAATAGCTCAGGTTAAAGGTATAAGGCAAGGGTACTGGCTCATGGCTGAAGGTGAGAAGAGGTTCCTGGTGAGAGGATTCCGGGACAAAAGGTGAAATCAAAAGAAAAAGGTACGAAGTCGCTTGTCCGCATCGGGCAAGGCTTTTTCCTTCTGTTGTACCTAGTGAGAGGCATAAGTTGTTGGGGTGAGGCCTCCTCTAAAAGGGAAAGGCTAAGACTTAAAAGAAGAAGGGACTTTCTTACGGGCTTAGAGTGAAGAAAGCGTAATAGAAGTCTTACTTAATTAATTAAGTGTCTCCATTCTTTTCAAAAGAAGAAACTCTAGCATAAGCTACCTATTCTAAGGTTGGTACCTCCTATTGTGATTATAAAATTTTTATATTAAAAACCTATAAATATTACATACAAAATAATTAATACAAAACATTTTTTCTAACACATAAATTTATATTAAAAAACCTATAAATATTACATACAAAATAAATTAATACAAAACATTTTTTCTATAACACATAGATATATATATACATATATAATAAAAAATACATTTAATACAAAATAGTATTATACCAATATAATAATAATAACAATATATTGTAACAAACTATAGAATATTGTAAAAAAACTATATCATACATCTAAACATAATATTTTTTATATTAAAAACCTATAAATATTAAATACAAAATAATTAATACAAAACATTTTTTCTAACACATAAATTTATATTAAAAACCTATAAATATTACATACAAAATAAATTAATACAAAACATTTTTTCTATAATATATATAATAAAAAATACATTTAATACAAAACAATATTATACCAATATAATAATAATACCAATATGTTGTAACAAACTATATTATACATCTAAACATAATAATGTAACTAACTCCATCGACAATATCGAACAAATTTGGTACTAAATACTCCCAAGTCGTTTCACTGGCTGAAACCCCAGACACCCTCAATTTTCTTCACTAAATCCTGGTTAGTGAGGGTTTTGATCATCGGACCTAATGATTTGGGTCCCAAAGGAAGCCCTTGAAGCAGCTATCGCTGACAACCATTGAGATTGGTTTGATCAGTCTTCAAAACATTTCAAGTACTCATCGAGCTTTAGAGGTTCTGTTTGATTAAAAACCCACCGACTTTAATAAAACCCTTATAATATGTTGAATATGAATGTACCCAAGTATTTTTTGCACTATATATGAATTGGGCATGCTTTAAGATGCTTCAGGGTTTTTACATTAAGATAAGCTTTGGGGTCTGCGTATTTCTTTATTTATATGTTTTCTGCATGTAGGTTCAGTGAATTAGCCCTTATGTGGCTGTAAAGTTTGCAGTAAATTTGTGGAATTGTTAAACTCGGCTCAAATCTATGCCCTCTAGATCGATAAATCTGTAAACTTTGAAAAATGAATAATTGGATCAGTTTTTGAAACATAAATAAACATAGTAAGTCTAATGGTTGGTATATGATCAAATTAGCCCTTAGGGCGAGTCATTTTTGGTGATGTAAAGGTCACTGCTTTATGGTCAAATTCTCTCTTAGTGCTTGTCAAATCTAGTGATAAGCTAAAGGATATTTGGCCATACGAATATGTCAGGAATTAGAAATAGCTATTTGGGTATGAGTTAATGTACTGTTTTGATTGGCTAAATTTGACTGATAATATGACGGATAATCTATGAACGAATGCATTAATGCCCCCTTGGACTGAGTTGGTCTATCAGGCCAGGGTTATAGAATCAAGTTCAATAGCTTATTTTAACTTTGATGATCTCTGCAATCTAGATTCGATGTGATACATTCTCGATATAATCTAATTGGAGGAATGTTTCTGTCTAAATTTGCAATTAGACAGACTCCAATTTAGCAGAGTGGCAGATTTATTTATTTTGATTTTGATATGGCTCAGCTCCGGATTCAATGTAGCTCTATGTATATTAGGCACCCCTATTCCATGCTATGGCTTTGCAGGTCTGCACTGACCAGTTACAGTTGTTTGATAATCTATGCTCATCCTTCACGATTTCATGGTGGTCCTAATGACATGAGGCTCTTCTCAAATCACCCTTCCTATAAGGATTCAATAATGCTGCTTGAAGAGGGTGGGGGAAAAACAGTCAAAACCCATTAGGATTCCTTTTCCTTTGTGTGCGTTGAAGAGAGTTACCCTGTGCAAAGTTGCAAACTCTTTTGGGAGTCGAAGTTCCCATTCACCCAATTATTATGATATCTTGAAATCTGTATAGTTTGGATTCATTTCAAGAAATATTTCATCCTCATTTTATGTGCAGCCGTGATTCTTGTGCTCTTCTTTTTCCAAATGTTTCCATTTGCTTAGCTTATGTACTTTGTGAATCTAATGCAATTGCCGGAGGTTGGTACTTTCATAGATTTTGTTATCTTTCGTGGAATTTTGTTGTCTAGGACAATTTTCTGGTTTGGTAGACCGGGTTGCATTTCACATGCAATTTGAGTGACTGAAAACCCTATCCTTGAAGCAAACAATGATTAGTTAAGTTCCCCTAACATGTAAATTTTGTTACGACCAACTTCTAATGGATGGGAGGCACATGCACCATTCGGTCAGAGCTGTCACGAAACTGCACAGCTTCCTTAATCTTCCCCTAGAGGTAAACCCTTAAAATAAAAACTATTTAATTTCCCCTAAAGAGATCTAAGATTACCTAAAAACAGTGATATGCCACACACTCATGAAAAAAGTGATATGCCATACACTCATGAAGAAAGGTTTTACCCAAACATGCCAAAGTACCACCAGTAACCAAACCTAGGGAACATGCATTTGTTGCAAGGCAAAGAAAGATACACTAACATATACAACTCCAGAACAAACACAATGATTCCACAGCAGCTCCACAGTTACATGAATCATACAACTAAATCACCTAATAACAGATACATAAGGCATTAGTAGGACAGAGTCGACAGACCTCTTCAGACAGGTTTGATAATACACCACATGCCTTGGGCACTTTTAAACCTGCATGCTGATTCAAGACTCCTTGCAAAATATCCTCCATACTTTTCAAAAGCTCCAACTTCTTGAGAAAATAATTAGCTAATAGAGGAAGCAAGAAACCATGTTCTCTCCTCAACTGCTCAAGACCTGTGCATAAGTTTAGAAGTCCAGAGTTTTGAATTGATGCCTGATTTTGTTCTGCATGAGCAGCTACTGTATGCTCAAGGCGAAGTATGGCATCTTCCTTTGCAGCTTCAGCTGCATTCTTTTCTTTCTTAAGAGTTATGATTTTAGTTTTTGCCTTTGCTAATTCATCCTCAAGGATGTCCATTCTTTCATGGACCTCATCCAATTCTGCAACCAGTAATTCTGCTGCTCTTTTTTATTTCCTAACATCTTCTTCAGCTGATACTATTTTACCTTGTAAGTTTTGAAATGATTTACCAAGCCATTCAATCACCTCCACAGGATCCTTAAACTGAAATTGATGAATAGTACCAATAGCATCTAATGCAGTCATCACTCTTTGCATCATTTCATTGCTCTCACACAAAGATTGCTCTACCTCCGTAGCATGCTTTCTTGAAGAGATGAGTTCTGATTCTATCACTTTAAAGTGGTCTAGAGCACTTGATAGGTCTCTAATTTTCTGTTCAGATTCATTAAATGAATATTGATGCACATGAAGCTCCATTCCCAGCTATTCAAGTTCTGCTACTTTTTCATCCAAAAGTAGTTTCAAGCTGTCACGTTGCTGAACTACCCCCTTGCCTTTTTTCACTGCCATGCTTAACTTCTCCCTTGTCACAGACAATTTTTGCTCAGACTGCTCAAGCTGTATTTTGAATGCATCTCTTTCTTTTTTCATAGCTTCCATCTCTTCAAAATATTTTTTGCATTCCTCAATAAGCTTGTCTTGCTCATTCTTATGTGATGCCATAGCTTCAGTGGCTTCTTCTTGCTTCCTATACACTTCCAATAATTATTGCTCCTTTACATCAAATGCAACCTGAAGCCTTGAAAGCGTTTGTGCACTATGTGATGGAATAAGAGTGCCCATAGCTTCCTCTTGATTAGTTACTTTAAGCATGCTAACTTCTTCAGATAGAACACTGAACCTATCTATGAGATTCCTAAGACATTCTTCCAAATTCTCATTAGTGTAAGTAGAAGGGATTTCATTATGAATTTCACCCTCAAACACTTCTCCAACCATATCAACCAATCTCCTTATCATACCTTCTGTGTCAGCATTAATAGTCTCCAAGTTAGACTCTAGCTCTAGAACTTTTGCCTCTAAATAAACAAGGTTTTTAGATAATGTTTCTTTATCATATGCATCTTTAGCTGCTTGCTCAATCAGACTTTCATATTTGCAATTAAGCTCCTCAATTTTTTTCAAAAGAAGCTCTTTCTCAAGCTTTTCTATTGAAAGATTACCCTCCAAAATAAACGCATTCCTCTGTGATTCTTCCAGTTCAGCGGAACGTAAATTAATAGCATTTTGCACATTTTCAATCTGACGTTGAGCATTAGCCACATCATGATGAGCTTGATCCAATGCTCTGCCAAGCCACTCAATTCGATCCTCTGGTTCCATTGCTTTTACTGAAGCCAGTATCTCAACATTTTCCAAGACCTCTTCCCATCTCTGAATAAGATGATTCCTTTCCAGTAAAGACTGCTCCAACATATCTGATTGTTCAGCCAGACTTAAGTACTTACCCTGAAGTTCCTCGTGTTTCCTTCTTAAATCCTCAACCACTTGAATTTGACTCAAGTTGACAGCGTATAATTCTGAATTTGATGCCATAAAACTGGCATCATCTTCGCCATCTCTTTAAGGCATTCTCTGGTCCAAACTTCTAGCAAGTGTATCATTTTCAATAGAATATGACCTTGCAAGCCACTCAATCTGTTCAATAATTTCCATGGAATGAAATTGCTCTGGCAAATTCAGCTCCTCCAGAATTTCTTCTATTTTCTGAAGAATGGTGTCTTTATGGAAAAAGGATTCACGAAGACTGTTCGCTGAATTCGGGATATATACCAACTCTGAATCCAATGCCTCAACACGTTCTCCAGCCTCTCCATAGGATTTGATCTTTGCTTCAGCCTCATGCAATGCAGCAGTTTTAATCTGTAGTTCTTGCCAACACCTCTCTAGCTCATTTGACTTCTCTGTCAATGAATGTTTCAGTGCATCACGTTCCTAAACCAATTCCTTGCCTTTAGATACAGCCATGCTAAGCTTTTATCTCAGAGATGATTTTTTCTCTTTGAGATCCCTCATCTGTTCTTCCTGTTGAGATCTTACTGGATCCACTTCATCAAGTCTCTGACATAACTAAGACAGCTCCATCTCTTTGCAACTGAAGGCTTTTCTCAGGGAAGCATCCAAAGGAAACTGAGTTTCCTCCTTCCTAGAACCATCATCAGGTCATGATACCAATTCTTCTATGCATCTCTGCAACCGGTCATTTTGCTCAAGAGATGCCTTGTACTTCGCAATAACCAAATGTACATGACTTTCTAGAGGAGAAATTATTTGTATGTCAAGATCAGTAACAGACATTTCATCTTGAATAACTTCTTTAATAGCAGTAACCAATTTCTATGACATGGCATCCAAGTGCCTCTTTGATTGAGAGTGCATCTCCAAAGTGTCTTTCATCAGTTCTTCCCATTCTAAGAGTGCCCTTTGAACAGCAGCCAACTCTGAGGACAAAGTTTCCTTCTCAGCAGAGAGTTGAGACAGTTGGGAGACCATGCTAGCATATTTCCCTTCAAATTTTGTCTCATTTTCAATGCACTTTTTAGACAGCTCTGCACAGTTGGCATTAAGATCTTGAATAGATTTATTTTTTGTAAATAAATCATACTTAAGATCACCCACTATGGTTTCAAACTGTGATCTTTCCTCAATTTTTTTCTGCAACTGTTCAGTAAATTTATCTAAATCATCAAACATGATATCAAAAGAGAAGAGAGATTATTCACTTTGTCCATCTCCTTCAGTGTCTTTGGTCAATCCAATCAAATTTCTATGTCTACTGTGAGTCTTATTAAGTACTCTAACAGCTGATTCTCTTTCTTGCTAAATGAGCTCCAATTTATGAGAGAGTTCTTCAAATGATCTTTGTATCTCTGTATTCTCAAGACAACACATTTCAAGTTTTATCTCCAGGCTCCTCAAGTTGTTAAGTTTTTCTACGGTAGCATTGACAACAGTAGCAAGGCGGAGATTAACAGTTGAGCAATCTGGTTCAGAACGGGAATCAGAAGAAACTTGTTGGATGGATTATTCTAGACTTTCTGCAGCATGAAGCATTGCAATAACACAAGAACTTCTCTCTTCCTCTAATGAATATTTATTCTCAGCAAATTCTCTCTGCAATGTCTCTAGCTGTTTCTCCAGTGCTGCTGAATTCTCAAAAGCATGCTGCTTTAGATTGTGTAGTTGACAATGCAAATCATCAATTTGAGAAGTATCTTTCAATACCTGTTCCGTGAGTTGCTCATTATTCTCTGTCAATGTAACCAAATTCTCATCCCGTGTTTCCTTTTCTTGCTTGAGCACATCGATATCAACCTCTAGCTGCTTCAGGGTGGCTATCAAATATCCTTTCTGTTGCTCATATTCCATAAGTTGTTGCTTAATAATGTTGGCATCCCTTTAAAGCAATGTCATAGTAGCTTTCAAGCATCCTATCTCACCATCTACTTCCCTATGTTGTTGCAACAGTATGTTTCCATCCTGTATGGGACTAGAACCACTTGCTCCATGGACCTTTTCATGGATTTCTTGTGATCGATCCTCTGCTTTTGGCATAGGTTCCGCTTCCAATATTCCATCCTCATGCTGGGCCTTGGACTCAAAATCTCGAATTAGTTTTGACACACCAAAAGGTACCCTTGCACTTCCCTTGCCAAAGTTACCTGGATCTGTAAGCATTTCCCGGACTACTTTCTGAAGCTTTTCTGAAGTTGATTGAACCTCATTCAGGTGTTCCTTCAGAACTGACACTTTATCAGCATGCTCAGAATATTGCTTGATGATTTTTTGCTGCATGTCTCTCACTTCAAAGTCTAATTCAGCTTTCTCCAAATTACTTGAAACACCCAAATATCCTAAATTTATGTTGCACAATTCAAAATCTGTGGCAAGTTGTGCCTTCTCTTTCTCTACTTCCAGTAATCCATGCTTTAATGACTGACTAACTTCTGCAGAAGCATTTAGCTGATATTTGAGCCTAAGAACTTCGGAATCTAATCTATCCCTATCGGCTGTGGAATCTTGAACTTCTTTCAAAAGTAATTCACATTTTTGTTTTAAAACTGCATTCTCCTGATGTAGCTCCTCTAGCTGATTATTTGCACCTGATGAATCTGGCACCAGATTAGAGCACTCTTTCTGTAATTGCTCTTCCAACCCACCTATCTCCCTTATAGATTGTACTATGGAAGCTTCTAGAGCATGTAGTTGCTGTTGCATTGAACCATACTCAAACTTCATCTCTGCATACTCCCTTTCAACTTCTCTAATATGATGAGTTAGATTCTCTACATCCTTCAACAAACGATCATTTTCCCTTTTAACATCTTGGATAGTTGTAACCTCTTCAACAAGTTGACTTTTTTCTTCTTCAAACCTCTCCTTTATGCCAACTTTATATTTGATTTGCTCTAATTCATCTCTTGTCAAATGCAGATCCTGATTTAATTCTTCTTTTTCACAACTTAATTTTTCAAGAGAAGCATTGAATCTATTAAGTTCACCCATTAGTTTAACTTTATCCTCAAGTATTTGTTGCAGCTCCTCTTTAAGTTGACATGTCTGAACCCCAAGTTGCTTTATCTGCTCTCCATCAAACAGAGCCTCATATGTTTGAATTCCCCTTTCCAAAACTGTGGAACTTCTGTCTAGCTCATTCTTTTCAAGATTGCCACCTAAATAATGCTCATTCCGTTCTTTATGCATGTTATCAATTAATGCTCTTATTTCATCGGACCACTATACTAGTGGTATGTAAATTTTGTAACAACGATTACATTATAGATTAATGGCGTCCAAACCCCCTTTGTTTCATATTATGTAAGGTGTGACCTCAACTAAAAAGATTTTGCATCTCTCAATGCAATGCAAAAATGAAGTTGCCTTCTGTTTGGAAGCTAGATGCCACTTTCCAAAATTGGGATTCAAAATCACTCAACAATGCTGCTTGGTATTTTCACAGTTTTGACAGCGAATGGATGGAATTTGGCTGATGCATATTATTGGATACTCATCACATTGTTGTTTTGTTAATGTCTTGTTATTGTAGCAGTTCATATATCACCTACTAGGCTTCTGGTATTGCTGCTTGCAGTTGGCATTGACACCACAACAAGCAGTGGTCTATGGCCGTCTACATCAATACAATATTACGCAGTCAATGAAAGTCCTCTTTCAAGTGAACCTCATTTGCAAATTATTCACCAACAACAACGACATTGCTATGGAAGTACAAGTCAGGGCGAATTTCCACTAGCATCCAATCCCTCCATTGTTCTACATGTGCTTACGGAATGTAATATGGATCCTCAAGATCTTGCCAGACTAGAGGCAAGTTTTTGTGTTTATGGTTTCAGAATGGCAGAATGGATTGCAAACTGTCAAGCTTGTTTAGCTTCATTTTTGCAATATATTTTAATGATTGTAATGCTTACCTGGTTGAATTGTTTAGTCATTTTGCAGGCTTCATCACGGTTCTTTAGACAACCGGCAAACTTTTCCCCTAACTTTAATCTATCTATATCTGAACTTGCAGCATTGGACATGTGTCAAAGCAGAGCTATATTCAAGCCCATGACACAATTAGAGAGAGAAACTCTGAAGGAGGTTCTTGGAAGTTGGTATTGCGGTTCTTGGTAGCTGGGGAAACATGCTACAGGCGTGAAAAGTATCAAGCCATAGCTGGTCCTGGTCATAGTGTCGTAGTAACAAAGTTTGGTGCAGTTTATACATTTGGTTCTAACAGTTATGGACAGCTTGGCCATGGGACAACAGATGAAGAATGGCGCCCAAGACTGATCAGGTGTGCAATAAATGCCTGTGTGTTCTTTTGTCTGGTATTTTTCCCAAGGTGTACTGTGCTTTTGCAGTGTTGAATCTCCTTTAAATAAACATGGGTTGAGAATTGGGAGGTTACATCATTCATATGCAGGTCTCTTCAGGGGATTCGTATTATCCAGGCAACTACAGGAGTAGGGCGTATGATGCTTATCAGTGATATAGGACAAGTTTATGCATTTGAGAAAGACTCTTTTGGTGACTCAGAGTATGGGATTGAAGGCTCTAGGACTGCCACTACTCCACAGCTGGTGGAGTCTTTGAAAGGAATTTTTGCATTGAAAGCAGTCATTAGTAATTTCTTCACTGTTGTTCTTTCACGAGAGGGTAGAGTTTACACATTCTCTTGGGGTTCAGATGCAATTCTTGGTCATCAAACTGATCTCCATGATCAGGAACCACATTTACTGAAAGGTGATCTGGAGAATGTTCCTGTGGTACAAATTACAGCAGGCTATTGTTATTTGTTAGCTCTCAGCTGTCAGCCCAGCGGAACGTAAATTTTGTAACTTAAACATATTTTATGTTCCCATTGACTTTATGAAACTACTTGATGCCTGTGTTGCAGAACCATCTTTGAATTTGAAAATAACATTACATGCATATATGTGGGTATCTGCAGGTCATTATATTCTATTGGTTGTGGCTTAGGTGGCAAGCTCGGACATGGTTCTCGAACAGATGAAAAGTACCCCCGGATGATTGAACAATTTAAACATTTGAATCTAGAGCCAATTGTGATAGCGGCTGGTGCATGGCATGCTGCTGTTGTGGGCAAAGATGGATGAGTATGTACATGGGGATGGGGTCGATATGGTTTCCTGGGTCACGGAAATGAAGAATGTGAAACTGTTCCCAAGGTTGTGGAATCACTTCTAGGGATGAAGGCCGTTCATGTGACTACAGGTGATTATACCACATTCGTTGTGGCTGAAAATGGGGATGTCTATTCCTTTGGATTTGGGGAGTCATCAAGTCTTGGGCACCGCTTGGCCACAGCAACTGAAGGCCAAGTCTGTATGGTATGGCTTTTCACTTGTAAAATATCTACTGGTTTTCAAACCAGTGCAACTTCTCTTGAAGTTTAATTCTACTAATGTTTTATTGATGCCAATGTTCAGGCTCAAAGACATGCAAACTTGCTAAGGCCAGAACTATATATTGTAAAAAAACTATATTATACATCTAAACATAATACTGTAACTAACTCCATCGACAATATCAAACAAATTTGGTACTAAATACTCCTACATTATGGAATAACCATGCCGATTAATTCTTCGACCTCCGAATGGGAAAGTGATTAATAACAATGGACCTTGCACACGCTGAACTAGCCAGGTAGCACCAATGATTAATGATGGGCATATTTTGCAACCCTGCACTAGTTCAAGCACCCCAGCAAATTGATATTCGGTCCCAAATATTTCCCTTTGGTAGGAGCAAGTGGTTCGTTGGTTGTGAGAGGATGAATCAGGTCTGAGAGGCATCTTTGGGCATCTATTAGGCCGTGCAGATTGAAATTGAGACACCGGTTGAGGGGTTTGAAAAATTGGCTATATATTTTCAATTGCTGCCATGGATAGAAGGGTATTGGAGCAAACTTGGAGGATTTGAAGAGGCATGCATAGAAATCTAGAGCATTGGAGTTGAATTTGCAGTCGAAATCCCATTCACAAGTTAGTAAATTCCATTCTTTTTAATAAACTTTAAATACAAGGTTTCTCTGGTTTATTTTTTTCCTATGAAAAAAAAATGACAGTCCACATTATGGAGTACACCCGTTATTACATGGTTTCTCTGGTTCCTCATAGTTTTTTTCACTATTTTAGAAGGCCCTTCTCCAATTCTATTTCCACACACATTATAGCATAGGAATAGTTACCTCCTTTTGTCTTAGCTTAGTCAATAAAATTATCCTACTTGTTTCTAATGTCTTTGAGAGTGGATTCATCCCAAAAGATTATGGGGAGGTATGGCAGCTTGAACCACTCAGGGGCTACAGAGATCTCCATATCTAGATCAAATCCTAGGGTCCAATGGGTGAGGAACATTCCCTTGGAACCCATGAGATCTGAAGCTCAGGTCTATCTCCTCCTTACTATGAAATAAAAACAAAAAAAATCTCAACCACAAGCAACATCAAATACATTACCTTGACTCTTGGGAGCCTAATTCTACAGAATCCATGCTTGAACTGCTAGAGGACTAGGCCAAAGGCCTATAAACTTAAACTTTCCTATTAGAGTTCACTCATGCATAATAAGGGCTTTTCTCTTTTCCTTTGAAGACAAAATGCCTAGCTTGGGAATGGCTTCTTCCCTCTTTACGAACCAGTTCTGCATTGGGTACTTCACATTGGTTGACTTTGAGGATCTGAGTAAAGAAAGGAACACCTCTGCCTTAGATTTAGAAGGATCGTCCATACTGAAAACGCCAAGGGAATCTCAACCTCGGCTTTTTCAGGCTGCAGTAGAAAATGAGGTGGACAACTTTGGCTACCAAAGGCGGTGGTGATTGCAGGTTTCATTTAGGGTAAACCTTAGCCATTGGGGGTGTTGATTTTTCTATTTCCATATCTAATAATTATTTCCTTAAGATTCCAAAACAAAATTTCATGCAACTGTTATCATAGAATAATTACACTGAAAATTTAAACTGAAAATGCAGTGGAAACAATAAGAGCATAGAAAGATAGCCATGGACAGTAGACACAATATTTTTTATCCTAGGAAACCCAAACTCGAGAGAGAACCCAGCAAACTTTCTTAAGAAGAAATTTTCAATATTACAAGTACAAATTCATCATGAAGAAAAATCAACAAAAGGAACCCCAAAATACTTATCTTTTATTTGTACCCTTCTTCATGAGGGAACCCTAGCCACATATGCGACTCCTTGAACTTGTGCTATAGAGGAGAGAGGAAACTTGGATGATGAAAAATGAAATGTGACTACCCACATTGACATAAAGATTATTGTATACTAGAGTATCATCATTGAATAATGTGAGAGGCCTAATGCCTCTTTCGGAAACATCACTAGGTGACCACCTTGTATTGAGCAGTAAAACCTCATAACATTAATGATTAGTTTCTAACTCCAGATGATACCCTTCAGTATGTTATTCATAGACATCAATAAGGCTTCTTTTCCCAGGACCACCATGTACTAGTTTAGGCAAATTTGGTTGAAAGAACTTAGTTCTATGAATCTTTCTTGGACAAGTTCACAAAGGTCTAAAGATGATGAAGAAAGAGGTATTCTTCATCAAGGTATCATTATCAACTTTTTCACTGTGAGAGGCCTAATGCCACTTTGTCAGATATCTCTAGGTGACCATCTTGGATTGATAAATAAAACCCCATAACATTAGTGTCTAACTCCAGATGAAGCTCTTCAGTATGTACTATGTTCCGCTGATTATGGTAATTTGATGAAAATCGTTAGACACCTAGAGCTGTAGAATTTTGCTATACAGTTAAAGCACATCTTGGCATATATATTTTTTATTGTTTTGTTAGCCCCGCCTGTAAATCCCTTACATTGGCATGCATTTCTGTGGTATATGCCAATTGAATTAACTTTGAGTTCCATTGATTGTTGTTGGTTATTCACAGATATCAATTAAATATCTTTTCCCTGGACCAGCATGTACTGGTATAGACAAATTTGTTTAAAAGACCTTGGTTTTCCAAGCATGGTGCAATTTTGGCAGTACACATTATCTTTAAATCTGTTAGGTAGAAAGATGGATTGCCACAATAAACATTTTGAAAAACTATATTGTGCTTCTTGACATCCCTCGCAGGTGTAAATTATTAATAACTTAAATTACTAGGTTTTTCATTGAATATATGACTGAATTGAATTGATGATTGTGTACTTCATATCAATAGCAGAGTTATTGCTTTGAATCGTATTGTGCATTATACTATGTTCCTGTTTCTATAGTTTGGAATGCAATGAGTGCCTTGGTAACTGCGACATTTTAGCTTGCTTTGTATTCTTAGCTGATGTATTCATGTGATATATCAATTTTCCAGGTACTGGAGGTATTCAATCAATGAACATGGAACACAAGACATCCCTGCAATGATTGAAAAAATCCATGAGATAAAGATGTTTGAGCTAAGACAGTTGAAAGCTGATGAGGAATCTTCTGATGCAACAAACAATCTTCCTTATTCAGTTTGTGTTGTTTCTCACAGTCTTGGTGGAGCTGCCATGTTGATGTATTTGGTGACCAGGTGCCTAAAAGGCCTTCCACATCGACTTTCAAGGCTGACTCTATTATCACCTGCAGGATTTCATGAGGATGCTGCCATGATATTCAAATTATTTGAGTATTTTCTTCCTGCTTTTGCTCCAATTTTAGCTCCCTTGATACTTGGGCTATATATACCTACAAAAAAAAATTGGATGCTTTTCCACAAATTAGCTCAGGATTTTCAGAATTATCCTACAATAGGAGGACTTGTACAGACCTTGTTCATCTATGTTGTTGGCGGGGATAGCTCAAATTGGGTAGGTGTGGTAGGTACACCACACTATAATATGAATGACATTCCAGGAGTCTCCTATCGGGTTGCAGTACACTTAGCGCAAATGAAACATGCAAATAAATTTCTTATGTATGATTTTGGGAGTTCATCTGCTAATATGGAAACCTATGGTATACCTTACCCATTAGACATTGGGGCAAACTATGGTGTCATTGATATTCCAGTTGATGTAGTCGCTGGTCTAAAGTATAGACTCATACCTCGTTCCATGGTGATGAAGCAATACCGAATGATGAAAGAAGCTGGAGTCCAAGTCTCATACAATGAGTTTGAATATGCTCATCTTGACTTCACTTTTTCTCACAAGGAGGAGATTCTCACATGTGTTATGTCACGGCTCCAGGTTGGGTCATCGCCAACAATGAAAGGTTTTGATTCTAAATCAACAAAATAAAGGAAGTCTGGTTACGGCAGTCAGAAATATCAAGGGAGTAGGGACACGAGAAAGTCCAGCAAGCATTCATCTCGCAGATCATTTGGCAAGCAAGACAACATTTCTATAGATCACAAATTGCCTAAACAACCAACAAGTCCCATTTCAGGCTGTAGTTCTTCAGAAGGATCTTCAACGTCAGCGAACACATAACTAAGTGGAGGCCCAAATGGAAAAGAATAGTTTTCAGCGTTGTTTTGGAAAGGAAGATGCAAAGAGAATAGTATATAATTCCAAAACTTCATTTGGCATAGTGGGTTTGTTCAGAAAATATATGAAAGCTGATCAATTCTGCTTTAATTTTTTTCCTGTTGAAACTATCACCCTGGTAATATTAATATGGCAGTTGTGTGAAAGTCATTGTTTACATTTACACCTGATTGCAAGGTTCATGTGACATACATTTTATTTGGCTTCGTATGACATACGTGATTGCAAGATTCTATTTATGCAGCCATAAAATATAATTCACAACAGTTTATTTTTACAGGTTGATAAGTGCAGCTGAGCAGAAAATAGACTCACTTCTTCCTCCCTATCAAAAGAAGTTGAAGATGCCAAACCTAGAGTACTTGAGTGCCTTTGGGATTACTCACTTGATAGAGGTAAGCATGAATTAATGTATGAAGTATCTTGTTGTATATAGGATTTTTAAAAATTGTCATAGTGATACTAAAATGAGCTGATAAATAATGAATATATAATATCAATGATTTTTCATACCGAAAATTGCATTCTTAAGTTGAAGATTTTTATTGTGATTTTCATTGGCATTTGGCATACCTGGTAATTATCTCTGTCCCACAGTGATATTTGGCATACATATTGATTAATTGATTACTTCTATTATCAATATAATTTCATAAGTGCAAGTTTAGTATTGGAAACTTTCATATAAACCAAATTTGAACTAAATATCACTACCTTGCAATTACAGTATTGACATTGGGATTGTGTTTATACTTGGTGCAAAAAATTTGGAATCCTTTTCATCACTCTTGAAGTAAATAGATTGTAGATAGCATGCATATTGAAACATAAGAAGAGCTGCAACTTCCAACAGCAGTACATGCTATGATAGTGATATCTGTTTTGTAGTTGGGTTTGCTTGAAGAATACTATGCACCTTTGAAATTTACACTTGATTTAATACTTCATTTCTGGAAATTGTTTTGGTCACCTTGACAGTTTTATTTGCTTGATATCTACAAGATAATTGTGTTATTTTAAGCATTTGATGAGTTTTAGAACCATTCTGGAACATAACTACTGTATAGTCAACAAATCTAAATCATTTGGGCATATTGATTTGAAACTGGAAATTACTGACAGTGTAAATTCTCCTTCCTTTTGGCAAGCACTATAAATCGATATTTGGAAACATATATGTGTTTGGCATCACTGATTTTAGTACTTGGGACATATTGCAGTTGTGTGAAAGTCATTGTTTACATTTACACATGATTGCAAGATTCGTATGACATACATTTTCTTTGGCTTCGCATGACCTACGAGATTGCAAAATTTTGTTTCTGCAACCATAAAATCTAATTCACAATAGTTTATTTTTACAGGTTGATAAGTGCAGCTGATCAGAAATTAAACTCACTTCTTCCTCCCTACCAAAAGCAATTGAAGATGGCAAACCTAGAGTACTTAAGTGTCTCTGGTATTACTCACTTGATAGAGGTAAGCATGAGTTAATGTATGACGTATCTTGTTGTATATGCCATTGCATAATTGTTTTTTATTTCTCGTACACCAAATAACTACATGAAAGATAATAGATTAATGTGTTTTGAATCCTGATTGTTTTGAATTCTTGATTTGAATTTGTTAGATTAGATTTTCCTATTTTGCACATGAACTTGGTTATTGTTCTACTTTACAGTTCATTGTTTTTCTATTAATATTTTTTTATTGGATTTTGCAGGAGTGAACCTAACCAAGTGGGCCATTAAGTATGAAGAGCCTGCTGTTGAGGCTTTCAAGCTGCTAAGCATGGGTTAATTGAAGCTGCCATGGGATCTAAGTATGGCTTAGCAGCTAAGTACAAGTGAGATGGTTTAGCCATTGTAATATTTTGAAAAGTCATCGATTTACTAGATGATTTTCATGCTGAGGCTTTTCCATTGAGTATGAAGAGCCTATTGTTGAGGCTTTTAAGCTGCTAAGTATGTTGTTGAGGCTTTTAAGCTGCTAAGTATGGGTTAATTGAAGCTGCCGCGAGATCTAAGTATGGCTTAGCAGCCAAGTACAAGTGGGATGGTTTAATTATTGTAATATTTTGAAAAGTCATCGATGTACTAGATGATTTTCATGTAAAGTTATATGGAGATAGTTTTTGAGAAAACTCATATTTATTGTAATACTTGACATTCCATATATATAATATAATTTGTGTGGTTTAAAATGTATATGGTTGTACATTATATTTTTTATAAGTGTTGTAATTAACTAATTGATGTGACATTGTATAATTCACACGCGTATTAGATAATGATAAATAATGTATGATTCTTTTTTTTAATTTATACATGATAACATATTAAAAATGTATATTGACTAATAACGGACACGATTAAAACTATTAAAATATAATAACCACATAAAATGACTTAAAATGACTAAATTAGTGACCAATAAATGAGATTAATGACCAAAATTCACATATAAAATGACCAAAAATTGAGAGATACGTGACCAAACAATGAGATATAAATGACAAAAAAAATTACCAAAATTCGCATATCAATGACCAAAAAACAGTTTTGGTGGCTAATTTACGGTCTTTTATTACACGACCAAATTTGGTCATATTCTAGTTTGTCACGTGGTCATTAATTTCGTCATAAATGTGGTCATATATTTGGTCATTTATTCAAATATATGACCAAATTAATGACCAAATTAATGACCCACTGACAAGCTATAAATGACCAAAATAAAAATGACCAATTTTGGTCGCGTAATAAAAGACCGTAAATTAGCCACCAACGATCGCCAAACCAAAAGTGGTCATTGATATGCAGATTTTGGTCATTTTTTTGGTCACTGATCTCTCATTTTCCACTAGTCTATGGAGAGAAGGTTCGTCTTGAGTTCTAGTACAAACAATACTTCAGTCATTGTCATAGACTTTCCAGACTCTAGCTTATAGGAGGATTCCCCACTACCTTTTATTGGATACTGGTAGTCATCTCCTAGTTTCACCTTATGAGGTGATTCATGTTCTGAAAGTTTCACACGGGATTCCTTTAATCCAGTCATGTGCTTGGAAGCACCATTGTCTATAAGCCAATCATTGCTTCCATGAGTAATGTTTCCCGTGAGAGCAGAAATCAAAACATATTCTTCCTCTTTTGAAGAATCTTCACTTTCATATTTGGTTCTCTTTGATGAAGGTTCATCATCCTCTATAGCATGAGCATGATGTCTTCTCTTGTTTCCCTTCTTTTTGTGAGAGCTACTTTTGTTCTTGGGATAATCTCTATCAAAGTGTCCTCTCTCATCACATGTATAGCAAATAACATTAGACTTATCTCTAGGCTTTCTAAAGTTATTCCTTTGATTAGAATACTTAATTTTGTGATGGTTGGATCTAGGTTTCTTGGATTGTACTGTGAGAGCTTGATATTCACTTCCCATATTCTATTCTTGAGCTGCTATTCGAGCTTATTCTTGAGAACATTCTTCCCACAGTCTACTGAACTTGACTAACTTCTTCCTGGCACAGATCCCTTGATTGAAGGAGTCCCATGTCCTAGGGATACCATTCAAGGTGGTCATCACAATCTCTGCATTCTTCACTTCTTCATCTACTGCTTCCAATTGTTCCTTGATCTAAGAAACCCTTGTGAAGTAAGACTGGATGGTTTCTGCATTTTGGATCTTCACATTCTTCAATTGGTTCCTCAAGGTCATCTTCCGTTTTATGTTCTTTCCTTCAAACAATTTGATTAGGGCATCAAACATAGCTTTAGGTGTCTTGAGGGAGGACACTTGTGGTATAAGGTGATCCTTGATAGAATCAGCAATGACCCTCTTTTCCATAACCAAATTCTTCTTGTGTAAGGCCTTAGCCTCATCTCCCTCTGGAACTGGAACCTCCTCATTGATGTAGGAGTCCAACTCATTCTCTTCTAAAACCAGGGAGATCATATACTTCTAGGATCGAAAGTTATCATCTCCCTCAATATTTTCATCAAGCTTGGTATGATGAGACATCTTAACTGAGAACCTCAAATGGAAATACAAAAGATTTAGATCTTACCACGTCAAGATGTCGGATCTGGATTCGGAGCTGAAATCCTGTAATGCTGGTTTAGGAGGAGATTAGGGTTTTTATTTTCTGAAGTTTTGTCCAACCAAATGCTTTGAAATTGATCCCTATCTTCAATTTTGGGGAGGAGATCAATACAAGCCTAGGCTCACTGAAAAATTCCTCTTCTGTGAAAAGCCCTAATTTTCGGCAGTAGTGTCGGGTCCAAAATTGAAAAACCTCAGAATTGGATTCTGCTTCAACAGAAAGATGCGCCCTAAGGAGGAGAGTTAATCCAACATTCTTTTGCTGAAAATATGTGGAGGAAGATCCACAAAGTAGGAAGCCCTAGTTCTCGCAGCTACACAGTGTCTTCTTCTCAGGTTAGCTTTGATACCATGTTAGATTTTTAACATTAAGCTAGCATTATTAGGATCTTTTAACTGAGAGAATAACAAGCACAACAATCAAACACAAGAGCAATGAACACAGTGTTTTTCCTCGGGGAAACCATAAATGGAGAAAACCCTGCAACTTCCTCAGAGATAGAATCAACACCAAATAGAAAAGACTAAAATAGTAAGATGATCTCTCGACAACAGTAACCTATTTCTTCCTAGCCCCAATGTCTTCTTCATCCTTAGCTATGCGCTACAACTAAGTGTGAGTGAGTGTGTGTTAAATAGAGAGGTCACCTCTCTATTTATATTGATTCTCGACATGACTAAAACCCTACTAGGGCCAACTTCACTAGGTGAGTCTAATAACCCTAATGCCCCGGAACTGTGGGAACTTTAACCCTTAGACAATAGGAGGGTTACCCACAATGACTTGACATGACTTGTTTACATTATAGATTCTCCCGATCAGAAAATCGTGGCATGACATCATGACTCAATTACATTACAGACACATCCCGGAATAAACATCGGGGTACAAGACATAAGATACATAGGTGAATACATTCTGAAGTTACAAATACATCAACATGGAAATGATATGCTTCGAAAAGGTCCCCAAAAATATCCCTCCATAGCAAGTCACATTACTGGAAAAGGCAATAATCAGGGCCAAATCGATGAAGTTTCTTTGGGTCTCATCAGAATCCCTTAAAGATCTTGATGGAAAAAAGAAAGGGAAGAAAGAAAAAGAGGAAGCCAAAGTAATGTGCAAAGGATTAAAATGGTAGGGGCACAATTGGTGGCATTTGGGCAATATCCTACCATAGATGTGACCCTTTTTCCTACAAATAAATAAGTTTCCAATGCCAATTACATCCTAGAATATTAGAGGCTATAACAACACCTTGAAGATTTGTCTTCTAAGGAGAAGGATAGAAATGGAAAATTCGGGAATAATTTTTTTACAAGAAATTAAATGTTCAGAGGCATAATTGAAGATTATTGGAGGAAAATTTTGGAGGGGAAGAGAGGCCATAGTAGTGGACAGTAAAGGGGCAGCTGTAGGTATTGAGATTCTTTAGAACCTAAGAGAGGTTTCCCTCTCTAACTTCTCTGCAACTCAGTTCTCTCTATCGAGAGCATTCCATATCTTAGGTACTAGTACTAGGGGGTTTATGACCAATGTTTACGGACCTCCTCAGGCATAACAGAAAGTGCAATTTCTGGACTCTTTAGGGGTGCTTAAAAGGACATCGAAAGGAAAACCATGGATTCTTGGAGGGGACCTTAAATTGGTCAGGAATCTTGACGAAAAAAGGTGGGATATAGTAGCTAAACCCTATTAGTGAGTATTTTAATGAAGTTATTGATAACCTAGAATTGGTCGATGTCAGAACAACCAATGGTACCTTTACGTGGAATAATAAAAGAGCAGGAGACAGGGGCATAGCTTGTCGTCTAGACTGATTTTTTGTCTTGGAATCCATTATGATGGCTGAGGGAGAACTGAGGAATGTGGTACTCCCCTCAGCCGGCTCAGGCCACTGGTCAATTAATTTGGACTAGGAAAGGAAAGCGTGGGGTTTAACCTGCGAAGACCATTCTGTTTCAAGAAATTTTGGCTCCTCCAGGATGAATTCATAGAAAAACTCAAAGAATGGTGGGAGGAAATTCCAACCATCAGAGGAATGCGGATGTACTAGTTTTAACAAAAGCTAAAACTCCTTAAATTAAAAATCAAGAAATGGAACAAAGAATACTTTGGTAACATCTTTCAAGTTAAATTGGAGTTGGATGGAAAAATCAAAGAGGTACAAATAAAATGAATTCATACTAGTTTCACGATGCACATTCAAGAGAAAAGAAAAAGTATTGATCCATGAATTTAGCCAAAGAGAACAATAGGAGGAAGTACTCTGGTATCAGAATTCCAGAGTTAAGTGGATCCATTAAGGGAACAAAATACCATATTCTTTCACAAAGCTTCCATCCAACATCTCCAAGGAAACCATATGGATAGATTTAAAATAGAAGGAGGACACATTGCTGAAACTCAGGAAGACATGGAACTCACTTTGAACTCCTTTTTCACCAAACTTATGGAGGAACTTGATTTGTACATGGATGCAACCGAGAGGGAGGTTCTGCGGAACATACCAAAAGTCATCACGAAAGAGCATAATCTCGTGCTTCTGAAACCTATTGAGTTAGAATAATTTGACATTGCGTTTAAGAAAATGACGAATGACAAAGCCCCAGGACTTGATGGGTTTACTTCCAACTTCTTCCATTCTTGCTGGGACTAGATGAAAGAGGAAGTATGGGCTCTGGTGGAGGACTCAAGGAATACTGGCAATATTTTGAAAGCTCTTAATGCAACCTTCCTAGCACTTATTCCAAAATAAACTATAACGAAAGACCCTAGAAATCTTAGATCGATCTCCCTATGTAATGTCATATATAGAATCATATCTAAGGTTATAGCCAACAAGCTTTGTCCCCTACTTCCTTTAATCATATTTCCTGAGAAGGAAGGATTTGTTGAAGGAAGGAAAATTTTGGATGGAATCATCTTGATCCATGAAACCATACATTCAATCAAAATTGGGAAAATCTTAGGTATGCTACTGAAATTAGATATGTCTAAAGCTTATGATAAATTGAATTGGAAATTCTTAGCATGTGTGCTGCAGGCTTTCAGATTCCTTGACCAATGGACTAGGTGGGGAATGAAACCAATTTCATCATCCTTCTTATCCATTCTAGTAAATGTTACCCCCTCCTCACCTTTCCAGGTCTCAAGAGGGATCAAACAAGGTGACCCGCTGTCCCCCTTTTTGTTCATTTTAGCAGCTAAGGGTTTAGGAATTATTCTTAAAAACTTATGCATTAATAATAATATTAGAGGGCTATCCCTTGATGTTGAGTTGGAACCTCAAAACCATCAACAATGTGTATATGATACAATGCTTATGGATCCTTCCACTGTTCAGGAGGCCCGTGACATAAAAGATTGGCTGGAAACTTTCTTGGAAGCCGGCGAACTAGAAATCAATAAGACAAATCCTAGGTATACTTATTCAATACTTTGAAAATCACGAAAATGAATATTCTTAGGATATTGGGTTTCTTAGAAAGAGGGATCCCTTCCAAGTATTTAGAAGCACTACCTGCAGAATCGACCATCAGACAAGTTTCTTGGAAGGATCTTCTAGACAAATTCAAGCAGAAACTCAGCCAATGTACTTTTAGAGCCATTAACTTCCCTAGTAGACTTATTCTCGTTAAGTCTGTCCTTCAGGCTTTGCCACTCTATCTTTTCTCAATTTTGGGTGCACCAAAATATGTGATAAAGCAGATCAGGAATATTCAAAGAAACTTTCTGTGGGGAGGATCCGATAGTCACAAAAAATGGCCATTGGTGGACTGTCAAATTATATGTAAACCCAAAGATGTGGGAGGGTTGGGAATTTGTGACCCATTAGATATTAATAAAGCAACGGGAGCCAATATATGGTGTAAATGGATAACCCATGAGTAAGAACCATGGTCTAAGCTATGGCATGCCAAGTATGCCCCCCAATGGCCAAAAAAATCGTCAATAAGATTCGGGGAAGACCTCCTAGGCTCCAGTATTTGGAAATTGGCTTAGGAAAAATGAAACCTCATTCAAAGACATAGTTTATGGGAGGTTAGAGATGGAATATCGACACTGTTCATTAGTGACGCCTAGAACCAGGAACCTTGTATCGAAAGTTAGGATAATGTTCCAATGCTTATATACCAGCTCCAAAATATCCAGATGAAACAGGTGAGTGCATTTTGGGACTCCAGGTCCCCTGATAAAATATTCAGGACATGGAAAGGGAAATACTGGTGGAAAACCCTAGTACCAATAGAGGACATGGAATATTTCTACATGGCACTCTGTTGCAGGAAGATCACCTGGAATGATGTCCTGGATAAGATATGATGGGGATATTCCAACCTTGGAAGATTCAATATTAAAGAGGCCATTGGGATGCTGACTAAAACTTAGAGGTTGGAAAAGGAATATAAATGGAGAAAAATTTGGGGAGGGAGATGGTGGCCCAAAGTAGAATCTTTGAGTTGGCTCAGTCTCAAATGCCGCATTATCACATGGGATAATATACAAGTTCGGGGGATTCTGGGTCCTTCAAGATGCAACCTTTGTGAAAACAACAATGAAACAATAAACCACCTCTTGGATGAATGCTCAATTGCAAACACTATCTAGGAAAGAGGTGTTGGGTTGTTTAAGAAAAATCACAAACATAAAGGAAGACCCAACATAACGATAGCTGAATGGCCATAGAATATATCCCCAAAAAAATTGTGAACAGGATGTGGGAGCTATTTTCAGGCTTCGCAGCCTGAGAAATTTGGAAAACTCAGAACTTGAATTTTTTCAAAAACAAACAGAGATGGGTTGAGGAAATTTGGGCGATGATAGAAGCTCATCTAAAAGAAACTATAACATTAACTCTATGGACCCAGGAGGATTATGCAGCAAAAGCAATTGAAAAACAAATTCTTCATGGATGGGGAATATTGACATTACCTGTGAACAATTCATGCCCTAGGAAAATGATTAAGCCGCCGCGCAACTCTTATTTTTGGCAAAGCCCCCCATCAGACGCCTTCAAAATTAACTTCGACGAAGCTGGAAAAGGGAAATCGAGACCTGCTGGTTTTGGCGGAGCAGTTAGGGACTCACAAGAAAGAATTCTCAGCATATTTTGGGGAAACATAGGCACCATCACTAACAATATAGTGGAGTTAGAAGGCCTCATAAATGGGGTTTTGTGGGATTTATAACACAAGAGAAATCCATTGATTATGGAAGGGGAATCTCTAGTTATGATCAACATAGCCACAACTGGTTATCATCAACATATCTAGAAGGATTCATAATGGCGCGACCATAGGCTAGGTCTCCAAAAACTAGCGATGGGAGGGTAGGCTTACAGAACTAAGAATATGGTTAAGGGATAACCCTACACTCATGTTCTTGCATGTTAAACGGATAGGTAATAGGGTGGAGGATTCCTTAGCCAATGAAGGAGTTCGAAAGCTTATCTCCTTCCATGTAAAGGAAAACAATGACAAGAGGGATGGTTCTTTATGGAAAATATGCGAAGCGCTTGTGGTGGATGACATCGAGAGGATAGATGGAGGTTATCCACAACAATTTTCTATTCCTTCACTCTCGATCTAGGACAGGTACAATCAATCTTCCACCTCGACCCTGTTGTCTGACACTTCCCCCCACACACGTGGCCTCCACATCATAACTAGGAATATATTGGATAGTCACGTGATCTGATATGATGGTGATCCTCTCCACATCCCCATGTTAGGTGTGAATGAAGGCAACGAGGCATCCTTCCCACTTGGAATTAATTCCATGTAGGTTGATGTTAAGGCTAGGACAAGTGGGAAGTGAATGATCGATTCGGAAAAGGATGGTGGCATGCCTGCTTGATTCGGAGAGAACGATCTAATGTCGGGCCATCATTTATAAGAATTCCATTAGACACACTTGTAGGGTATGGAGAGGTACTTGGGATCAGGCCCTTTGGGTTTACTAGTGGGGTAATCTCGAGTCTCTGTTCCTGGACTGCCAAAATTCATAATTCTCGTATAAGGAAAAAATCAATGGGGGTTAGGGATGCCAATATTTCACACAGAAAGAAGGATTTTGCAAATATTAATGGGCTCTAGACCTGTAAGGTGGAAGCTTCGTAGGGTGTGAAATGGAAACATCAACCGGCGAGGATGAGGGTGGGTTACATCACCAAGTTAAGGGGAGCGACTATATATTCATCTCTGGATGGTGAATGGATCACCATGTTCAAGCTTAGTTTTGATCACCTTATTTTGTAGGCCTCTCAAAAATATCTACTCTGTGAGACAATGGCCTAGCAATGAAGTGTGTGATGTCGCCAGGGGTAGTGTGTAAGAATCGAAGGGTGAAATATATCCCAGGATTGCTCATCTGGTAGCGCCACACATATGGATGATATCCCAACTATATGGAAGAGACTCTGGCCATGGTGGAAGCCCAGATTTATACCAAGGAATTCAAGCTACTCTAGGAATATGAAAATCATCAAGGGCGGCCCCTGGAAGCCAAACCGCTCTGGGCGGTCCACATTCTTCTGGCTCGTGACATGCAGGAGAAGGCGCAACTAGCACACAGTATCTAGGAATCTTTAACCTTGATCAGGAAGGGGCAGTACAAAAGTTCTGCGGGTTTTAGACTGTTGGACCTAATTGCAGGAGATCTACTAGAGAGACTGAGGGAGTAAATCATGGTTGCATAGCCTCCTTCTTCTATTGATCCTCCTACATAGTAAGGCCCTTGGGAGGGTGGTGTTTTTTTTTGTTTTTCTCTTGTTTCTATTTCTGTTGCTTTGGCTCGGCCGTTGAACTCTTATCTTATTATGCATTTGACGAATACTATTTTTCCTATCTATGTATGTAACCATTTTGGTTGGGATGGGGTAATCAATGGGGAAGCATTCACTCAGTTCCTCTCTCTATGCAAATACTGGTTTGAGGGGAGGGTCATCAGGCTAGAGGACAAGGGAAATTTTTATGCTTTGAATATTGATAATTTAGGAAGGGTTCGGGATGACCATATACTTATAATGTTTAGGGGCTAGGTTTATGGGGGAAATGACATAAAAAACTCTCTAAAGAATCTACCAGTCTAGTGTGGTGCTTTCAACTGGCCGAGATCAAATGTATGCTCCTTTTTGTACCATAAAGTAATATAAAGTGACCTTGTGTATTAACAAAAAAAACCAAGAGTACTAGACCTGCTAGTCATCCCTACTAACGTATTCTTCATTTGATATTTCTTAATCACCGCTTATATGTTGGTTTAACTCCTAGCTTCTCTCAGGTCACAATTGGTTTAATAGGTCTCTCCACAACACATTCCATCAACAAATTTCCAAAATAATGTACTCATATACATATGGGCTCTAAAAACCTACATAATAATTAAAACATATAATAACATCCTCTTCAAATTTAATATATATATATATATATATATAAAGAGTTGCTACAACACCATTTTAACAATTCCAAATAGAAACCATGGAGAATTGTCACTGTAATTGTTGAACAATAAACATCAAGCACAACTTTCAAACTTTTTAAAGATTTTTACCCCAAAAATTAAAGACACATTTTCCCTCTAAAATCATCAAAAAATTTGAAGTATTGACAATGTTTGCAAGATTCATTATACCCCAACCCCCCTCCTCCTATCCCTATCCTCTAGGATGAAAGTTATTTGTTCTCCATTAAAAAATTTGGAATATGAAGTATCTCAACAAAAAATTAATGGATCTCATCATAAAGAAATAATTGCTAGAAATAATTTCACTATTAAGGAAGATAAGGATGTGGCCGAATTAAATTTATAACAACTTTTTCCAAAAATTAAGCATTGGTATAAAATTGGTTTTGTTGAATGCACTAGAGTATTTTATGAGATGTTGAAACATGCTTAAATCTCTCACCTTTATGTTAGCTGGAATATTTCACCTTTTGCAGACAGTAAGGTGTTCCACTGGTCTGAATGGTTCAGATCCAGAACAAATGAAGGACAAAGGTTGAAGACCCTCACTGGATGCCGTAGATACCTAGAATGTGATGCTTCAATAGTAACCCTATGTACCTGCAATCAGATTAAACATGTAAACACATCAAAGCTACCATAATATAGTCTACCGATCCATGTTAGTGACTAAGGAATATAACAACATACATGTGAAATCAAACAACAACAATAATGTGGGACAGAAATCAGTTTTGCATTAAGATAAAATGGAGAAGTTTACAACCAATTAAGCCTTAGAGTTAACATGCATCTCCATGAAACCAAACATTATCATCCCCATAATCTCCAACTTTGCTCTCTAAGCTCTCCAATGGCTTGGGCCAAGTGATCAATCCAACAGCATAACAATACTTCAATGGTTCCCCCTTCAACCATGTACATGAACTTGTATTTATAAGGCTCAATGGATAGGGATGGTTGAGATATTTGGGGATGAGGTAGCCTCTAAGATCCTAGGATGAGGGATCTTGAGCTCAACTAACCCACAATGATAGGGATAAGAGAGGACACGAGGCTCATGATCTAGAAGCCTCGAGAATCTTCTCTTTTTCCCATTTTACCCAGGGTACCGCTTTTCTCCTTCAATGACAGAGCGGTTCAGGTAAGAAACACTTATGGACTAAGGGACATAAGTGGTGGAACCACTCGTGGATAACAAGGGATAGGCAGTGTGAGCAAGGTACCACTCTTGGACAAAGAGGAAGGCGCGGTGCTGAGCATTTTTGTGAAAGATTGACAAAGTGGTATGAGTTTCCACTCCAAGTGCTAGTATTCAGGGAAAGTAGGTATGTTAAGAGTCTTATCACATGATGGTGATAGGATTTTGGTATAACAGGATGCCCCCCAAAGCATGAGTCTTAGAGGGATACGATAAACGAGAGATTTAAGAGAACAAGTCGTCGCTACGAGGTGAAAATGTCGGCTTGATCGGAGCATGTTGTCAAGTAGGTATCTATAGTACATCAATATTTTGACTCATAGACACAAGTAACCAACTCATGGCTATAGACCAATACAAGGCAGATCCATGAGAGGAATCAACAAGCATGGCTACTAGAATACAACGTAGATCCATGTGATAGAGAACTCAAACTTGGACATAGCTACTGGACATACAATGTAGATCTATGTCATACAGACACAAATTTGAGCATAGCCATGACCATACAAATGTGGATCCATGCTAGATATACAAAACTCCATCGCAACCTGGGGAAAAGCCATGAGCACTTTAAACAAACACCTAGGGTCTTCGTCTCGTCTTCCATAAAGTACGATTATATCCATGTGATTACAATGATCTGAAGTCGAACATGGTAGAAACCACTTGATTACCAGCCAATGATGTGAACCGTTAACAAGTGCAAGGGAGATCACCATTAATGTCAATGATTCCCAAGGTACCCTAGTACAATCCACTGAGTGCGAATAGATGTCCTGATGTCGAACACCCAGTCGATTCTATCGATCAAAGGTCAATGATGTGAACCTATGTCGAGAGCGAGAGAATCTGTCTTTAAGGAATACAGATCTCAAGGTACCAAATATTGTTTCTAAGACTATTTCCCAGATAATGAACTGATGTCGATGGGAAAAATCTCGTCGAAGGAGGGCCATGATGAATCCCACATCGATGACACAAAACTCGGAACATAGTTCTGGAATGATGTGAATGTAGTAACCATAAGACTAACTCAAAAATACTGACACAAAAGACTGTGTAGACTGCAGAGGTAAAACTTCTTCAAATCCCCTTTGAACATCGGGTGACATGACAAAAAGACTTGGCAGCATGACTAAATGGGACAAACACACAGTGCGACAGTGGACAATGCATTCTTTTGAAAGAATGAAAGGAGTGACATGACTCATGAAAGTGGATCGTTGCGGAGATCAGCTAAATACCCAATTTACTGACATGATGTGCAGACAAGTGCCATGTTCAAACGTAATGACAAACAACTGCCATTATTTACAAATGATTCACTTCCCATTTCCCCCATCATGGTTGATGAGTGCCTCTTTTTAGTTTTACGAGTTCAAAGAGGGTAACAAACACTCGATATAGCTTGTTGGAAGACAAGTCTAGACTCATATATTTTATGAACCTGAGAGAGGAGGGGTTCATTCCCAAAATGGGCCTCTCAATGTTTAATTTAACAAGTCCACTGAAAGAAAACTCGGTATCGTTCATGTTTTGAGAGTCTGAATGAATACGAAGAAGACTCCATTGGGGTCATTTTTCGTATGATTTAGTCCCTAAGTCCCGAAAAAGTATAAAATCATACCTTAGGGAACTCTTCCAGTCATGATTGGCTAGAGTGTTCCTTTTTTGTAAATAGTTCTATCAGAACCGAAAAAGATATAACCTACTGTTGGATGGACGACTCTTCAAATACTTTAATGAGTGTGAAGAAGACAAGATCGCTCGATGATCTTTTCATATTTAGGGAGCCTGAAAAGAGTTTAAAGAGAACTACATGAGGTTTCTTTACACAATGTCACTTTTTATGAGCCTGGAAAGAATCGGAAATGGACTCGACGATCTTTTCATGTTTAAGGAGCCTGAAAAGGAGGTGAAAATAAGACTCCATTAACCTTTTTCATGTTTGAATACAGAGCATGAAAAATGAAAAGTAAGCTCAACCCCATCTTACTGTTTTTAACGAGCTCGAAGATGAGTGGAAAGAATGCTCGAAGATTGGGTTCATTTTTAAGCAAGCTCGAAACCAATGGGTAAACTATGATTGAAAAATCCCATTAACATGATATATAGAGGTTGGAATCTTGCCCCTGTTACCACCTAAGTTGTACTTAGTGGATTTTTTATCAAGTGAGCCTGGTGAACTGGACAAGGATAACTTGTTCAGACTTCAGAGAACCTTCAGTCTTGCTTCTGGGAAGCTTTGTTATACTATATCACATGTTCATACCCCATGGGGGAATTGTAATAAATGTTCTAGCATGATAGTGTCTGTAAAAGACTTGGTCTCTTAGAATTTATTTGTCAATCCGATCAGCCCAGGGTGTTTTTTCCCTTGGTTATTATTGGTTGTTGAATAAACGACTGATAATTTCTAAGTTTTTCACTCCATACCTCCAAAGTTGGGGTGGTCGACTTGGAATTTAGGCCTATTGAGGTTATTAGAGTCTATGTGTCAATGTATAACCATGCTAGACATCATGGTCGAGTCATATGAACATGTCTAAGCCCCCCTAGGTTTTTTCAATTTTTCATTTTTTTAGTTTTTTTAGTGTTTTTTATTAAAAATTTAATTTTTCCAAAACTTAAGCTATTTTTTAATAGTTTAATTGGAAAAATTGATTTTGTAATAAAAGTGGGCCAAATAATCATTTTTAGTCATGTAGGTGCTCATTTTCAAGCTAAGAGCACCATGTAAACCCATGGACCCACTATTTCCTAGTTTTGAGTGATTTTCCATCACTCAGGTCAGAAATCCCCAAAAATCAATTATTGATTATTTTAATTAATAAATTGATGAATAATGGAGCAAATCCAAAATCATAAATCAGTGGATTCTTAGTCGATTTGATTGAAATCAGTCAGATCTGAAGCAGATAGACTGGATCTGACAAATCCTTGACTGAAGGAGGTGATCAAATCAGACACAGAGTTGATCTTCAACATCCTTTATGGGGAATTTTTCCCTCCCTCTCTCCTCAACACGTTTTGGCTCATCTGGATGAGTTTTGGTGGATGCTTCAGTCAACGGGTTGAGGTGTCAGTCAAATCAGCTCTCCGATTGACAATTGCACTCAGTGAGACTCAGATCTGGCTCAGTTAGACACAGATCAGGCATTGATGGACTCTCCATCAGCATATTTGGTCTATCTCCTTGGGATTTGCGCCCCCCATGGGCTGGATCTCCTAGTTTTTGTATATATCCAAGCACAGCAGCCTCTTCCAAGCAAGTTAGAACTGGGATTGAGGTGTTGTTTCTATTGTACTGTTGTTATTCTTCATTTGAAATAAATAAAAGCTTTGGAGGCTAGATGGTGTTGTGCCATTACATGTGTGGATGATTATTTCCATTATTTTACTGAGGTAACCTGTATCTGTGTTCATTTTTTGCTAATTGCTTGTAGATCCATTGTTAAGATCGATAATAGGCTTATTATAATCTTGATAGGAAAGGTGCTTTTCAATAAGTTTATTGACCATCTCTTTCCTTTGATGCATGTTTAGAGATCTAGATTCAGCATGCCCTATAATCTTATATGCATGTTATCTTGAATCTCTATGTATGTACTAATCGGATCTCACAAGTTTCTTGGCAAGTTCTTTGATTTCAGCTGAGCTTCAGGTTCCTACATTGAAGAGGATGCTGATGTAGTTTGCTTCTTCACTCTCTTCAAAACCTTCTAGAGGCATAGTCCCTCGACATTCCACCTGAAAGCTCCACTATGGATCTTCAAGGAAACCAACATTTCTCTCCTCATCTTCCTCCCTCAAAATCAACATTTTTACCTAGTTACTTTGTTCATAGATTTGATTTTGCTTAGATATATCATCTTAAAATTAATTCCAACATAGATCTATCTTATCAAATCCCATAGTCTAGATCTTGCAGTTAAAAAGTTTCATAAGCATTCTAGATCTAGCTTTAGGGAGATCGTCCTTTTTGCATGGAAATTTAAAGAAAACATGTAGCTTGCATGCATTAGATTTTTTTTGTTGTTGTTATAAAAGATAAATCGATCAATCAGTGCATATTTCATTGGCTACACAAACAACAAGCCAAGATCCCAAGGAAAGCTTGCTTTCCTTGGTTCCATTTTCACTTATTTAGCTAGTTTTAACTTCATATTTTTTGAGTTAAGGTAGGCTGATCCAAAGGTACTATTAAAGTGATTTTGGGCATATGTTATTCTAACATGCTCACTTTTTTTTAGCAGGTGTAACATAAAATAAAGGAAACTTATGTTTGGAAGTGTCCTTAGGAGCGTTCAAATCCCCCCAGGGGTCTCCCATTTGACTAAAACCTTTGATTTTCGCACCTTGTAATCTCTTGATTTCAATCCATATAAGGATCAAGAGTAATTATATCAGCTCTCTAATATTTTAACCACTTTTAATAAAAATATTTTTTGAATAGGCTCTTTCGAGCCCATTCCCCATCCCCCCTGGGGAGATTTGTGTCAGTGTCCTTTTTGTTGTTTTTTGCTCATTTATTTTCAAACTAGCATTGATCTAATCTGTAGGGTAGTATAATTTATTTTATTATTAATTTCATATTCCATACTTTATATTTCAAAGTAATCTTAATACTTACCCCACGACTTCCCGATTGACCCGAAAGGGGAAAGAGATTCGTGGTAGGACTAATTAGAAAACTAGAATTGTGTATCTGTTTTCTCTTGATCATTTGTTTTTCAGCTATTATAAAATTAACCCCTCCTCGATTCCCCGATTGAGATCCACTTGGATCGAAAGAGGTTCCTGGAGGGTTTTCTTTTAAATAAGAACACCTAGTTTAAAACTTACTAAAATTGACAAGACTCCAGTGTGTATGCTCTGCACTTGGCCGCGGTTCGTTCGATCAGTCAAGCTGTATCAAAAGCACTTGAGTGACTAGTATAATTATGACTCACTCTCCCAAATTAACAAACCAACAGGTGAAAATCCAACACCTAGATCGAACCATCACGATGGAAAAATACCCAAAGGAAGCAAGAACTTCTGAAAAGTGACCTCGTAGCGCCGATCTCTGTCACACCCTAATGGGTGTGTTATGAACAATAGCCCCAGAGACTCCATTTCAGCCCACATATTCCTTGTGGGTAGCCGTGAAGGTTTCATTTTGGACATACTCCAAGTACTCTAGGGTATATCTGGAGTCCCCCCTTTGCCTAATTTTAATCAACTCACACTTCAATTTTAACTTAAAAATACCAAGAGGAAATCGTAAAACACTCACTCCAAGCACATGCAAGTACATTGTTTCTATTTTTTGACTCCATTCTAAGGCACTGGTTATTCTCTTGTTTTATATATATATTGTGTCTCAGCATTGTGCTTTCGTGTGTTCATCTTTTGTATCTTGCCATCTTTGATCATCTATAGTTAAATCTAAAACTCCTAAGTAACTCATTCAGTTTAACATCACAACACTAAGTAATTATCCTTAGTAACTTAATAGGGTCTACCCCCCTTGGCTTTGTTAGGAGTTGATCCAACCTAAAAAACCTGGTTACCAATGTGAAAATGTTCACCAGGGGGGTAGGAAGAACGAGAATCCGGGCAGGTAAAAAGAAGGTTCAAGTTCTAACACTAAAGTGAAGACTCAACTCAAGGGAAGGGGATATGTTTCATTTTTACACAAGCTTGAAACAGAAGGTAACTATGCTTGGAACAATATTTCATTTTTATGCAAGCTTGAAACCAAAAGGTAAACTATGCTTAAGGAGATCCATTTCATTTTTTAACGAGCTTGACATAGAATGGGAGCTTTGCTCAGGAATGATTTCATTTTTATGCAAGCTTGAAACCAAAAGGTAAACTATGCTTGAGGAAATCCATTTCATTTTTTAACGAGCTTGACATAGAATGAGAACTTTTCTCATAGGCATCTATTTCATTTTTTAACGAGCTTGACACAGAATGGGAACTATGCTCACAACATGGTTTCATTTTTATGCAAGCTTGAAACCAAAAGGGTAAACTATGCTTAAGGAGTGGTTTTATTTTTTAACAAGCTTGAAACCAAAAGTAAACTATGCTCTAAAACCTGCTCCTACCCAACATGATATCCAGAGGTTGGTAGGTTGCCCCTTACATAAGAAGCTAGCAACTTAACTCCAGTATGAAGTCCAGAGGATGGATCCATGCCCCCCATTTTACCTATGATGGGAAGAAGCTAACTAGAAGAAGGATAAGGAACCACAAGAACATGTGGCACATGCAGGGCAGTCTGATTACTAGGAGTAATGCGATGGTTAGGTGTAACAAACGGAAGCTGATCAATGGTCACCATCTTCCCATCATGGGGAAAATGCATAAATCTAAAGAGTGTGGACACAATAGCCTTCATGGAATAAACATAATCACGTCTAAGGAGAATATTGAAATCTAAAGGACCTTGGACCACCATAACATCAATACAGACAGTTTTCCCTCCTAATTTAATAGGCAAGTGAGGAAGGATCCCTAAAGGTGCAGTAGGCCTGCGATTAAAAGCTAGTATCTGATCGGTGGCTGGCACAGGCCGAGGAGAATGTAAATCTTTCCAAGCAGTTGATGATAGAATACTAACAGAAGCCCCTTCATCAACAATAGTGCGAAGTATCCGCCTAGTAGTAACATTCACAACTATCTGGAAAGGAACACTTGAATGAAGACGAGACTCTGTTAGGTTACTCCAGTCAAAGGAAATAACCTCACTACTCAGAGAGGGTTCTATCGAAATAGACAAAATTTTCTCTTGTCGAGAACAATCAGAATGAAGCACAAAAACTTTAGCAGGATTCAATTCATTCTCTACTGGAAGAGAAGAACAAGACAAAGATTTGGTCAAAGAGACTACTTCAGTCTTAACACTCTCTGATAAAAGAGCGGGATTGGGTGGAAATGACACCAACTCGACCACTTTAACTTCACTCTCCAAAAGAAGAGTGGGATCAACCACAGATAAATCCGAATCGACCACTTGGTCAACCAGTGGGGAATCGAGGGATAACTTACTATCACTTGTTGGAATCACCTGTTGATGATCAGTAATATTTTCGAACCAACGTGAAGCTTCATCCATGCTTGGACAAAGAAAAATACGATGCATAGCCTTGCATATCAAACAACGATACAATACCTTACCCTTATGGCATTTTACCAATGGGTCATTAGTTAAGGGAGTATCATCAACATGATGATCAGAGATTGATGAAACAAATGGTTTGGATGTTTTAGACCACTCTTCTTGTACACAGGAGAGACCGGGACACTCCTTAAGAAGGTGGTCCCCCTTGCAAAGCTTACAAGGGAACTTGGGTTTTCCGGGCGTCATCTTAGAATGAGCACCATCAAGGGAATATAGTTGCTTTTTTTTCTCTTTCTTATCCTTCTTCTTCTTACTCTTCCCTTTCTTCTTCTTCTTATCCACATGACTACGAACCATAAAGCTTTAATCAAGTGAAGAAGAAGAAAGGGGTGGAACATCAACCAATGAAGAAGGAGAGGGATTAGGTTGAGGTCGATCCTCTCCCAGAGGAGACATGACATTTGAGACATTAGGTGTAATAGGAATTACCGGATTAAACAGCCAGAACTGTAATCCTATAGTTAATCCAGGAATATTTAGAGTGGCAATAAAGGGAGGACCAATACCTTCACTCAGAGGGAATACAAAAGGTACACCTTGGAAAGGGACCCCTTGAGTGGTAGTCCCATATGAGGATGCCATCTCTAAACTCTCTAATAACCCCCTAACTACCATGCATAAGCAAGTACTACTCAAACTAAAAGCAACAAGTAAACATGTTAAAGGAGTGGATAAGAGTCAGGAATCTCACAGGATAGGCCAAAAGGATAACTCAGATGGTTTGAGGATTCCTAAAGGGGTCTCTCGATATACAAAGGGTACGTGGGAGCTCAAATCAGTATTAGTGCTATTTAATGTATAATCGTTCACAAGGGGCCTTCCTATATACAATCGAGTACATGAAGTACCTTTCTATATACCTCAAGGGTATGTGAAAGGTCATTCGATATACCGATGGTACATGGAAGAACCACGTGAGTCCTGAGATGTAATGAGGACAAATAATGACAGCTCCTACGCTTAACGACACTCGAACACATCTCTAAATTATCACTCAAATTGCTAAAAGTTTTAACCTAGTACTATCGTTAATTTTATCTTGTGCGTTTAGGTGGAACCATGGAGTGAAAACTTGAAATTAAAGAAGATGCACACTGATCTATATGATAATGCAAGTTTTCCTCTTCAATGAAATTCTAGCTAAGAGAGGGAGAGAGATTTACTTTTCTTCCCAAAAATGCACACCCAAATGCAAATGCAATTCTACCTTTCTGAATGAAAAGTGAAATAGCAATGCACCCCAAACAATCTTCAAAGCAAATAAAAAAGAGATCTAGAGAACATTTAACATAAATAAACCAGAAATGTTTCCTATCTTTTCATGCTTGAAAAATATGCATAAAAACTCAATGGAAAGATGATTTCACTAACGTTTCCAAACAAAACTAACTCTAACGCATGCAAAGCTGAAAACAGATGTTTCTTCTCAGTGAAAGTAAGATCTAGAATTTCAAACAATCATGCACAAAACAAGAAGAAAATCATTCAACAAGCTTGCAAATAAAGCAAAGGAGAGAGAAAACTAAAACTTCTCTTTGAAACAGATAAGGAAATGAAGAACCAATCTTTCCTACCAAGCACTGAAAAAACCAGCATGCAAAAGGAAACAAGAATCACCCCAAGCAAGGAAAGACTCAAAACAACATGGATCACTCATGCATTCCAAGTCCAAAACAAACCAAGGCATACACATGAAAATGAAATGTATATTTCCAATTCCAATGAATAATATCTACAGAAAAGAGAAAGATGTTTCAAGAAAAGAAAAGAATGTAAAATCTAATGCAAGAAACACAAACTCTCTTTGAATGCAGAAAGAATACAACAATCAAAGGGACTGTAGAATATACAATTCATGGCCCCTCTCGGCCATGAGGGAGCATTGTTTTTCAAAAATACCCTTCATTTTCATCAAAAAGTAAGCCAAAAAACACGCAAAAATCAAAATACAAAGTCTATAACAGGGCCTACCTGGCATCACGCAAATGAAGCTGCTGACAAGTGGTTTTGAGGCAGAACCACTCCTTGCTCACTGGATTCAAGTGATGGCATCGCGTATGGCTAACTTGACTCAAGCGATGGCACCGCTTCTTGCCAACAGAACATGTGTGGTTCCTTTAATGGATCCAAAACACAAAGGAGAATGAAAGATCAAGTTAGAAAAAGACCAAATCAAGGTAAAAATTGATAGATTGAGAGTGAGAAAGAGCATAAAAGGTCAAAAATAATTTAGATCTGAACAGAGCTGGAAGTTTCAAACCCAAATTGACTGAGTCATATAGTAGATCTTACTGAAGAGAGTTGGAGAAGGAGCCTAGATTCGGAAAAGAATTAAAGAGAAGAGGAAGATCAGAACAACTGATACATATATCTATTCCCCACTGGAGTCGCTAGATTTGTTAGTTGGAATATTTCACCTTCTGTGGATAGTAAGGTGTTCCACTGGTCTGAATGGTTTAGATCCAGAAAAAATGAAGGACAAAGGTTGAAGACCCTCCTTGGATGCCCTAGATACCTGAAATGTGATGCTTCTATAGTAACCCTGTGTACCTGCAATTAGATTAAACACGCAAACACATCAAAGCTACCAGAATATAATCTACTAATCCATGTTAGTGACTAAGGAATCAAACAACATACATGTGAAATCAAACAACAACAGTAATGTGGAACAGAAATCATCTTTGCATTAAGATAAAATGGAGAAGTTTACAACCAATTAAGCCTTAGTGTTGACATGCATCTCCATGAAACCAAACATTCTCATCCCCATAAGCTCCATCATTTCTCTCTATGCTCTCCAATGGCTTGGGCCAAGTGATCAATCCAACAACATAACAATACTTCAATGGTTCCCCCTTCAACCATGGACATGAGCTTGTATTTATAAGGCTCAATGGATAGGGATGGTTGAGATATTTGTGGATGAGGTGGCCTCTAAGATCCTAGGATGAGGGATCTTGAGCTCAACTAACCCACAATGATAGGGATAAGGGAATACATGAGGCTCATGATCTAGAAGCCTCGAGAATCTTCTCTTTTTCCTATTTTACCCAGGGTACTGCTTTTCTCCTTCAATGACAGAGCAATTCGGGTAAGAAACGCTTATGGACTAAGGGACATAAGCAATGGCACCACTTATGGATAACAAGGGATAGGCGGTGCAAGCAAGGTACCACTCTTGGACAAAGGGGAAGGCGCGGTGCTAAGCATTTTTATTAAAGATTGACAAAATGGTATGAGTTTCCACTCCAAGTGCTGGGATTTAGGGCAAGTAGGTATGTTAAGAGTCTTATCACATGATGGTGACAGGATTTTGGTATAACACTTTACCCTCTTGGAGATATTTGTGCGCGTTGGTGTGGAATTGGAAAGAGATGTAGTTTCCCCTTTAGTGCATTTTGGTGTGAATATATTGAATGACCCATATGTTCCTCACCTGACTATCTAGGAATACTGAATTTGGTAAACTAATTTTCCTTTGATTTTTTGTATTATTAATGTTGAATACAAGTGGATTATTCAAATGTAAATCTAGAATCCTTTTTAGTTTTGAAGTAGCTTATGTTTTCCAATGCCCTTGCTTCAAAAAAGAGACTTAAGAGTGCAAGGTTTAAGGGTAAAGGAATTTCTTGGACCACGTGCAATAGGACATAACACTCCAAATATCCATTGAGTTACTTGACAATGATTTGTCATATACCCTTTAACCTTACCCATAACCTTTGAGTATAACAATCTAAATAACCTTTGAGTATAACACTCCAAATAAGCAAGTTATGTTAGTTTTGTTTTCTTTGTATAGGGGTTGGACAAATTAGAGGGACCAAAACCTTATGCTTCATATTTTTAAGGTTTCTTTAATATTTTCAATAATTTCTTTAATAATTTTATCCTATCAAATAGATTATCATTTCCAACTTTCTATTACATATTTTAAATGTATAAATGACTCTTCACCTATTTTAATAATACTTGAGCATTCACCTAAAAGAGGTCATGTCACTAAGGGATTGAGTATTGATAATAAAAAAATGGCACGAAGATCATGATCACTATTAAAAACTAGAAGCACAATTGATACAACTTGACAAATTTGGAAAATGATGTTCATAATTCTAAACGTGTAAACTAAAGGGCAGGTTTTATGAAGTTTCTACATGGATTCATGTAGTATAACCTAGTTAAAAATGTACTTATATTGTAATAATACAACTCGGAAGAAATGAATATATTGTAAGAATACATCTCGTCAGAAAACACGTCATTGGAATATTCAAAAGAGAAAAGTGGCTGAAGTTGAGTCTCAATATCATCACCATCAACAATATTTCCAACAGATATGAAATCATGTGTTACAACAAGTGGTGAAGGGTGTTTGAATTCATAGAAAGAATAAGACATTACCTTTAATATATTCATAACATTAACTACCAACACTAATATTGTTGCATGAAATACATAATCTAGCACTAAACAACAGTTTTTACCTATGTTAGATGCTATATATATAAACAAGAGCCACAAGGTGGCAATGTCCCTGCGACTTGCTTAAACAAGATTTTGCAAATAGGTCAACTAGTTGAAACTAGCATCCAACTCAATCAATGCACTGCACAAAATTCACTTTGGACAATTAGGATCAAACTCAAGGGAACTAAAACAAAAGGTATATATTGAACATACATATTCCATATGAACAAAAATTAGAAAAAAAAGAGAAATCCCTCATCCTCATTTGTTAGTGCAAAACAAAATTTTACCTGCATCTCGGAATATTGTCTGGTAATGATTTTAGTTTGTTTCAGGAAACATTTATGATCTTAATACTTTTCAAAATCCCTATAGAATGTGGCAACAAGACTAGTATGTTAGAAGACAAATACAATGCCTACAAATTTGTGAGGCCTGCAATTGAAATAAGGATAGATTGTGGTTGACAAAAAATATTTTGAACACAAATTGATCAGTATAATACAACGCATACATCACCTAAGCCAACCTTGAAAACAAGAGTAACTATAGATCTTTCACATGCTAGTAAAAAACCAAGTAAATCCTCACCTCTAGATGATTTTTTGAAAGTCAAGCAATGTTAGTGTTGCCATCTTGCCAAATGCCTTTGGAATTAACCTCATCGTACATCTTTTCAATTCTTACTTCCTAAAATTTTTTTGGGGATGCTTCTTTCAGAACCCTCATCACTTCCACATTCACCTCATCATTCACATGGAACACTTCAGAGTAAGTACCCGATGATTCATATATATCATCAAGTTTTTATTCTACATCCTTCAACAAATTCTCAGTTTTTTCATGATTTTCATCAAGAATAATTACAATCTTGAATGAAAAAATTTCTCTCTCCACAACTTCTTGAGTCTCCTTCTCTTTTCTATCATGAATTAACATAATGAATATATTGATTGTCAAATGGTGCTTTTAATATCATGTATCCAAAATGGTTTCAAGTAAAATAATAGATTCTATAAATACTAATAAAAATGATTGGCTTGAATATTACCAAATAGTGAATCCACCATTAATCAAAACATGTCAAAAAGAACGAGGATAACACTGACATGTTGAGATCTCCATTCTCTCTGGTTCACCTCTTCTGGGAACTTTTCCAAGGCAATATATTCCAAATATTTTGAATGCCTTGATTCAATGTAGGCTATATCCATCCTTTCCTGATCCATAGCCTCATGATCAGGTCACTCACCAAGTCATTGTATAACATCTCTAGCATTGAATACATTAGTAACAATCACAGACATTGAAGTAAGTATCTTTGGATTTTTCAAATTGGGAATTTGATTAACGAGCACCTCATTTTCTGTCTCATTTCCAATACCTGGTTCAACATTAACTAAATGAGCTAACCTGTTGTCATTTGCAATCCAATTTATAGGAGACTGGGAAGTTCTAATCAAAGTCTACTAAAGAAACATGTGAGACATCACATAAGAAAGAATTGGGTGGCTCTTAGAATCATGATCCATCCTAATCTTTTAATCGTTAGCAAAAAACATGAAATTGATCTCCTTTAACTTAAAAATAACTATGCACTTTGAGAAGGTCTTCCTGGGAGAGTTTTTGTTTCACAGCATTGAAATCCCTCTGGATTTAAATGTAAATATTTACTAAACGCACAAATATTTCATTGTAAAACCCTAAAGATGGATTAGAAAAAATCTTGTATAAATCGAGGATAATAAACAAAAAACATATATATTTTTAGCTCGAAATCAAAACCAAATACAGTTAAAACTTAGGATTCAAATAAACGATGGTTCTTGCATATGATCCTCTAAACATTTCCCTCTAAAAATCTACTCCTCTAAACTACCCTCATAAAACCCCACTCGAATGAAACTCTATGGATAAAATACTCAGAAAGGAAATATCAGGCCTTGACAAAATATAATCTTAAGCATATATACATGATAAAGGCTCAAATGAATCATAACCATATTAAAATACAAATACACACAAACCCTCGACCAAATTCCAAAAGAATGCATACAAAACAAAACCAAATACAACATGATATAAATAACACTATATACGCAAAAAATTGCGGTTAATTGAATGAAATATAGAAAATATATTTGTTTTCAATTGGCACTCGTGAAGTGCTGCAAAAAGGGCCAGATGAACTCCACGCAACTCTATAAATTAATAAAACTCCAAATAAATACTCAAATGAACCTTCTATTATATGTAAGCGTAGGTCAATATTTTGGTAGGGTTGGTTGCAAGATGTCAATAAGACAAAAGAGGATTTTGTTAAGATACATTCATGCATTCCATATAGGTGAAATACTACAGAGAGTTCCACCATGAATACCAAATTTAGGTTTTTCGGTTCTAACATCATCAAAGTTCCTACAGTATTGAAGTGGGCATTGAGACATGCGTTAAAATGCATATTGGAATCCATACCTGAAGCAAGAGTCACCAGAGTTCTAGTATGAGGCTCCGTATGTGCTAAATTAAGAACAACCAAATAAAACCTAACTCAACACTAAAACATGCGAATAAATGTAGATCATAATCCATACCTAAAGCAAGAACCACAAGAGGTCTAGTATGTGCTCCATCTGCATTGAATCAAGAACCTCCAAATAAAACCTAACTGGGCACTTAGACATGCAAATAAATGCATATCTAAATCCATACTTGAAGAAAGAACTGTCATATTTTCACCCAGAAATAAGTCAATTTGCAAATCCTATGTAGTGGAAGATAATAGGATTGTTAACGACAAAAGCCCAAAAAACCCAAAAAGGCCCAATTTATTTTGTTATATTTGTGCAAGGTGAATTTAATTTTTTTAAATGAAGTAATATTATTATATTATGTATAATCTAATTTTTAAAACAGCATATTATATATTAATATTAAAAAAACATATTAATACTTATACTAATATTAATATTAAAACACATTCATATTATTATTATTATTATTATTATTATTATTATTAATAAAAAATATTAATATTAAAACATATTATATTAATATTAGTTTTTGGCAATAGTTATTCTAAATGCATTAATTCAATTATTTTGCTTATTTAATCCAAGACTTTATTCAACGACACTATGTTTAAGGAGGGGAGATATTTTTACTTGAAATAGGGGTCATTGAAGATTTTAAATGTTGGGAGATATCCAAGGGAGGGATTTTCAACTTTCTAAGCTTAGACGAAGTGACAATCATAACGAATGATTGTAGCTTGTAAATTAATGGAGGACACTAAAATAACTTTTTTTGGCGATCATGACTCAAAATACATGCACTTGCCAAAACTTTGGCAGACTGCTGAAAGGGTAATGGTGATGATTTTCATCAAATGAAATATGGATGTGACCGACATGACGAACCTAACCCATGGTATAAAAATCATGACAATATGATGCTTATTGCACAAAATGATTAACTCCATAGAATGACTCAACATGACACATGATGACATATAAGATGAGATTTGACAAGTGTGTTGAAGGGGGCATACATAAGTGAAAATAGTGAAATAAGGTATAGACACGACAAACACATTTCCCTAGATGCAAAATAATAGACGAAATGGCGTTGCGAGAAATTTTAATAGGTTTTCGTTTGGATACCCATTTTCATACTAGTGATTAACAATGCTTAAGAAATTGTAATTGGGGATTAAAATTAGACAATAAAAAAAATAAATGAAACAGATCATATTCAAGAAAAGGGAATTATCCATTGTTTGAACAATGGAAAATTGCAATTTTAACAATAAATTTTTAAAATTTCATAAATTTGATGTTGCAGATGGATTAAGGTACTCCATAAGGGGTCTTTGAGTCCATCTTTAGTGTTAAAATTTACGAAATTGTAACAAAAATATTAGAATTTCGTAAATTTTAACAATAGCCATCATATATAATTATTAACATAGATTCTCTAGTCATATTTTTTATCCCATGACTAAATTAGTCATTTTTAGTTGTGATCACTTAAAAATGCTCAAATTGGTCATATTTCACTTAAAAAAACTATGGTGACCAATTTTTTTGGTGGTTTAGTCATTTATTTCACTTGGTGACCAATGTTTTTGGCTGCTTGGTCATTTATCACCCATTTTTCTACTAGTTCATACACAAAGAAACGTATTTAACAAAAGAAGTAAAATATAATTATTTCACATTCATAGACAAAGATAATACTTATCTTTTAATATAAAAAAGATCCAACCAATTAGTTGTGTAAGAGTGATTTTCCACCCAATCATAGGTACCAACTAAAGGTACCACCCCTAAGGTGGGATATGAGGCCACTAAGGTGAAAAAAACACCTACATGATTCTCTCTCTCAACCCATAACCCATTTTCTCTACTACTTTGCCAATCTACTCACCATTGAACACTACATGTATCTCGCTCAACTATCTCAGCCATGGAACTCTCTTCCATTTCCCCACACAACACAAGGAAGGCCCACTATTTGTCTATGCAATAGTCCCTCAGAGTACCCAAAACTTGTAATGATATTCAGTGTATGAAAAAATATTCCAACCTACTATATGATATTATAGAACCTACTGTAAACTCAAAATTCATGGCTTCTCAAGCATCCTAGAGAAACAAATAAATAGTGGGTAAATATTCTTATATTTCCTATTCTTTATGCTCACCTACAACCATCCTCTTCACTCTAATGTTTGCAATTTCCTTTGCACAATGTTAATTTTATAGTATGGTAATTGGCTATAGAGAAAACAACATAAAGGCTGCGTAGTGTAAAAATATGCATGGAAATGAGTGATATAATACAAAGGAGATGAGAGGATTGGTGAAAAGATAATTAACCTTACTTTTGAATATATAATGAACGACTCTTACAATTGTCATATAATAATATTTATCCCATGCTTCGATAATTAAATGAGAGGATTTTTCCTACAAACTTGACGCATGCATTCAATGATTGGATTTAATAAGTCAAAATGAAATAATTGACTTATTTAAGGCACATGGAAACAAATGGATGAGTTATAAGGTTGAAACTTGGAAAAAGAGGATTTAATCTCCAACATGACCCCTTTCCGATTTCCATATAGTGGAATTATAGCCCCTATAGTGCTCTTTACACAACCATCTTGGACCATTTTATTATTTTCCAAATAATATTTACATAGATTTTCAGTCATTAAAAACCAACCACATGGCCCATATAGAAATATTTACATTATACATTGATATCCATTCACTAACAATTCATTTTCCTTGAGCTCCTCACTAGGAATCCATACTAACATATTTATATCATTTACATAATTTGTTTCAATGCACTCCAGGGGTCAAAAGTAGGGGTATCACATTCTTCCACTAAAACTTCACTTGTACCCAACTTAAAAGATCATGTAATGGATAGTAAGTTGGGTGATGGTAGGGAAGGAATCTTGAGATATAACCTAAGGATACAAAGGAAAGAGGGTTTCTTTGTATTTGATGGAGGAACTTAAGATGGATTGGTATTAAATGAGGACAAAGGGTTTCAAAAGTGCAAGTAGAGGAAGAAAATATTTTAAGTCGTTGGCCTAGGGAAAAACTACCAATGTGGTCTGGGATAGTAAACATTTATCATGTGATGGGTATCTTAAAGAAACCAATGCTCCAACATAGGGTGAAATTTGATTTTCATATCCTTCAATTGTTTAGGGTTGGGAATCCGCTCAAAAAATGGTCCTTAAATAGGATTGTGGATATTCACAATCTAGAAATTACCTTACTACAAGAGATTATGTTTGAAGGGAGGGTAGAAATTGTGAGTTAGCTTGAAAATTTAATCAGGTGTTGCAAGTATATTTTCATATTTACCAATGGTAGGTCAAGTGGTTTGATTACCAGCTGGAAGAAAATATATATGGTGTTTATTAATTGTTGTTCTTGTTTGTTGCGTATAGGTATAAATTTTTTCTCTTTATTTTGGAGAATGACGTCACTGTCATTAACATATATGGGCCATATGTAGATTATTTTATTTTTTGGGATATATTCTTTAGTTAGAACTAAATTAATCAAATTTTTACTTTCTTTTTTGGGAGGGAGGGGGGGATTTATTTTTTCATTGGGCATCATGGATATTTTGGGTCCATTAGCTCAGGTTGACATTCTCTTGGAATATTTTTTTCAAAATTTTCGGATGATGTAGGTTGGTATGATATTGATATTGCTAAGCTAAGCCTACCTGGAGGAAAACAATGGTGGGAGAAGAGAAGACTACAAAAAGGTTGGAAAAATTTTTGGTTTGAGAATTGTAGCTTGATCATTCTATCATAATTTCATAGTGGGTTATTTTGGGTGGATAATTTGACCAATTTCTTATATTTCTTGAGTTGGATCCAATGGGGAGAAAACCCATAGCTCCATTTGAGTTTAATTAGAGGTGGTTGTTAGAGGATGGTTATGGAATATATTTCGATTCCTTTTGAAGGAACATCAAGGGAGTAAGTTGTAATTCAATTAATTTAAACTAATCTAAAAATTTGGAAATAGAGCACTATTGCTTGAGCTCATGCGAGGAAGGAAAAAGATGAAAAAAATATCTATATGAGGTGGAATATAAATTAGAGAATTATATAAAAATGAAAGGGTTGCTTTCCTTTATTTGGAAAGTAGGCCTAAAATAAATATTCTAGAAGACAATAGAAGAAAATTTTATTACAAAATGAAGAAACTAGAGACTCAAAAGTATTTCTCTTTAGCTTTCTTGTGACAATGAAAATACAATTGTTTTCACCATTATGTTAATTGTCAAAAAATTATCAATATAGTTTTTTATATGGAGAGTAATGGGTCAACAACTTCTAGTATAGAGGAGGTATCTCAACTCGGTGTCGATCATTTTGAAAATATCTATAAAGATAAAGGTAGGTTCAACATTGCAAAGGTGATTAAAATGTCTTCCTTTTTTTATCTTTATTAGTGGGAAGAAAACACATGCTTAATGGAAGAGGTCTCCAATGAAGAAATTTTAATTGTATTTCCTAGCTTTCAAAAGGACAAGATACCTATCGAAACAGTTGTAGGATGGATTTATCTCTAGGGATTTCATATATTTTGGATGAGGATATGTTGAATTTTATATAGGAGTCAAGTTCATTTAGGAGGATCCTAGACCCTTTTAATGAAACATTCGCAGCCCTTATTTTGAAATCATACAACCTTATATATTTTTGGGAATAGAAGCCTATACCATTGTGTAACTACATCTATAAAATTATTTCAAAGGTCACAACAAAAAGAGTTAAATTTTTTCTTTCTAATTCCATTTCCAATTAAGTGTTTTGGTTTCTTGAAGGTACAAAGATTCATGAGGCAGTAGGGGTGGCTCAAGAAGATCTTCATTCCATTCAATCACAATGAATTAGGACTATGTTGGTAAAAATTAACCTATCATATAGGAATATTATTATCAAGTTATTCATATTTATTTGAATATAATGCTAATCCATAGAGAATTTTGTGTTCCTCCTATGAACTAGGTTATGAGTTGCACCAACTCTATTATTTTGTATTTTAATAAATGGTTCAGACACAAATTTATTTTGGCTAAAGATGGGGTTATCATAGGGTTTTAATTTTCTCCAATCCTCTTCCTAATCTTTGCATAAGATTTGAATATTTTGAATAATTGGATTCCAAGAGAACATGTTCTTTTTATTTATCCCATTTACTATTTGTTGATGGAATTCCGGTCTTTTGTGATGGGACTAAAAATGATGTGACAAAACTAAAAGAGATATTGGAATTATAATATTGAATGACTACATAAAAGTTGATAAATGTAACGAAATATATTTTTATAATATTAAAAACCCACTTCATACTTAGGATAACATAATTAATCTTTTTTATTAATTTCCTAGGTTCTAGACTAGGTAGTTGGCCTCAACTTGCACCTTTGGTCAACACTTGCCATGTTTATACCTAGGAGTTCCATTATATTTATTATGGATAAGATTATATCTACTTTAAATACTTCCCATATTAGTAATAGCACATTTCCTTCCTTTCTCAGTTTTAGATTGTTTTTCCAGCTTTAAAGTGGAAAGGTAAAACCTAGTCACATGGAAACTGCCTATATTTTTGTCCAACTCATCCTCCATTTTTTTCTCTAATTTTGGCATGATTTAGTTGAATTTCCATCCCTCATTATATATCCTATCTCATGTAGCTAATTAAATCTCTCCTTGACTGGTCTGGAAAGTACTTTATGCACCTAAGGGATTTTTCTGGTTTTAGTAAGCTTGCTTTATGAGATTTATGTGTTTCATATTTGGGAATTCGATTTTGTCTCTTAAGGATGTATTATTTCTGTACACTAGTGTTAAATAACAATTCATGGAAGATACTTCAAACATTTTTCATTCTCTTGTGTTCGATTTGAGTAATCTTCTCTCTATTTCCCTGTGCATATCAGTGAGGAATATTTTTGTATCAAGATCTTCCTGTAAAATATCGCATGGTATCAGAGCTTCTAGGACCTCAATATCTCTTTGAATAAGAGGTTTATTGATTACATAATATTCCTTCTATTTTGTTTGTTCAGGGGTTTAGTAAGGTTCAGCAGGAGCGCAACAGTAAAGCATGGATCATTATTTTGTTATGATTCTCACTCCCTTCAACTATAATGATTGGAAAGCCAAGATTGGAATTATATTGCGTAGTAAGGGTCTCTACATATTTACTATGGCTTTATAGAATGATCCAAATGCTATTGTTGAGAAAGAAAAGTGGCATAATAGAATGGATGAATCCTACGAGTTTCTTTGTCTCTCTTTTTCTCCATATCTTCTTTTTCATCTTGATGCGTAAAAAACTCCAAATCAAGTGTGGACAAAACTTGAGTCTCTCTTTGGAGTACAATATGATATCAGAGGACATCAGTTGGAGAATGAGTTGATCTCATTGATTCCAAGCAATTTTCAAACCATGGAGGAGTTATTCACCAAATTTAGGTCACTTGTGCTTCTTCTCAAACGGCGTGGGATTGAGAAGAAAGAATCTCAATTATCTCTTTCCATACTTTCAAAATTGGGTCCCAAATACTCAATTTTTGTGATAATTTTCCATGCTACTAGGCTTTCTTTTTCGAATTGGAAAATGCCTCCTTTGAGCGCATTCATTGACTCGCTTACTAAAGAGAAATATAATTTGGTTTAGATGGTGGTTTTTAACACCTCCAAGAGAAAATACCATGCTCTTGAATCTCAGGAAAGAAATAATGCAAAGTCAAAAGAAAAGAAAAAATTGAAAGAGAAGAATCCAAAGTCGGATGATGAAGATGAAGGTTCAAATTCCATTAAGAAAAACAAGAAGAAAGGGAGATCCAAGTGTTCCTATTGCATAAAAGGTCACCATTGTGACAAATATAGCTTCAAGAGGAAAATGGACATCATGACTTAGTTACTTGAAAATAATAACATTGATGTTCTAGATTTTGGAAGAAAGAAGGAACCATAGAAGACTGCTAATTATTACAATGCACAAGACCAAGGTAAAAATGTCTGTGATTTGAGTGCCAAAGTGGAATAATTTTCCCAATTATATTATTTAGATACAAATTCTGATATGTATGAATCAGAAATCTCATTGTCTTCTTTGGATATGTCACAAGTCAGTTCACCAAAACCATCTCCCGATACTCGTGATTTTTCACTAGTTTCTAACTTGTCTTCATCTATCTATTCCTTAATACATTCAAATGACTATGAATCTGATTTAGAATTATATTTTCATGTTGATATGAAAGTTATGACACTATCCATACCATTTACCCATCCAATTAATACTCATAATACTATACAAACCCCAAGTTCACTAGTTGATTCCTCCTTGGATTCCTATGTAGTGTCACTGATTTCTGTTGGTTTTAAATCTTGATTATATTTCATTGGTTGGTCAATAATGTATTTGGTAATTATTTAAATTATGTAAAACATTTTTGGATCTTATATAACCACCTATATTTCAGACTTCAAGTCCACAAAAAATTTGTATTTTCTCAACTATCAGTATTACTCAATTGCGCTCTCTTTTCCTACTGTGACCCTATATGTTCACAGATACACTATACCTATGGTTTTTGCTTCTCCATATGATATTATAGAGCATCATAAGATTAATTTCATATATAATAAGGTTCTACATTAGTTTGAAAAGAAAACATGTGGTTTAGTTCACCATTATGGAGCTGAACAAGAAACTGATTTTGTTGAATTTTGTTATACTCTTTGGGAAGGAGTGTGCACAGATCTCTTTCCTTGTATTGATTATGTATTCATATCATAGTATGTTATCAACAATAATCATTCATTTGATTCTCCTACTTCATCAAGTGATGAGTTTCAAGGGACCTCGCCACATGTTTTTTGTATACACTACATTGATGCATTAGTGCATGATCATGGAGTTCACAAATTCTTCACCAAGTATTTCATCAAGAAGCAGTTCAATCAGCTCATTCAAGTGAAGAAAAATACAGAGTGAATAAATTTTGGTTATTTCAGTGCTATGTCCTTTCTTGAGGGAGGATTTTCCCCATGTGGTTTTGCCTCTTTCCTCAGTTTTTTGGGAAAATAAATTGTAAAGGGTGGTCATAGCCTTGTTGTTGGGAACTATATAATTCTGATATTTTCTGATTTACTCACATAAATTCAGGCTTAATGGGGGGTGTTAGAATATTAAAAACCCACTTCATACTTAGGATAGCATTATTAATATTTTTTTATTAATTTCCTAGGTTCTAGACTAGGTAGTTGGCCTCCATTGGCACCTTTGGTCAACAATTTTCATGTTTACACCTGGGAGTTCCCTTATCCTAATTCTACATAATATTCTGTATAATTTAAATACTTCCAATATTAGTAAGAGTGCATTTCCTTCCTTTCTCAGTTTTAGACTATTTTTCCAGTTTTAGAGTGGAAAGGTAAAAGCTAGTCACATGGAAACTGCCTATCCTTTTGTCCAACTCATCCTCCATTTGTTTATCTCAGTTTGGAATTATTTAGTTGAGTTTCCATCACTCATTAGCTATCCTATCTCACCTAGATAATTCAATCTCTTCTTGATTGGTTTGGAAAGTACTTTATACACCTAAGTGATTTTTCTGGTTAGTAGTAAAAATGCTTTATGAGCTTTATGGGTTGTCATCTATGGAAATTCAATTTTGTCTCTCGAGGATGTATTATTTATGTACACTAGTTTTGAATAATAATTCATGGAAGATACTTATAACATTCTTCAATTCTCTTATTTTCGGTCTCATTATTCTTCTCTCTATTTCCCTGTGCATATTAGTGAGGAATATTTCTGTATCAAGATCTGCCTACAAAATCTCACATATATTGTCTTTTGTGGGGATAATATGACAAGAAGATATAACTTATTTTTCTTAATTATTTCTGTATTGGATGGTTGAATTGGAATTGGGCTTGAAATATTTATATTTCATCTTAAAACCTAATAGTTTTCATAAAAAACACTAGAGATGGTTGATCACAAAAGTGGAAAAGAGAATTAAAATTTGGTGTCAAACTTGTTTTTCCAGTGTGTCAAACTTGTTTTAGTTAAGTCAATTTTAGAGGATATACTTGTGTACTTTATGTTCTTGGTATGTATTTCTAGAGATTCTCTAGATGTGATTAGAAGGATTATGAAGTTTATGTGGTTATATTGTAGGAACAAAAAGGGGATACCATTCGTGAGTTGAAAAGGCTTGGTAGTCCTAAAAGATTTGGGAGGTAGGGGGCTAAATACATTTTCCTTTTCTTTAAAATATTTAGCAGCAAAAGGTGTATGGAGACATCAAAGGTAAGGGATTTGGATTATGGTTTTATATAGTAGGGGATAATTACATTCTTCTCTATTTTATAGAGTGTATTTAAAGGCCGAGGAATAATATACATAAAGTCTCTATTATATAGAAATCAATTGTCAAGCATTCCCCTATATAGGGAATTGGCTAGTTTGGGTTGTTATGAATGAGAATAAAATAAGAGTGGGTGAATATCCTTGGAGGTAACGTGGATATGGATTTATTATTCCACTTCATATGATATATGGGTTGAGGGATAAAGGATACTTCTATATCAAGTAGATTGCAAGGAAATAAATGACTACCATATCGAGATAGGAATGGAGGCAAGCATATGTGTTTGGTTTTTTAGGAGATGAGGCCATGAAAAGGGAATCATATATGACACTACTTTGTAACATATTTTTTAGGATTAAACATAGAGAGAATGAGATACTTTGGTTAATGAATATATATGGTAAATATAATACAAAATTGGGTTACCGAATTTTATGTGGAGAAGGTGAATTGGGAAGCCAAGTGTGGTTGTGGAAGAAAGTGCGGAAGTTCAAATTCCCATGAATGGTGCATGTAGTTATGTGTTGTTACTTAATATTAGGAATCTAACTTGTGACATTCTAGAGAAAAGCAACCGTCAAGGTATTGGAATGTGTCCCTAGATCTATAGTTAATAAGAAACAAATTATCACAAGACCATGACTTGTATGTATTCTAAGCGGGTTTGGAAGGAATTCAAAAACATAATTGGGATCAATAAAATTTGGAGTGGTCATTTTATTGATGTGGGTTTAAATAAATGGTGTGAAAATATTAATTTTAAATCATAGAGGGATTTACCTATGATCATAGCATGGTGAATATGGATTTCTAGGAACGCTAGCCTAAGGACAAGCACACTTATCCATAACAAACTGTACCTCTAAAGGGATTAATATTAAATAGAAAAAATATCAACTAAATAAGGAAAACCATAATAAAAAGGTATCTGAGGAGAAAATTGACACATCTATGTCTTGGATGTATTTTTATAGGCGTTCTCAAGGGGAATATAGGGCTTTGAAGGATACTCATGCATTAAAATTTAAACTTGCATTAAGAAAGGGATAACAAAACTTTGCATGACTGTTAATTCTTGCTAGCTTATTTGGTTAAGGTTTGGGTCTTGCCAATAAGGCGATCTAAGTTAAATTCCCCTTAGGGGTGATCTAGTTTGGAAGAGACACCAAAAACTCCAGCCATGTTAAGGGTTGGTGTGGTCCAAAACGAGTGAGATTCCCATGTGACTTTGATGACTTAGATTCCCTTGGGTTGTGGTTTCTTATCCAATGGTTCAATGCACTGGCCCGAGTGACAAGAATTCAAACAAATAAAAAACAAATTTGCATGACTGATAACCACTGATTTGTTACTTACTTGAGCAAATGAAAAAAGTGTATCCAAATTACACGTATTCAGAAATCCCTTACCTATTATTAAATGGATAAATAAGGAACTTAAGGTAAGAAACTTTATATTGCATCCTTTGTTGGATGAGATAGGTGGTATAGTTTCAACCTTTGATTCTATCACTTTTCATCCCATATATAGGGAAATGAACCAACTAGGTAATTTTTTGTTAAAGGAAAGAGTGCATTGGATAATGGTGCCTAGATGATCATGAAAAACATTGGTGTTATTCTATCAGAATATTCATGTCCATACTTTTATTATCATGGTCCCACATATATGACTTTGATTAAATTCTTTCTCATATTTATATGATTTTGATTAAATATTTTCTCTTTTCATAGACTCAAATTCCAATTTTACTCTTATAAATTACAATTTCTCCCTTTGAAGATGATCATACAAAGTTCGAGTCTGTAATATTTGCAGTGTGTCTATTTGGAGTATGGATTTCTAAGTCATTTGGTATTGGTGTCTCTTGGTATCAAATCCAGTCCACTTTGTTATTTGTAAGTTCAATATATATATTAAACACTCTATGATTATATCTTTGCATTTTCACTTCTTCTTCTTTTTTGTGTCTACCTATGTCTTCTGGATCGAACTAAATCTTTACTTCAAATGCAAGAATATGTGTGAGAGAGACACTAGTTAACCAATTTCAAAATTATGAGGAAATAGTAGTTCATATAGGTGTCATAATCCCTCTTTGTTAATTCTTTGAGTTTTGTAGGTTATCCAAGAGCTGAAACCCTTTCTTTACTTCCTGATAAAAGTAAGTGTCCCACGAATTGTCTCTCTGTATTTGATTGAGCTCTAATCCCTATATTGTGAGAAAAAGACCCCGATTGTGTCTCTTATAGAGTGCAAATATTTATTTTCTAATGTTGAACCTAGATCTTCCACTATCACAATTAATGCTCTAAATCTCTCTTCTGATTGGGAGTTTCCTGCAATATTCCCAAAGAAGTATACAAAATGAAATGGTGACATTACAAATATCATACTCAAATAAATATGATCTTCAGTAGAAATTATTTTTACAAATAAGGAAGAACCTATTAATATCATTTTGATTAAGAAATATCAAATCTATTGGGAAATGTATAAATGCTAAAAATACACACAATTAGCTATTGTCAAACTTAGCGTTGGTTGTTTGGTTTGACCTTTCCTTCCTATGTATTCTTTAGGTGTTGTTGTTGATACCTTTCAAATAGATTTTATGGATGTTGTTATTGGTGATTTCCTTGGTCCTATTCGTAGTGTACCCATGTTTGGTACCATCTTTCCTAATTATTCGATCATCCTTGATGATACACACATCTACAACCTCTTGAAAGCCTATATATATCCTCAAGGTTTTAAAATAGATACCAGAAGAATAATTATTTAGATAAAATATCTTATCAATGTCCTCTTTGGAAATGATACTTTTCCCAAACTCACTGAGCATGTCCATCAGAGCTCTCACCTTCTTAGCAAGGTGGTGTTAAATTTCATCAACCATAGATCTACAAGCCAAAATGAAAGCTATCTGAAAATAAGTATGTAGTGGAATTATCAAATCAATGTAAATTGAACAACGGATTCATGACAAAAAATTCACACAAATTGGAGAAGTATTGCTCAGATTATCATAACATTAATATTTATTAATTTTCAGTAATACAATGGTAGTACGATAAAGAGAATTTGAATATCGTGGATAAGATTCAAAATCACCAACTCAGACTAACAGGTTAGCTAACTCAAAATGGAAATAATCACAACTTGATCTCACTAGTTAACTATGGATAACTAAATCAATCTACAATCAGTTAACTGATGATGGTAGGTGAGGGTAGGTGAATAAAGGTGCCTACACCCCCATGAATCATGCAAACCGACACTAATCTAACTGACTGTGTTGTAACTTATTGTAACTAAATCATAACTAAGCATGACTAATTACCTACCACAACCAACTAAATGGTGTTTGTTTGTGGCACTCAGAGTGGGATCCTATAAAGTAGGGATTGGTCCCTATGGCTCCTAAACTTATGCAATCAGGTGTAGTAAGTGGAATATGATCCTTAGTTGTGTCCCCCATGTACTGGTGGTTAATGATGACCTCGTAATATAGGCAAAATGAATCAAATAGACTTATGTGGGTAAAGGGAGGATTAATTAATCCTAACACCCCCCCTTAATCCTAACTTTGGACAACTTGGTCCCTCGTAACTGGGACAAAAGTCACCCATACAATATAAATGAAATAAAATATTGCTTAATAAACAAGCAAATGGGGAAAACCTCATGGTAACCCCCCCGCCCTCAAAATAAGCGGGTAATTAGGAAACAAGCTTCCATACTTGAGAGAAATTTTTTCTCTTTGAGGAAAAACTAGTGAAAAACTTGCTGCAATCCCCAACTCTGTGGAATAGTAATGTTGAATATTGGTTCTTCCATGCATCAACATCCTAGAACTGTGCATGTGAACTTTTCAATATTCTTTCAATATGATGAATGTTTCCTTTGTCTCTTCTTTCTAGAGGAAGAGCGGTATGATCCAATTTGTTCTTTGGTGAGTGCAATTGTGGACTAGTCCTCACCATAAAATAGCATCTCTCAGGAATATTGTTAAACCTCACTGAAGGAAGTGAAACTAAATGATAGAATGCAACATGTTCATTCTGATACCGGTACTTTGTTCTTCATCTATCATCTAGATACCCAGCAAAATTCCTCGCTGCTTCAATGAGCTTTTGGGCCCATTTAGGCTTCTGATTTGGAATAGGATTTGGATCTAGATATAGATACTCTTGAGGTTTAATCTCAATATCAATATAATGCTAATAATATTCCTCATCTTATGAATCTGAAACTTTAGACAATACATCATTGACAAAAGGTGTAGATAGAATGTTTTTACCTCCCCTTTCAAATGGTAGTTGAGATTGTATTGGATCCTAGTATGGAAGAAAGTGTGAGAATTCATATGCCTTGGAGGCATGGTTTGCAACACCCTTCGCTATAATATTCCTAGTTGAGACATTTGTGATATTCACTAATTCAAGACCAAATGCTATTCGCTTTGGTGGGTCAATATGTGTCATATGGTATAAAGATAACAAATCTACAACTAAAGAGGGAACATAGAGTACATTTTTGAACACTCCATGTTTTAACTTGATAGAACCATTTCCTTCAACTCAAATTTGGGTATCATTGCCCATGTGAATACCCAGACCCATCATTAGTTTTTAATGAAGAGAATGATTCCATGGATGCAACCATATGATTGGAGGCTCTTGAATCAATGAGGAAGGCATGTGTTCTTGAACATCTAGCCTTCAGTGCATGGAATCTCTCATCATGATCTTCATACTTTTCTCCATAGTTAGTATTCATTACGCCTTCAGGGAGGGAAATATTGTGCTTCTTAAGGAGGTTTCCCATTTGCTCAATGTTCTTTTTCATACAATGACTTTCTGGATGAAATCCTTTCATACACTAGGAGCATTGAGATTTCTCATATTTCTTGTTCTTCTTCTTCTTGAAACTTGAGACTCCATCGAAAGGGATATGCTTCTCCTTTGACTTTGAATAAAAAATTTAATTCTCCTTTCCTTTTTTCTTCCCTTTAGCTTGTGCATTCTGAGAGTCTCTAGCTAAGAGGGGTCGATTCTTGTAGGCATTGAGCACTCCCATTTGAATCAATTTGTCTTGCTCTTGGATCAATGACTTTGCAAATGCATCTAGAAAATGCATTTTCAAATTTGGGATGGATAATATTCTGGAGTGTAATGTGGATACAAAGACTGATAATTCTAAGCCAATCTTTTTTAGAATTGACAATCCAAGCTTCTCATCCTTCCTCCATATCCCACATTGCTTGCATTGCAAGACTAGTGCTTTGTATTTCAAGAAGAACTACTCAAATGTCTCAACGCTCTTGAGATGAAGTGCAATGAGTTAATTCTCCAAAATATGGCTTCTAATCTCATATTTTTTCCAAACAAAGATTCAATATTTTCCCATACTTCCTCTGGATTTCAATGTCCCTGAATGTGTAACAACAACTCCCTATAATATGGAAGCTGAAGGCTTCATCTAACCTATTTAGAAACTTGGATTTCTCAACATGCTATCGGGGCTTGACTTCTATTCCCATTGTCAAACTGAACAGGCCTTTTTGTGCAAGGCTATTTGCATATCTTCCCTCCAATCAATGTAATTGAAGGGTGTAAGGATCCTGGGTGAAAGAGGAGCTTAATTCTCCATTTAATTTTATGTTGATCAACAACTCTTCAAAATATACGTAGGTACCTGCAAAATCACTGCAAAAGAAACTTCAATTCACAAAAATTTATCAGTTCAAACCTTTTCACCTTGACATGTGCACTTTTTCATAGTTCTTCAAACCTGGATAGACTTATCTAGACATAATCCATAGGGAGAAATGTTATGATTCTAGGAATTATGTGGAAACTTAGCTGCTTCTGGTGCAAGAATGGAGGTCTCGGAGGTTTGATGGTGGCTTGAACATAGGCTCTGATACCATGTTAAATTTAATGAACCATAGATCTATAAGAAAAAATGATAAGTGTGTAGTGGAATTATCAAATCAATGTAAAATGAACAACGAATTCATGAAAGAAATTTCACACAAATTGGACAAGTATTGCTCAGATTATCATAACATTAATCTTCATTAATTTTTCAGTAATACACCAGTAGTACAATAAATAGAATTTGAATAATGTGGATAAGATTCGAATTCACCAACTCAAACTGAATAGTTAGCTAACTCAGAGTTGTAATAATCATAGTTGGAGCTCACTAGTTAACTCAGGATAACTAAATCAGTCTACATTCAGTTAATTGTTGATGGTAGGTGAGGGTAGGTGAATAAAGGCACCTACACTCCCATGAATCATGAAAACTGGTGCTAATCTAACTGACTATGATCTAACTGATTGTAACTGAAGCATAACTGAGCATGACTAATTACCTACCATATCCAACTGAAGCTGAATTTTGGTGGCACTAAGAGTGGGATCCTATAATGTAGGGATTGATCCCCATTTCTCCTAAACTTATGCAATCAAGTGCAATAAGTGGCAGATGACCCTTAGGTGTGTCCCCCATGCACTGTTGGATGATGATGACCTCCTAATATAGGCTAAACGAATCAAATAGACTTATGTGGGTAAAGGGAGGATTAATTAATCCTAGCGGATGGAAACTGGTATATATAGACAAGCAACACCAATTATCTTTTAATGTACATATATAAATACCCAAAGCAATGGAAAGTTAAATACAAAGATTTATGTCTTAAGGAATGAATTCTAAATATCCCATTTATTGCAAATGCATTCGCATATTTTGGTAGGATTTCTAGTTCCTTCAAACATCTAGATCAATTCCCAACTCCCCATTTCAACCTACTCTTTTAAGATATTATCCACCCAACCCTTCTTCTTCTAGATATAATTTCTTTGAACCATGTTCATTTACATAACCCTCTTTCTCAGTTGTTCATCGGGCTAAAATCAAAGGTCAAGAGAAGGAATGCACAACTTGTCAAAAAATACTCTTAAGAATAAACCATATAAATAAATCCCTGACAAATATTTTTATGTTTTCTTTAGCCATAATTCATTTAATATTTGAGGTTACAACTCCATTGGGATTTAACTATTTTATCCCTGGATAAAATATTCCATATTATCCATTTAGACAATACTAACTTGATAGCCAAACAAAAAGAGAGTACTTGAACCATAGATCCTCCAGTACTTCTGATATTGTTTTTGCTTAAATAAAATTGTCAAAGTATTGTAATTTGCAACATCAATTGACAACAATTTATTTGGATGGCATCGCCCTTGATATCATACAATTGAAGAATCTAGTGAAAGAATAGAAAGAGCATATTGATATGATTAATAAAAAAATAGAGATACTAAAACGTGTTTTAAAAGATTCTAGGAAAATTAAGCAGGATATTTCCACAACATCCACTAAATTAGAAAAAAAAATGAAATTCCTTAGTAGGATGCTTTCCCAAGACCAAAGCAGTAAAAAAATCCCCATCCCAATTAAGTGATGTTTCCATTCAGAATGCTCTCAAAGGTCATTCTAAGAAACCAACCATAAATTCCAGAAATCACTCTTTTGGAATGATGAGCTTAGAAAAACATAATAGGCATAAATTTGATTTTGGCCCTTATAAGCTCAAGAATTGCAATCTAAGTAGTAAGCCTTATAGCTTCTAGAAAAAGAATAAAAACTTTTAAACTAGTCCTTCTAGGCTTGGTTCAAATAAACCATTGAAATTCTATGAGCATTAAAAGAAGAAGCCTCTCCATAAAAAGAAACTCTATGATAAGAAAAGGTCTTTGTTAAGAATGTAGTTGTCATTGATGTCAAAGGTGTTCATGAATGACAAAGGCATAACCAGTAGATATGCTAGTAGGATAAGTTCAGAAATGACAAAAGAAAAGGTTGAGTGTGGAGTGGAGAGTGCAGAGACTATTTTGCAGAAGATCGAATTGTTTGTGCGTAGAGCGCTGCGGAAAGGAATTGATCGAAATATACAGTAATGAATGATTTCCACACAAAGAAAAGTGAGGATCCATAATCTACATTAGATCGTATATCGACGACTAGGAGTGAACCTGCAAAGAAATCAACCACTCAAAAGAAAAGTGGAAGGAAGAAAGCGGAAGATGAGAAATCAAGGTCTAGAATAATAAGGGTTTCTACAACCCGAAGTCCGGAAGGTGGAAAGCTGAAAGAGGAATGTGGAATGCGGAAGATGAGAAAACAAAGTCTAAAATAATATGGGTTTCTGCAACCTGGAATGTCCCAGCTGAATGCAAAAGGAAGAAAGAGGAAGGCGGAGAATCGTGAAAATACTTTGGGAAATGTCACAGTTTTGCAACCTGCGATCCGAAAGATCGACGGTCAGGAAGAAATCTGTAAAATATTGACGTGTAGAAATATTAGTGCAAAAAGTGGAAGGCAAAGAATTGCAAAAGAAACGTTTGTGTTTTTGAGAACCCGCATTCTGCAACCCGATCCAGAAGATCAACTGTCACGGAAGATCTCGTAAGAGATTAACAGCGCGGAACGGTTGGTGCAGAAAGACAACTACGAAAATCGATAAAATAAATTTTAAGAAATGTCACAGATCCGTAATCCACATTTCGCATCCTATCTTGGATCTATGGTCAAGAAAAATCCTGAAATAAGATCAACGACTCCGGATGGATGCGGAAATGGAGAGTGTCGAAGGTCGCAACTAGAAGATTAAACAGTAAACCTATTAATAGGGAATTGTTTTAGTTGTGTTGAAGGATCATGACAGAGGTATATGAATCGATGGCTCAGTTTTAGAATGAGGAATGGAGTTCTCATAAAGAGGAGCAATCGAAGAATAAAATGGCGTAATGGTGAAGAGATGCATCTGTAGGAAATGTGAAGGTATTTATACAAATAAGGATGAGTGAGAGAAATGGTCTCTGTGGTATAGATCATAGAAGAAGTAGTAGAGACCAGTGAGTGTGACAGAGAATGAAGGGGAAAGGAATCTAGAATATTACTAAAAACATATTAGGGTGGCAGGGTGGCTCTAGGACATGCAACATTCCTACAGGAGGTTGTATCCTCCTTCTAGTGGTAGCTGGTAAATAGGGTGTTGTAGCATCCTTTCAATAGAAACTAATAAACTAGGGGGTCATAGCCTCCTTCCACTGGTAGCTGGTAAATAGAGTGGTGCAACATCCTTTCAGTAGCAGCTGATAAACCAAGGGGTTGTAGCCTCCTTCCAATGGTAGCTGGTAAATAGGGTGTAATACCATCCTTGTTTGTAGTAGCAGGCAAAACTATTTGTAAATAACAATTTTGCAATAATAGGAAGTATTGGTGGTTTAACCAATTGGGATTCCACGATAAATTTGTGTTCTATGTGTTCTTGTTGATTATGTGTTTTAATAATTAAATTAAAGTAGTTTTAAATTGTGAAAGGTTACAATACTGATTCACACCCCCTCTCAATATTGTCCAGTATTTCAACAATTGGTATCAGAGCGGGTTCCTTCACCATATTTTAAACATTATAAGGTAGATCCTATTTAAAACAACTATGGATAAACAAGAAGGTTTATGCTTACTGGAGTGTGAGAATGAAGTGCCATCTGATTTCCCTTAGATGGAAGGTCTTGCAATAAATTTAGAAAGAGTATAAAATAGATGATCAAGCACCTACAGACAGTGTCGAACTAGCCCAATATGAAGGTAATTGCAAATCACTAAATTCAATACTGATTGGATTGACAAACTCTGTATTTACAAAGGTTATGCGATGCAAAACTTTGAAACAAGCTTGGGATAAGTTAAAGATTATTTATGAAGGGGCATCTAAAGTCAAAGAATCCAAGCTTCAAACATACAAAAGTCAGTTTGAGAGCCTTAAAATGAAATAAGAGGAAAATATTGGGGAATACCTTCTAAGAGTAGATGAGGTTGTCAATGTTATTAGAGGTATTAGAGGAAAATTAATAGAAATACAAGTGGTGAGAAAGGTACTAAGAACATTGCCAATGAAGTATGAGTAAAAAATGTCCACTTTAGAAGAATGGGATGACCTTGATGACATGACAATAGATGAACTACATGGGATTTTCAGTGCATATGACATGAGGACGTGACATAATGAACCCTCAAGAAAAGAGGCATAATTTAAAGCCCTATCCAAGAACCAATTAGAGGGCCTAGATAAAGAAGAAGACATTTTCATCAGTAAACTTGAGAGAGGTACTGGGAAATACAAAGGAAAGCTACCCTTGAAATATTTTAACTGTTGAAGAACTAGACATTTTTCCAATAACTTCCCTTACCCAAAAAAAGAGGAGAGTGATCATAAATAATCTTGTTGTCATAAGGATAAGACCATGGGTAAGAAGAAGTTTAAGAAAAAGAAGAATAAATTATATTGCAAAGAAGATAGTGACGATGAAAGTGAAGATGTAGAAATCCTATTTATAGGGATAACAAATTCAGATGAGGAATCAGAAGTGGACATACAAGCTCAGTGCTTGGTTGTTTTTGACGAATCTGAAAAGTGTAGGAAGAGAAACAAAGTTTTGAAAGAGAAACTGTCAAAGTACCAAGAATAAATAAATCAAATTATTATGGACTTGAAGAACTAGCTTCAGGAGGCGAAGAAGACAGAAGAGGATCTAGTAGTTCTTCTCAAGGAGAGAATCCAAGATTCTGAAAAAATTGAAAAAGATATTATTCAACTTAAAAAAGGGGTTGATGAAAAATATATCAAATCAAAGTGTGAGAACAGCTCAAGGATCTTAGATGATATCTTAAGTAGCCAAAGACCCGTTGATGTATTTGTAACTTCGAAATGTATTCACTTGTCTATTTTATATTGTATTTCATTGTACCCAGATGAAGATGTTTGTTCCTCTGATCGGGAGAGTAATCAATATCATAAATTCATGTAAAGTCATTGAAGTTAATCCTCCATTGTAAGTCGAGGAAATAGTCCCCATAGTTGAGGGGTATTAGGGTTATTAGACTCTCCTAGTGAGGTCGACCCTATAGAATAATTGTCAGTCGAAAAACTAGTATAAATAGAGAGTGAGACTCTCTATTAGTAACACACACTCACTCAACTATAGCGCATGAGTGAGAGAAGAGGATCTCGCACAAGTGAGAGAGAGAACAGTTGCCAGAGATCATCTTCGTGTCTTTGGTTTTTACTTTTTCTATTGGTGCTCATTCTATCTCTGAGGAAGTTACGGGGTTTTCTCCTGTATGGTTTCCTCGAGGAAAATTCTTTGTGTCTCTTGTTTCTTTTTATTATTGCTATGCATGTTATTCTCTCAGATAAGATCCTAGATCATATTAATTAAATGATAAAATTCTAACATGGTATCAGATCTAACCTGAGAAGAAGACACTATGCAGCTGCAGAATCTAGGGATTCTTACTTTTTGGGTCTCTCTCCATAGATAATCAGAAAAACGAGGCTAGGTTAACTCTCCATTGAAGGGCGCATCTTTCTGTCGAAGCAGAATCTAATTTTGAGCATTTTCAGTTTTTGACCAGTCACTACTGCGAGAAATTAGGGCTTTTCACAGAAGAGGAATTTTTTAGTGAGCCCATCATAGGATTTCTCTCCTCCTCAAAATAGAAATTTAGAGACCAAGATAAAAGTTTCTGGTTGGGTAGAACTTCAAGAAAGTCAAACCCTAATTTGACCCTAGACCAGAAAATGAACACTATAAAAGATCACTTCCAGATCCAATTCCGACATCTCAAATTGGTAAGATATAAATCTTTTTTTATTTCCATTTCAGGTTCTCATTAAAGATGTCTCATCACACCAAGCTTGATGAAAATCTTGAAGGAGCTAAAAACTTCAGAGCATGGAAGTATAGGATCTCACTGGTTCTTGAAGAAAATGAATTGGACACCTACATTAGTGGAGAGGTTCCAGTTCCAGAGGGAGATGAAGCTAAAGCCTTACACAAGAAGAACTTGGTCAATGCCAAGAGGATTATTGTTGATTTTTATCAAGGATCACCTTATACCACAAGTGTCTTCTCTAAATAAACCTAAAGAGATGTTTGATTCCTTGACCTAGATATTTGAAGGGAAGAATATAAATCAGAATATGACTTTGAGAAATCAATTGAAGTATGTGAAGATCCAGAATGCAGAGAGCATACAGTCATAGTTTACAAGGGTCTCTCAAATCAAAGAACAACTTGAAGTAGTCGAAGAAGAAGTAGATAATGGAGAAATTGTGATGACCACCTTGAATGGTCTTACTAGGTCATGGGACTCCTTCATTCAAGGTATTTGTGCTAGAAGAAACATAATCACTTATAGTAGGATGTGGGAGGAACGCTCACAAGAAGAAGCTCAAATAGTAGCTCGAGAAGAGAACATGGGAAATGAAGATCAAGCTCTCACAGCACACACCAAGAAAATCAGAAGGGACTACCATCATCCCAAAGAGAAGCATTCTCACCAGAAAGATAACCCTAGAAGATCAAGCAGAGATATATCTAAACTCAGATGATATACATGTGATGAGAAAGGACACTTTGCCAGAGATTGTCCTAGAAATAAATGTAGCTCTCACAAGAAGAAGGAGTACTAGATGATCATGAAGAATGATGTCTGGGATGTGGTCCCAAGACTATAAGGGAAGTCTGTTGTGACCTCCAAGTGGATCTACAAGATCAAGCATGATGTAGATGGAAGCATAGAGAAATATAAAGCAAAATTCATGGCACATGGATTCTCCGAGAAGGAAGGAATATATTATGAAGAAAATTTGGCACCTGTATCCAGATACACTTACATCATATCAGCACTTTCTCTGGCTGCAGTGATGAAATAGAAGATACACCAAATGGATGTCAAGACCATGTTCTTGAATGGTGTAGTGGAAGAGGAAGTGTATGTGAGCATCCCCTCGAATTCGAGACACGTGATAGGGAGAATCGTGTGTTCAAATTGAAGAAGGCCCTATATAGTTTGAAACATGAAGCCAAGACGTGATAGGGAAGGATTGGTAGCTTCCTGACTAGCTTGGGCTTTACCAAGAGTAAAGCAGATTCCAACCTTTAATACAAGGTTGAGGAAGGGAACCCAGTGATACTCCTACTATATGTGGATGACCTGCTTCTAACAAGTGAGGATGGGTTGATTTCTGACACAAGGAGGAAGCTTGTGGCCGAGTTCGAGATGAAAGACTTGGGTATGATGCACTACTTTCTAGGCATGGAGGTGTGGAATAATGTAGATGGAATCTCCTTGGGACAAGGGAATTATGCAGTGGATATCCTGAAGAGGTTCAGGATGATGGACTGCAAGGCCATGACCACACCTATGGAATCAAACCCAAACCTATTGAGTGGTGCTTCATCAGAGTCGGTTGATACTAATTTGCTTTGATGTGAACACATTAAGCCAGTTCCTGACAGATCTGAGACATGTTCACCTGATTACTGCAAAGCATATTCTGAGGTACCTGAAGGGTACATTTTATTATGGGCTCAAGTATGAGGCGAGTCAGAAGATTAACCCCGAGGGTTATGTGGATTTGGATTGGGGAGGTAGTGCCATTGATAGGAAGAGAACTTTGGGGTGATACTTGAGTATGGGATCAGGTGTTATCCCGTTGTTTAGCAGGAAGAAATCCTGCATGGCACTGAGTACAGCCGAAGCAGAATAAGTCACAGCTTGTTCGGCTAGATGTGATGCAGTGTGGATGAGGAAGCTACTATATAATTTGTTTGATATCCATTTGGATGCTACTTGTATATATTGTGACAACCAAAGTTGTGTGAAGTTGTCAAAGAAACCAGTGTTCCATGACAATTCAAAGCATATCGAGATCAAATATCACTATATCAGGGATATGGTGCAGAGAGGAACAATGAAGCTCCAGTATGTTGTGATGGATGAGCAAATAGCTGATGTGTTGACCAAGCCATTAGCCAGAGTGAAGTTTGAGTACTTTAGGGAGAATCTTGGTGCTCTCCAGATCGAGGTTCCTTCCAAGGGGAAGTGATGAGTCCGTGATCCTTTCTCACATGGTGGTAGTCGGGGCCTCCCATGTTTAGATGTAAGTGCAAATCCTTTCTCACATGGTAGTAGGTGGGGCCTCCCATGGTAAAATGTAAGTGGAGAGCCTTTCCCCGGATGGTAGATGGTGTGTCCTACCATGCCAGTGGATGTAAGTGCATAACCTTTCCTTAGATGGTAGATGGTGTGTCCTACCATGCCAGTGGATGTAAGTGTTGGGATTTTATTCAGATGGTAGATGGTGTGTCCTACCATGTCGGTGGATGTAAGTGATGGGCCTTTATGACATGGTGGCAGGATGGACCTCCCATGGTAAGATGTAAGCACTAAGGCTTTCTAACATGGTGGAAGCCTGGGCCTCCCATGGTTAGATATAAGTGCTGAGACCTACATCCAGCATGAAAAAGGGTTGGCTCTATCGAAATTCCTATGATGAGTAGAATTGAGAGATAGCACCATTTGCTTGAGATAGTGGGATCAGTGATGATGATGATGATCTAACTTAATGATGATCTAGTTTTGATGATGATCAAGATTTGATGATGATCCAGTAATGAATACTTGTGCCGATGAACTATGTCAAGAGAATTACTTCCTAGTTAAGAGGGAGTGTTGATGTATTTGTAACTTCGAAATGTATTCACTTGTATATTTTATAGTGTATTTCATTGTACCCCGACGGAGATGTTTGTTCCTTCGATAAGGAGAGTCACTAATATAATAAAGTCATGTACATTCATTGAGGTTAACCTTGCGTTGTAATTCAGGGAAATAGTCCCCACAGTTGAGGGCTATTAGGGTTATTAGACTCTCCTAGTGAGGTCGGCCCTGTAGAGTAATTGTCAAGTGGAAAAAAGTATAAATAGAGAGTGAGACTCTCTATTTGAAACACACACTCACTCAACTATAGTGCATGAGTGAGAGAAGAGGATCTCACACAAGTGAGAGAGAGAACAACTATCAGAGATCATCTTTGTCTCTTTGGGTTTTACTTTCTATTGGTGCTTATTCTATCTCTGAGGAAGTTGTGGGGTTTTCTCCTTTATGGTTTCCCTGAGGAAAATTATTTTTGTCTCTTGTCTCTTGTGATTATTGCTGTGCATGTTATTCTATCAGATAAGATCCTAGATCATATTAATTAAATGATAAATTCTAACAAGACTATCAAATGATAAAACTGATCTAGGATATGACAAAGTAAAAGAGCCAGAATATTCATTTGTCACAAACCAAGGTGAAAATTAAAAGAAACTATGATGCACTAAAGATTATTGTTAAAAGGGAAGAGAGAAAGAAATGTGTCTCAACCTCTCATGACAAAGACAGAACTAATGAGGTGTCTAAAAAGCCAATGACAAATAGATATCAGCAGATATTTTTGGGTCATTGTTACTCTTGTAATAATTTTGGTCATAAATCCCTGAAATGCAGAGCTTATGGAAAGGTTTATGAATATAAGAAGGATGCATATAGTAAACCAAAAGGAAGACATCATAACCAGTTTGGACCTCTTCAAAGATACGACATAGAGTGTTACAAATGTAATAACTTTGGACACATGGCTAGAGAATGTAAAGTAAGGAAGAGTGTTTCTGTAGAAGCTCAGAAACAATGGAACAAGATGGAAGTTGTGAAGCAAGAATATCAAAGATTCCTAAAATACAAAGGGAAATTCTATGAGTACTGTCATTATTGTCATAAGTTTGGTCACAAGGTTGCTAACTGCAAAACCAAGGGAAAAGATCAAAGTTTGAGAAGGAAACAAAACACAAACACAGAAATTGATAAAGGACAAGTAAGCAGGATACCTCAAGGGACATTAGAGGAAATTTCAACTAAAAATGGGCCTTTCAACCCTAATTCAAATTCCATGTCATCATGTGTTAGCCAATGAAATTTCTTTAAATTTGAAATACTGTATAGGTCTTAAACAATTTTTTAATATAAATTTGGGTATAGGTATCATAAAAAAATACTTTTTTTGTTCGTATCTTCGACATATCTCCCTATGTTTTTACTCAAATTTTGATTGAGAGAGATTGTTAGAAGTGTAATTAAATTCCGCATCCAATGAGTACCCACTCTGCATACTTTTGACAAACCCCACTACCCCAAAAACAAGAAATACCTGAAAAAATGTGATGATGACATCATCATCACATTGTTTTAGGTATTTCGTGTTTTGGGGGTAGAGGGGTACATCAAAGGAAATCATAGTGGGTAGTAATTGGATGCAAAATTTAATTATGTATCCAATGAGCTCTCTCGATTGAAATTTCAGTAAAAACACAAGGAGATATGTCGAAAATACGAACAAATTTTTTTTTTTCTTTTCTTCCTCCAAAATTAATAAATATTATTTTATTATTTTAACTATTATTTTATTATTTTCCTTAGGAGGCTCATTTTGAGTTGAAATTCCCTCTAATGAGATATGGAGGAAAAATTCAGATTATGAGAATTTAGAAGAAACACAAGTTTCAAACATCAGTGAAGTCTCTGAAGATGATGATGAGCATAATAGTGCCATAAATACAGATGAGATTCGTTATGAGAAAAAGCAATATGGAGATGTAAAAGAATACACCGATAGAGATGAAGGTGATGAATAAGGATATAGTGATGATTGTGGGATTATTTTCTAAATATCTCTCATGATTTAAAGAGAACCCTGAAAATAACATTCGGAGGGATCATACATGCAAGGGGAGTTAAAGTCAGAAAATTCCAATTGGTATCAAAAAATTGAATTGGTATCTAATGTTGAAGTATGCTGAAAGCTATCTTCATCAAAAGACAATAGATGATCAAGGTTAAATGTTAAGATAAACGATAATACATTGGTTAGTACCAAGTCCAATTAACAAAATGGAGATATGATGATAGGGGGATTTGTTAGAAAGAAGAAAGATAGGAAATCCTTAATAACATAACAGGTTATCCTTTTTCATTGTTGTCAAAGGAGGAGAATGTTTAGATGTTTGCATCAATTCCTAAGAGGGATATTGTTGAGAATGTAGTTTTCATTAATGTCAAAGGTGTTCATGAATGACAAAGGAATAACATGTAGATATGGTAGCAAGATAAGTTCAGTAATGACAAAAGAAAAGGTTGAGTGTGGAGTGGAGAGTGCATAAACCGTATGTTATAGGAGATTGAAATGATCTCTACGTAAATATTTGCAGAAAGGAATTGATCGTTCCACTGATCAATTCAATCATAGAGTTAAATATCTACATCTTAGAAATATCAATGGGTAAAAAGGCATTTCACAAGTCAGAGTTTTGAATGCGTTAAATTGATAATCCTCATTCATATGCTTGAGGATCGTGTGGTGGATATCTGAAGGGGCTACAGATCAATGACCCAAATGGATTTTGCTGACTTAATAGCAAGGAGGATAAAAAGGGATTTGGGCTCTGAAATCTTAAACCAATCCCTAGGAATAGAATTGAGATCAACGATTAAGGTTGACTGTGGAAGCAGATCAATATCCATCAACGATTTCACTGGGAGAAGTTGTGTGGTATAAGAAAGTTTTGATGTGCACAAAATTTCTATGAAATTCACTTCATCTTATTTGAATTCCATCGTTTATTGATGGGGATCATGATCCGGCAACCCTCAAGTGATTTCACATATTTAACGAGTAAGCTAGTTAACATTCTAGATGGGAGCAGAATTTCATTAAGAAATAGTTTACTGACAACATGGACGGTCTAGATCAATCGAAAGAAATGAGGAAGCCTATTTTGAGAAGATCGATGGCAGAGAACGATTTTCGCATAAAGAAAAGGGAAGATACACAAATCCACATTTGATCGAAGATCAATGGTTAGGATTTAATCTGCGAGGAAATCTACGGTGGTGAATGATTTATGCAAAAAGAAAATTATGGATCTGTAATCCACATTAGATCATGTATCAACGACTAGGAGTGAACCCGCAAAAAAATCAACGGCTCAGAAGAAAAGTGGAAGGCGGAAAGTGGAAGACTAGAAATCAAGGTCTAGAATAATATGGGTTTCCACAACCCAAAGTCCGGAAGGTAGAAAGCAAAAAGAGGAATGTGGAATGCAGAAGATGAGAAATCAAAGTCTAAAATAACATGGGTTTCTGCAACCTATAATGATCCAGTAGAATGCGAAAGGCGAAGAATCATGAAAAGACTTTCGGAAATGTCACAGTTCTGCAACCTGCGATCTGAAAGATTGACGATCAAGAAGACATCTGTAAAATATCAACAGTGTAGAAAGAAGAAGGCGGAGAATTGTGAAAGAAACGTTTGATTTTTTTAGAACCCGCATTCCGCAACCCTGATCAGGTAGATCAAAGGTCACGGAAGAGCCTGCAAGAGATCAACGGTGCGGAATGGTTTGTGCGGAAAGAAAATTTCGGAAATCGAGGAAAGACATTTTGAAAAATGTCATAAATCCACAATCCACATACCGCATCCTATCTTACATCTACGGTCAGGAAAAATCCCAAAATAAGATCAACGAATTAGGATGTTTGAAGAAATGGAGAGTGCAGATGGTCATGAGTGGAAGATTAAACAGTAAATCGATTAACAGGGAATTGTTTTAGTTGTGTTGAAGAATCATGGTAGAGGTAGATGACTCGATGGCTCAGTGTTAGAATGAGGAATGGATTTCTCATGAAGAGGCACGGTCAAAGAATGAAATGGTGCAATGGTGAAGAGATGCATCCACTAGAAACGTGAAGGTATTTTTACAGAGAGGGATGAGTGAGAGAAATGATCTCTGTGGTCCATATCACAGAAGAAGTAGGAGAGACTAGTGAGAATGAAAAATATTGAAGGGGAAAGGAATCTAGAATATTACTAAAAACATATTAGGGTGGCAGGGTGGTGCTAGGGTAGGCAACAGGCTTGCAGGGGGTTGTAGCCTCCTTCCAACTGTAGCTGGTAAATAGAGTGTCGTAGCATCCTTTCAATAGCAGCTAATACACTAGGGGGTCGTAGCCTCCTTCCAGTGGTATTTGGTAAATAGGGTGTCGTAGGATCCTTTTAGTAGTAGCTGATAAACCAGGGGGTCGTAACCTCCTTCCAGTGGTAGCTTGTAAATAGGGTGACATACCGTCCTTGTCTGTAGTAGTAGGAAAAACTATTTGTAAATAAAAATTTTGTAGTGATAGGAAGTATTGGTGGTTTACCCAATTGGGCTTCCATGATAAATTTGTGTTTTGTGTGTTCTTGCTGATTATGTGTTTTAATAAGTAAATTATAAAAGTGGTTTTAAATTGTGAAAAGTTACAATATTGATTCACCCCCCCATCTCAATATTGTCCAATATTTCAATAGTCTTCGCGATTTGAAAAAGAGAAGAGTTATATTTTTGGAAAGAAAGGTCATTGGGTGAACAAATGTCCAACAAAACAAAAGAAATCGAGGGTTAGCAGCTATGTTTTTAGAAGAGCTAGATCCTACTTGGTGGGACTTAAATAAATATGACTCTGGAGATTATCCAAAAGCTGAAATTTTTTTTTCTGTCGTCAGAAGATGAGCTTCACCAAGAAATTGATTTTCCTTCATATGATTCTTCTCATTTAGAATCACCATATTTGGGAGGATGTGAAGCAGTGTATTCTCCCCCTTAATTTTTTCTTGGTATGTTTTCCTCGTCCTCTATTTTTTCTAGGAAAAATATTTCTCCACAAATAATATTGGCCCAAATTGATGAAGAGTTGCATCAAATCCCTGCATATAAATATGTGCTTAAGAAAGATTTGAGAGAAGAAAAAAAGAGATTGTTGCAAGAAATCAAATCCAAATAAAAACATAAAGTAATACAAGAAAATCAACCATGGAAAATAGAGAACAATCTATCTTTTTTACTAGATAAATCTACTCAAGAGGGTTCAAACCAGATCTCCCTAGTCCAAGTGGATCTAGAACAAATCAAGTACAGAATACAATTTACTTTCCTAGATCAAATGGAGATGCAAGTTAACAGATAAATCGCTTACCCAAGGTATGCAAATCCTTTTCCTCTGTGTTGATCCAATATCCAGATATTTCATATCTTAAGCTGCAAACCTTCTAGAGCATACAAAAAACAAGCAAACACTACAAGCATATCTAGATATGAATTGATTTAAGCTAATAGTTAAGGAATAAATCTATAAGCAGCATCAATAAAACAAAATTTATGGAAAGAGTTTTATATTACTATAATCAAGTAGTTACATAGAATTACATAGGGAAAGAATGTCACAACCTAGCCTTAATGTTGCAAAATTTCATCCAACAATCCAAGCCAAGCCTCCAGAGAAAGATAATACTAGGGATAACCTAGAAATTCCACTAGCATAAGAGTTCCATGTTCCTTCCTCCCTTCACAATGGAGAGAGGTTTCAATTTATAAGGCTAAAGGGATTGAGGAGGTTGAATATTAAGAGGATAGGTTTAAGGGATCCTCCCATTAGGTCAGGGAACCGAATGCCACCTCACCTAGAAGCTAGGGATGATCCTCCACCTTGTCCACCTTCAAGAAGGTCCTTGAAGCTTTGTTATTTTCCCTCTAAACACCCCTGGAACACCTTGCAATAGGAGATAGAGTGCTAGAGAGGGGTTGGAACACCTTGCATGAAGGGAAAGAGTGTCAGAGGCACACCCTGTCAAGGTGGAAAGAGATCGAACAAGGGGTTGGCGCAACTTGCCTTAGGAGGAAGAGCGTCAGCCGACCTAGAGGGGGAAAAAAGGGTAGGAATAAATTCACTTTAAATCTAGTTTATCTAATGGAACTTTAGGGATTAGGCACAAGGTTGACACATGGCTCAAGATGACACAATTTTAGTGTAACAGAATTCCCCCCAAAGCATGAAGTTAGAGGAATGCAATAGATGAATGATTTGCAAAGTGAAGAAATCAAAGGCAAGGATGTTGTTTGGAAGTTGCTCCAGTACAACTGACTCAAGTCTCATAAGCCTCATAACATAGCTATCGACTAATACATTTCTTATCCATGGTAGTAGAGACCGACTAAACACAATCATGTCTACTATACACAAATGTATATCCATGATGAGATAATAACACAACCACGACCAATACAAGGTGGATCTGTGTAATAAGACTCAAACAAACTCCATCGCAACATGATAAAAACATCAGATAACCCAGTGTCTTCAAGTCGAACCCACAACGATATGAATCTAACCATGTGATTACAATGTCTTAAAGTCGAAAATGTTAGAAACCACTTGATTACAAGTCATTAATGTATACTGTTAACAAGCCCAAGGAAAATCAACATTGGTGTCAATGATTCCTAAGGTATCTCAATGCATACCATCGAATGTGAATAAAGGAATTGGAGTCGAACACTCGATCCGATATTTCAATCAAGATTCAATGATGTAAACTCATGTCAAAATCAAGGTAACCTGCCATTGAGGCATGCAAGTCCAAATTAATTGACTTGGCTCCTAAGTCTAATCCCTATATGACGTCTTTAAGTCGATGGGAATAGAATCATAAAAGGAGGTCCATGATGAATCCCCAATAATCGGCACAAAACATGATCACAAATTTTTTAGAGAAAACTGGACAACATAGTGATATACAGAACTGACTTAGAGATGACCAACATGATAGAAGGTAAACTGAATATAGACAGTGAAGACCAAATTTATCTTGAACATGGGAATGGAATAACTTAGAAGTACTGACTTTGACGAGACTGATACCCATCACCCCATTGCAACTGATGGTGGGAGCATTCTTGGATAACTCAAATGAGAAAGAATACTCAAGGAATCAGCAGGAGTTGAAGACAAACGAACTACCCAAGTATTGAATGCATATGCAGACGAGTGACATGTTCAAGAGTGACTATGTACTACCGTAATCACAACGAAACCCAAACTCTTCCCTTAATTTCCCCATCGGAAAGGATGAGTGCCTCTTTTTTCATTTTTACGAGTTCACGGAGGGTAACAAACACTTGTTATATCTCATCAAGTGATGAGTCCATTATCACATATTTTATGAACCTGAGAAAGGAGGAGATCATTCCCAGAAAGGGTCCTTCATCATTTTCTTTTATGACTTCGATGAAAGCAAACTCATTCACCGTTTTATGTTTAGAGATTCTAAAATGACTAAGAAAAATACAAAATGGACTTTTTCGTAAATTCAGTCCCCGAGGCCCGAAAAAGTATAAAATGATTCCCATGAGAACTCTTCCAATCATGATTAGCCGGAGTATACATTTTTCGTAAGTAGTTCCCCCTGGTCCAAGAAAGGGGTAAACCATCATTAGGAAGACGACTCTTCAAGTCCTTTTACGAGCGTGAAGAAGAAAATTTCACTAGAAGATCTTTTCACATTTTAAGACTCCGAAAAGAGCTTAAAGAGGACTCTATTATGGTTCTTTTTTCATAATCCAATTTTAACGAGTCTGAAAAATAGTAAAAGTACACTCGATACCTTTTCACTGAGTTTTTAACGAGCACATCGAAGGTATAAAAGGAACTCAAAACCTTTTTCACGTTTGAATCCAGAGCATGAAAAAGAAAAAAGTAAGCTCAACACCATCTTATTGTTTTTAACGAGCTTGAAGATCAATTGAAAGAATGATCAGGGTATCTGATTAATTTCTTAACGAGCTTGACATAGAATAAGAACTATGCTCAAAATGTCATTTCATTTTGTAGAGAGCTAGAAACTAAAATAAATTATGTTCAACATGACTCCCATTGACATATTTTTTCCCATCATGATGTCCAGTTGTTGGTACTTGCCCCGAGTATAACAGTTAAGTAGCTTAAATCCAAAATAATTCACAAGGGGTGGATACATGCATCCCAAGATTCATTTTGTTTGCTTCACAGGAAGAGGAAATGAAGGTTCAAATATTGAGTCTTGACACAATGGAAGAGTCCGTTTAATTTTTTAACGAGCTTGACATGAAAAGGGAACTCTGCTCAAATTGACATGTTTCATTTTTTTACAAGCTTGAAACAGAGGATAACTATGCTTGTGGGGACATGTTTCATTTTTATGCAAGATTGAAATAGAGAATAACTGTGCTTGAGGACATCTGTTTCATTTTTTAATGAGCATGAACCATAAATAAAAGTTTCTCAAAGTGGCATATGTTTCATTTTTTAGCGAGCTTGACACAGAATAAGAACTATGCTCACTGACATCTGTTTCATTTTTAACGAGCTTGACACAGAATGGGATCTATGCTCATATATATCTCTCAGCCAACATGATGTCGAGATGTTGGCAGGTTTCCCCCTTACTAGAGACATGCCCCGAAGGCTTCCTTGTGAGAAGAAGAAGCTATGGTTTTCAAACGACTGAACTTCATCGTGAAGTCTAGAGTCGATAGGCATAGCAGGTTAAGGGGAAGGAACCACAAGAACATCTGAGACATTCAGGGAAGTATGATGACTAGGAGGCATATGATGATCAAATTTAACAAAGGAAAGCTAATCAATGGTCACAATATTCCCATCGTGGGGAAAATGCATCACTCGAAAGAGTGTGGACACTACATCTTTCATGGTGTAAACATAATCTCTCCCAAGGAGCATATTAAAATATAAGGGACCTTGGACTACCATGACATCAATGTAGATAATTTTCCCTCCTAAAATGATAGGAAAATTAGGAAGGATCCCTAAAGGAATCATACGTATTCAATTAAGATCCAGTATCTGATTAGTGTCTGGAACAAGTTGAGGAGAACCTATGGCTTGCCAAGCAGTAGAGGATAGAATGCTAACAGAAGCCCCTTCGTCAACAATAGTGCAGAGTATACTCTTAGCGGTAAATCGCACACATATCTAGAAAGTAACACTCAAATGAAGACGAGATTTTGTTAGGTTAATCTAGTCAAAGGAAATAACCTTAGTGGTTGAAGAGGATTCTGTCGAAAGAGACAAAATTTCTTCTTGCGTAGAAAAATTGTAACTAACTACGAAAACTTCAGCTGGTTTCAGTTCACTCTCAACTGGAAGAGAGGGGCATGAAGAATACTGTGTTGAAGCGACTACTTCAATCTCAACACTCTCTGATGAAGGAGTGGGATCGGGTGGAGATGACATAGACACGTCCACTTTAACTTCTCTCTTCAAAGGAAGAGTGGGATCAACCAAGGATGTAACAGTATTGACCACTTTAACTTCACTCTTCAAAGGAAGAGTGGGATTAACCAAGGATAGAATTGGATTGACCACTTTATAAACAAATGGTATTTCGAGGGACAACTTACGATAACCAATTTGAATCCCTTGCTGAGGAACAGTGATATCTTCCAACAACTTTGAAGCTTCATCCATGAGAGGACAAAGGTAAGTAAGGTGCATTCCCTTACATAGTAAGCAAGGATATCTGACCTTTCCTTTTCGACTCTTAGCCATAGAGTCACAGTTTTATGGGGTATCATCAGCATGAATACCAGAGACTAATGATACATGGTGTTGGGAAGCCTCAGACCATACTTCTAAAACATGGGAAAGACCATGACAATCTTTCAGAAGATGGTCACCCTTACAATGTCTACAAGGGAACTTAGTGTTAACACCTTGTAATTTTCCTATGGTTGTTGTAGGAAGTCACAAGGGTAACCATTTCAACCAACCTTTAGAATGAATTCTAGCCAAGGCAGTCAAAGAGGGCTCTCTCTTGTCACAGTAACCTTCACATACACATTTAAAATTTAAAGAGCACATAGAAGACTAGATTTCTGCTAGTAATAGGGTAGTTACAAAATAAAATGGGTTGTATAGACAAACAAGATCAAAACCATTGGGTGATGGAGTCAAACTCTAAAACATTCAAGGACATTACAACAACAAATAAACAATTATTTCTCCCCTGTAATATGAGGAAAAGTAAGCACATCATTCAGCGAAATATATTTAAGCGGTGATGAGAAGAAACAGATGAAAATCCCAGCATGACAAGGGGCACTTATCGATGGATGAATCCCTTGCAACACCTTTAGCGGAAGAACATATTGAGGGAAATACCAGAGGTGGAGCATCTAATAGAGTATTAATTACAAAACCACCATAACAAACATAGAACTAATGCTTGATCTGATAAAAATAGCACTTAACAAAGAGCAAATTCTTTTTGTACAACTAGAAAGCATTTTTGCAAGAACGACACATATGGAAATGAA
>LPNX011069541.1:57399-75750 GCA_001517045.1 Pseudotsuga menziesii | reverse complement strand
TCTTTTATCTTTTGGGGCATCTATATTGAGGAAGCTTTTTCTGGGTTTTTCCCTTTAGGGTTTTCCCAGGATAAATCTTTGTGTTCTCCTTTTGTATGGTTGTGTTTGTCTATCTTTCAATGATCCTGTTTATATGCTTTTTTTATGAAATCGAAATGAAATACTAATGATCTAGCTTAGCATATGAAAATTTAACAATCCATTGGGTTGCTCCCATTCTTTCTCTGAAATTCTCAACCTATTCAATCCATATTGTAACCCACTGTACTCTGCAAATATGAACTTGAAATCAAACTGAAACTAACTTCTACCGAAATCAAACTGAAACTGTTGGAAAGAAATGCTCACCATGTCGAGCTTATTTGTACACTCCTACCTACCCTACTTATTGAACACCATGCTCAATCAAGTAATTTATGATTTCTAATGAATCCAATCAAGCAACTAATCCAATGATTGAGCTCCTTCATCATGCTTGGTTGGAAACATAGAATAAAAACATAACTGTGATAAGGTATGATAAAGGACTTGATCCTTTCTACAAACAAATAACCAACCACTCCTACTTATTTTTTTTTTGTGCTCGACCACTGGGTCATAAAGAACATGACAACCTTCAAAAAATTATGTCATTTTCTTACCATAAGAAGGTTGCTCGAACTGTATATTCCTTGCACATTTTCAACCTGATCTCGAAAAGAATCATGCAAGGAATTTTCATGGCAATTTTCAAATGAGATAGCCACCTCTTCAATCAGAATTTATGAATTAAAGGCTTCATCTTCTTTATATGTTTCAGCAAAAATATCAGTATTTTTTCCAATAGAAGTAGGCAAGTAGAGCTCTTCTTCACAAAAATTTCTGGTTTTGAAAAACAAAATGAAGCATCCATTTGAGAACCCTCATCTCCTTTAAGAAAATCAAGAGCACTATCCAAGTGGGCATCCTCATATTCATCATACGTAGGCATGCTGGAAAAAATATCATTTACATAATTATCAACATCCTGATTGTATTTTTCATAAGGAAAATGGGTATGACCTTCTTCCTGTACATTACCTTCCTGCTCATCATATATAGGAAAGCTAAAGTTTTCTTTAAAAATATTGCTAACTAAATTTTCAGCATGTTGATTGCATTCTTCATAAAGCAAATCAGGTCTTTGAAGAAATTGCACAGGGGCAGCCTCTTTTAGTAACAAAAATTCAGAAGTTGAATGAGATGATGAAGCATTTGATTGACAACCCCAACTTCTTTCTTGGTCACCCACATATATACAAGACTGCTGCAAATTATCATCTACCTCAGCAAAAGAAAAGTAATTGGCTGAATCAGAGTTTTGGCTTATGTCTTTTTCAGTCAAGGAAGGTACTATTAAATGCTGAGAATTTTCTTGAATGTTACGGCAACTAGTTTGTATTTCTTTTTTGTGAAATGGGTTCTCCTATAACATTTTTGACGGCTCTTTATCCATGAACTCATCATTTCCATACATGTTTTCCAAATTTTCAATAAAACCTTTAACATGCATGCAACAATCTTGAACTAGCATCAAGGAAGGGTATTGTTCTTTAAAATGTTCATAAAATATTGAATGAAAATCGACAAGGGAATATAAATTTTCTTATGGCAATCTCTCATACCATGATCGTTCCTTCCCTTCCAAACTAACCATGAAAATTTTCATTAAAGAATCATTATGCAATACGACCCCCATCTTATATACATGCATATGAAATCTAAAATGAAGAATAGCATCACCATTCTCCTAATTTTTGAATTTCGGAAGAGATGTTTGCCAATCTACATTAGGTATTCGATTTGGAAACTACGGAATGTGAATACGATTCATAGGGGAATACCTTGCAAACATAGAACTCATATTGATTATGAATAAATTAAATCATCTCTTCAAGCTTTGCATCCTTTGGACAATGGAGTTTCCATAGAACATTATGAAGACTGGATTCTTTCCAAATGGAGCCACCATGGAACCTTCAAAATTATTTGCAGCTTCTGGGTGTTTAGTGTTCCCAATGGAGTCTCCTTTAAATGCTTTGAGTGGAGTCACCATAACATATACAACCAAATTGTGTCTAAGGCCGGTTGCTCAACCAAGTCATAGGACTGAGCAATGTCATTTTTCCCAGGGATAATTTACTCATTCGTTCCCCAACAATGACGCCAAGATTTTAGCACCCTGTAATTTTCCTATGGTTGTTGTAGGAAGTCACAGGAGTAACCATTTCAACCGACCTTTAGACTGCCTTCTAGCCAAGGCAGACAGAGAGGGATCTATCTTGTCACAGTAACCTTCACAAACACATTTAAATTTTAAAGAGTATGCGGAAGACTAGATTTATACTAGTAATAGGGTAGTTACAAAATAAAATGGGTTGAACAAACAAACAAGATTAAAACCATTGGGCAATGGATTCAAAGTTTGAAACATTTAAGGAGGTTACATCACCAAATAAACATTGATCTATCCCCTATACTATGAGGCAAAGTAAGTGCAACATTCAACAAAATATCTTTAAGCAGGGATGAGAAGAAACAGGTGAAAATTCCAACACGACAAGGGACACCTATCGATGGATGAATCGCTTGCAACACCTTTAGTGGAAGAACATATTGAGGGAAATAGCAGAGGTGGAGCATCTAATAGAGGACAAATTCCAAAACCACCATAACAAACACAGAACTAATGCTTGATCTGACAAAAAGTGCACTTAACAGAGAGTGAATTTTTTTCATACAACTAGAAATCATTTTTGCAGGACATACACATGGAAATGAATTAAACGGAAAGCACACAATGAAAAAAAACACCATGATGAATCTCATATCAGCAGAAGAAATATATTCATTAAATCTCCCAAAAATTGTTTGCAGAACTACAAAACCGACGCTCAGGCCTAAAAAATGAGAATTAGTCCAACCCCTATCCTCCTTTGAGAAGGTTCTATTTATAATGTTGTTTTCCCCCGAGACGTGTCTAGAAATGGGGCCTAAAAATTAATTACAGAAGATGGGGAATAATCCCAAGCCATCATGTTGAATCCTAACAGACTTTGACGAGGAATATTTGTCACGATTTACATACAGAATAGGAACTAAAGAATAACAAGCATGCTGGATTAAAACAAAAAATGTGGCAGTTGGGTTCTGCTTGCTTGATTGAAAGATTCGGTTAAGAGCATCCTCAAAGATCTGGTACTCACTCATCCTAGATTTGTCTTCAATAGTATGGGTGAGGATCCTTTCTTCCTCATAGTCATTCGTTCTGATACAGCTGCACCAAATCCTCACAATTTCACCCTTTTCCAGGAGATGGATTGCTGAAAATAGGTTCCAGAGATCTGCCTGCATATTTCAAACGGTGACAGCTATGTGAAATATAAGAGAAGAGTTTGTAATTTTCCATGTTCCTGACAAAACCCATGTTTCCATTTTTCCATATTCCCATCCAGCTCTTCGAGGTGTGCTTTTGAATTTGATGACTCGGGAGGAATTACAAAATTCTAGAAAAATGCCCTCTAAAGATGGCATTGATTCTCCCAAACCATGGCACCTATGTAAAAACAGAGAGAGGTTTTTGTAAATGAGCATGTTTATCATGAAGAAACAACTCTCTTTTTTTGCATAATTCATCCTGGTTTGGTAGAAAAATGTCCCGCAAATTAATGACTAAAGTAGTCATTTTCGCAGAAAACACAGTTTTGATGTGCAACATACAAAATTTCCCTGATCTTTATGACCTTAACACACCTGCACTTTTCCATTATGAAATTAATGTGGGTCGTTGATTAGGATCTAACAAGATTTGATCCATCCAATCGTGGAGCTTGTACCCTATTTCGCTTAGCCTTCACCACTTAAACCTCATGCACTTCTCCCCTGTGAAAATGATGTTGGTCGTTGATCTAGTTGAATAAGATCTGAGTCGTTGATCTCGTGAGCAGACTTAACACCATTTCGCAATGGTTTCAAAAAATTATCCTTCTTGCATATTTGATCTACGAAATGGATTCTTAAGCATTGGATGAAAAGGTGGTCTGACCTACACCATTGATTTTTTATTCTGTTTTCCAGGCTCTTTAGCAATGTCCCACATGCACAAGGTGAAACATGTTTCTTATAATTTATATGCCCTCGCATTTTCTATAGTTATTAAGGAACATATGTGTGTATCGCTCTTTGGGGGATTGGTGCTTTGACTTTAATGAATCATTGACTTGTATTTTTGTTGATGCGATAGGTGTGTGGATTCCCATGTGACCATATTTTTACACAGACATTCATTAGCCAAGTTAATAAAATAACAAACATTGGCAAAAAATAAATAAAAATTCGACTATAAGGCCAAATTTGAGTATAAAACCAATGTTCATATATAAATAAATTTGGCAAAATCCATCAAATTCACCACGACTCCCTTCTTTTTCCAACATGACCAATGCACTCCTTTTCTCTTGTAAACCTGATGAAAAATAAAAATTTAGCACAAGTGCTAACACTTAGGTTTACGAGGTGTTCTTGTGGGAAATTCAACACTCTCATCATTGTGATTAGTGGCTAATTGGTTTCCAACATGATGATCAGAGGTTGGATTTGTGACCTTCTTCTTAGTTTTCTTCTTCTTAGCCTTCATTTTCGTCTTCTTCTTACCCTCCCATTTACTAACATCAGATCTTTCAACAAGTGAATAGGAACAAAGGGAAGTTAATTCAGCATTCGAGGTAGAAGGAGAAGGATTAAAATGAGGTCGATGTCCATGCAATGAAGGACCATGATCCGACATAAAAGGTGCATTTGGTATAACCTTATTGGAGAATAACCGTTACATTAATCCTATAGTCAATCCAGGAAGACTCAAAGTGGCCATGAAGGGTGGACCAACAACTCCATAAGGGGGAAAAACAAAAGGCATACCCTGAAAAGGGGTCTCTTGGCTGGTGGTCCTAGGAGAGTCTCCCATATTGGAGCTCTTTAATAATATTTGAAGTACCGCACAAAACAAGCACTACTCAAGTCTAAAGGCCACAAGAAAACTATGTGAATAGGAGTGGATGAAAATTCAAGGTCCTCACGGGATTGGAAAGACTTCACAACTCATTACATACTGCATAGTCCAACAGGAAAATGCAACAAGGAGGATTGGGACCGTACCCTTTCCTGAACACCCGATTACTTAGACAACATGTGCGTAGTAATCTCCCTAAGTGTCGTTCTCGGTGTATTGTGATGCCAAGACAGCCAAAAGGTTAACTTAGTTAGTCACATGAATCCTAACAGTGTCTCTCAATATACACTAGGTATGGGGGAGATCAACTTCATAGTGGTGTTGTCTAATGCACAACTGCTTGACAGGAGACTTCCAATATACTATCGAGTATGTGAATTAATTTTCTATATACCCAAAGGTACATGAAAATCCATTCAATATACCGGTTGGTACATGGAATAACTACAAGCACTAGGGATGTATTACAGGAAATAAATGACAGCTGCCACACTTAACGACGTTGGAACATGTCTCTAACTTACACACAGTTACAAAATGATTTTAATCCTAAGCTAGCGTTAATTCTATCTTATGCAGTTAGGTGGATGCATGAGGTGTAGACAAGAAATGTAAAAGGAATGCAAATCCTAGCTACCCGACGATGCACATTTCTCTTTCGATGAAAAATACCCAAGGTAGGGAAATAATTTTCTTTTCAAACCAACATGAACTTGAGTAGTAAAGAAAAGAAAATTTCCTTCCTATAGTTCAATAACTCTAACTTTCTGCAATAATAGTCCAACATGCGCAATGAAATCAAAGATGCGACAAATCTTGACGATGCATAAAATAAAGTAAATAAGCACTTAGATTTTCAAATGCATGTATCAAAATGAAACTTTATAACTAAATTATATTCATATTTATAGATAGAAAACAACATAATATCTACAACATCTTATTCATTTATAAATCAAAAGGAAGATGGCAAGCATCTAAACAACTCCAAAACACTCAAGAATTGCTCCAAATCTACCAAAATGCAACCAAAAATCAATGATTGAGGGTGGAGGAAGGGTTTGGAGATCAAATCTAACAATCTGAAAAGATATGGAAATGTGATCAGGGATGGAAAGACTAAACCAACATATGGGGGATTGAAATTTCCCTCCATAACCAAGTCACTCTCTTGACAATTAAAGCATCCAAAATCAACTCCAAACATAGACAATGTTGGGCCTAGGGGATTGTGTGACCACAATATGTAGCCTACAAACCACAATCCATCAAACCAAAGAGAAAAAATAAATTTAATCTAAGCTAATCTTTGATTTTTAATGGGTTGGTGCACCTTACTACACTACACCATAGTTCTAGAGAGGGGTTGGCGTGCTTACTACACAGGGAAAGAGTGCCAATGGCACACCTTGACAATGTGGAAAGAGAGCCAGCAAGGGTATGGCGCACCTTGCCTTAGGAGGAAGAGCTCCATCCTACCTAGAGTGGGGAAAAAGGGTAGGAACAATCTCACTTTCAATCCAGTTTAGCTAAGGGAACTTTAGGGATTAGGCACAAGGTTGAAACATGGCTCAAGATGATGAGATTTCGGTGTATCAATATTTCTACATGTTAGCATTATTGTATTGAAATTATCATGACAGACATGAAGATAGGAAGAAGTTCATAAAGGATAAATAATATATTCTTAGACAACATATAAAAGAGAAGGGATCAATCTCATAAATATTATAAGAGAAATTGATGAATTGAAAAGAGATATGGAAGTCACAATGAAATAAATAGACAAGTCATCATATGAAGAGCTATCCAAAAAATATAATAGAGATCTTGAAATTCCTACAAAAGAGAAAAGACTAGACATTTTTCCATACGATAGTGGAGAAAGTGAACATGAGGAATAAGAGAAGAAAGAAAAAATAAAGTTTCTCTTAGACAATTCACAAGTCTGAAGTTGTATCTTAAGGTTTGGTTCTTCCCACCATAACATGAACCTTATCAACTTGACTGCATTCTTGACTTAGGATTCCAGATGAATCTAGCAAAACATAAAGTCATTCTAGGCTTCTATCGGGAACAAAAAACAAGATCATGGAACTACAATTAATGGTAAGCATCTTGAATTTTTTGGAAAAATCCCAAATTTCCCTGGAAATGTCCAAGGTTATATAGATGTATTTTCACTTAATAGGCTTGTTAATATTTAAGGATGATTGTATATTAGGTTCTGAAATTTTACATAGAATCAATCCAGTTACAATAGATGTGCAAAAAATGTTATTAAGTTGTATGTTAAATGGTAGGAAAGTGAGTTTCCATCTATCTTATTCTGGTATGTCTAAATGCCAAAGTCTCTCTAGAAACTCTTTTGTAAAATACATTCCCCTTGCAAATATGTACAAAATGGAGAGATGTATTTCTTATGCATAAATGCATAAAAATAAATCTTTGCATAGTATTTCAAAGAAACTTGAAAATGCTTGTACTTCATAAAGTCCCAATGCTTTCTTGACTATGGAAAAACATGTTTTCATCCTTCCTTTTTGTCCAAATTCTAAACTAGTTCCTCAAAAATCCTTTGTAGCTCTTCTGAGTCCTCCAAAGTTGGTGTCCAAAAAATGTTAATAGGACCTTCCAAAAGTAATGGGGCATGTAGATTTTTTTTTAAATAAACATTAAAAAATTAAAAGAGGGAAACCTAAATTAATGGTTAACTTCAAGCCAAAGTGGGTTGTTTTTTAACAATGATTTAAGTATTTATACTTCTAACTCCTTTGTGTGTGAAGTTTGTTTTGATTAAGCCATAGTAGAAAATTCCAAGATGATAAGAAACATGAATTTCCCTTCATTGGTTTTATGAAGGTAAAAAAGCATCTAACATATGTAATTTTGTAATTTTTTTAAATTTCTAATTTTGTGGAAAAAATAACATAATTTCATCGACCTTTGATTTTCGATGTATGTAGAAATATTGCATGTAATGACTTAGACTATACAACTCCATAATAAACTAAATACATATTTTTTTCTATACTAAAAATTAATTATCTTGAATCTAAAAATTGCTTACAGCAACCAAATTATAATATTTATCAACTCATTATAAATACTAAAATGTTAACATCAAATAAACAAATCAAAACTCCAAATTCATCTTTTAAAACCAAAATTCTTCACACATTATATAACTAGAAATTTCTCGATGAGGGGAAAAAGGAACACGAAGCAGAAAATAGTATAAGAAAGGGAAAGTGAGTTGCTTGGATTATTAAGTCTAAATTTATAAGGAAAAGTGTTATAAAGGGAAATCTCTAAATCTTTCAACAAAGTAACTTTTTTACACGGTGTCGTGAGAGAGAGGAGAGTCAAATACTGGAAGCATTTGGATGTTAGGGCTAAACAACACATAAGTTTTTTGTGTTGTCTGCAAATTTCGTGATACCTATCCACAAGTATGAAAGAAAACCATCTTTGTAGAACTTTAAGTTTCTTTGACAATACATATAAGAGTTAACACTGTTAATTTCTCTATTAATAGTATGTGGTTGTATGGAAGGTAGCCCCAAATCTACCTGGAACAAAAATATCAAAAGATGGATTAATTGGGTAGGGAAATAGTAAATATATCAGAAGTAACAACATCAAATTTCACCTCTAAAAACATAATAATAAGCACTAATGATCAATGGATTTAAAACATATTTTTAGAGAACCATAACAACATATTTTTTCAGTTCAACAATTATGACAGTGGATAAATATCGATGTAGCATTAAAAACCACGATAGAAATATCAAAATATGGATTAATTGGGTATGAACACTATTAAATATATTAGCATTAACAACAACAACAAAAATCACCTCTAAAAACATAATAATAGGCACTAATCATCAAGAGATTCACAACATATTTTTAGAGTTATCAATTATGGCAATGGCTAAATATTAGAGATATAGAATGGATAACCCATAAAACATCATGCAATCTAGAAGATAACATAAAGCTTCCTAAGAAGGCACGGTAACCAACTTAGTCCCCATGAAAATACATGCACAAGCTAACAACTTCCTCATTATCCTTACATAGAATAAATCAACAATACAAAATCCATGTTTGACTCTAAACAAGGGGACAAGGCTACATACTTGTTCAGCAAATATTATAACATATATGAAATATTCTCCACTAAGGAGTAGTTTCCAGTAGTTGGTCATTAATTCTAACTGAATTATCCTATTTTAAAGATGTAATCTAGTCTCTAAAAGTAAGTCCCGGTCAATCTATGCTAACCCATCTAATACAAAATTGTGATTTTAGACGTATTTTTTTCATTGATGAGTAGTAGTGACATAATTAGGAATTACGGCAGTGCCCCCTTTTGGAATTTCTTTGTTTCAATCTCTGAAGCAATTGTAGTGCAAAGTGTTACAAGTATTTCAAATCATTCTGAAGTAACATCTTCCAATTGCAAATCCTTCCACCCAATAAGTTACTACGGGATTACTTTAATTTATTCAATGTTTTGACCTGAATCTCTCATATTACCTTCTTCCATCCCGATACATCTTTGGTTTCCTACTGTCATCTCAATAGTAGTATCCCTCTAGTCCTTGACATAGCCAATCACTATTTTATCCTTTCATTGGTCTTGCTGTAAATATAGAATGCAACTCCAGTAGGAGTGAGAAGGAAATTACAGCAACATGGTCGATGCACTTATTATATTGACTTTTAAATTTAAAACCTTGTAATTTTTTTACTCACTTTAATTTTTGTTCACTCCAATATTTCTACTCACGCCATCCATCAGTTTTTTTCATTAATAGAACCCAAAAACAGATGCAAAGACGCAATTGTAGATTACTACAATCTAGACAACTACATTCTAATGAGAAAATGTTGAGATTTTAATCTACTTTATGAAAATATTTTCAATACTACACCAAATACATATCTAATTATTCTAGGATTTTTTCCTTAATAAACAAATTTATCACTAAACATGTAGTATTCATCCATTTATTGTATGTAAGGATAAAGTCATAAATGAGTACAAATAATTCAACCTTCTGACTTTCTGACTTGTAAGAAAAAGAAACTGGTTGTTCATTTTTTCCCATTTGTCCCTTATCCCAACCACTAATCATCTCTAAAATAATTCGAAATTGATTGTGTGTTTAGATACGTTTAATGGAACTACCCCTAAACATGAATTTATAAATGTGATGCATTAAGAAAATGTGTGTCGAGGATTAATCATCTTATTTTATTAGTTGGAAAAAAAAGTCATGCATTCTCCCTCCTTGTCACTAAAAGAACATGGTTAGGCTACTATGTTGACATTGTAACTCACTATGCATCGACCAATGCATTCAATTCCTAGTGTTCAATGTAAACATAGCTAATATTGATCATCAAAGTTCAGAACTAGGGATGGTAAGCGGTATGTTCTTTGATCCTTAAGGAGATGGTCTTTCTTAGCACCTTGATAGCCACTGTCCACAACTTGAACAATGGAAGAATCAATATTTCTTATGATTATTAACCAAGAACCCCAAAAACACAAGCCTATAAAATCAAGGATTTGATGCATTTGGGGTATTTCTCATCATTTATGTTTATAATTGAAGGATAAAGAAACAATTTTGGTGACCCCAAAACTAAAGAACCCTAGAAAGTTGAGATTCCAAGTTTAAATGCACAATGCAAAAATTAGGTCTTACCTCCAAAATACATGTTGAAACCTAAAAGAATCCATACCAATAGTGAATTTCATCCAACCAGGTGCTCTACAGAAAACCTCCACTATTCACTCAACATAGTGATGGCATTCACTCTAGGTAATAGAGAAAGGAATAAAATATTGGGTAACCATTATTTTAAGGGAAATTTACACCAAAGGTGATGCATTGAATGGAATTCATGCCCTGAAAAAAAAATCGGTTTAAGAATTAATGCGTAGGGGAGTTGGTTGAAGCAAGAAGGAATGTAGCAGTGAAGTAAGAAGGTATGCAGCAGTGGATCTATTGGGATCGATACTGGAAACATGGTAGGGAGACATAATGATAACTCATTGAATTCATAAGCAATGAATCCTATAATAGTTGTAAAATGGATGCATTATTGAGCATCAAGTATTTTTTTCCATATGCTATTTTGATTTTCTTTTAAGAATCAATTATACATAGATGAATATTCTCACCATATTTTATTTTGTGGATGCAAGATACCCTTGGTTCAATTTTTACAAAAAATATAATTTAAAGGTTCTAGCAAGCATGTAAAAAGAAAAAAACCATATCCTAGATGTAAAGGGTGAATAGTTGGAAGATTCCCTTCTTCCATTATCTCCATGTAAAGGGGAGAGAAGAGCACAATTCTTAAATTCATTTCCAACAGAGCATGGAGAAGATGAATATTTCTTTGGTCATTTGTGGAGTCTTTCACACCCAAAACAAGAAGAGTATATGACATTGTATATGCTCCTACAGTTTCTATTTCAAGGATATAGGGGATTACTTTCCCCAATGCCTCACTTCCTCTTCCCCTCTTATGGAATCACATCCACTCTCATGTTGTTCACAAGCCATTATATATTATATTCCAACATATGTTAGAAAACAGGACCGCAGAGAAATAACAAATATAAAGTTAAATCATTAAACAATATGCAAAATACATTAAACACATTACAGAGAGACACAGATATAACATGGTTCATCCAAATGATGGGCTACGTCCACAAAGAAATTGCCAGTCCTTTTATTATAGTCAAAAAAGATGAAGGGACACAGACTACAACAAAACCGCTGCACTTCCTCTTCACGCTCTCACAGTCTCTCCCACACAATCACAGATATTGTTTACAATAAAATAATACCATACACAGTCGTGTTACAATGCTTTCTTTTATAGGGGAAATACCATGGGAAAATACTACGGTTAACCCAATACCATGGGTCCGCAAAACTATTGTCCAACACACATCCCAAGACAGGGGGAATGAGTTTACAATACACCTGGGGTACAAACACAACTGAATAATATATCTAGATCCTGAAGATCAGGCTCCACAACCAACAACATCAGCATTTACACAACCTTCACTGCATAGTGGGAGTCTACCACTTGGATTATGTAAAGTATACTTACAACGTCTACCATCATTATAATCACACATTCACTTGTGGAACCTTGGCCTTATGTTCTACATTATGACTCTAAACAAGGAAATTTACAACATTTACATTTGTAGTCATTTATTTAAGCTCACATGACTCAACTACCATCATTACAACCACAAATTTGCAATTTATACATAGTCTAATCTAATACATACTTGCAGATATTATAATAGAAAAACATTGTAACCAATGAACAAACAAATTAAGGAAGATGTTTTACCATGTCTATGGTCTTAGAGTGATTGATGGGAGGAATAAAACCAAGCTAATCAACTTCAAGACAATAGTTTGGACATGCATTAGACGGATATCTCAAACCAGTTATAATTAATTTACATAAAAAATGGTTAATATAATTGTAAATGTTAATGCCTGAGGCTTGAAGATGTACTTCTAAATAATGTTCTTTCTGGAAAATTTGAGCCTATCAATAATTGAAATATCTACAAATTCACATAGTGCTCTAAAAGAGAAAAACAATCACCTTATAGAATCTTAAATGTGACAAGTAACATATATCAAATGAGACAACTACATAACAATTTGAAGAGGGACATGCTACAAATATATAAGACATATTATACGATCTAATTTGATCATGTATTTATGCAATCTTAACTTTTGCATACCCAAAATAAGCAACAATCCCATGTTTTGCAATAAATTAATTAATTTAAACTAAACTAAATATATTGGCATTGTGCAATGAGGGATTAAATACCTCTTGAGCAATACTAACAATGGATTACAATCCATTCCAATGATAATAAGAAACACGATATCTTTCAGTACATTATACAAAAAATTAAATTGCAAAATCCAAGCTAAACTAGAACATATGTCAAAGAGTTTGGTAAGAAAAAGGATGGAAAGATGGGAAACCTACCCATCAGATGAAGGAATATAGTACAACTAAAAGTCAAGATTAACAATGGCTTCCATGGATCAAGAAGGCCAAATCAAAAGAGTTTCAAGGATCATTTTGCATGGACTTTTCTGAATCGGAAACAAAACTGACAATAGCAAGGGAAATGCTCAATAAATCAGTGACCCCTTCTATTTTTGGTTTCATGCTTCCATTCAGGCTCACGTCCACATAGGTTGAAAGGTTCATTTAATATAATCTATTCATTTATGAAATGGTAACCTCTACTTCAGCTTCTAATGAGTAAGAAACAAATCCAAACCTTTACGATATTTATATTTCACAACCCTATATAAATTTTACACCCACCACATTCCCTTTTATGTTGAATTCCTCTTTAATATATTCTGAGGTTACACTCCATGCAATATTACCAACATCCGCCTTGTGTGGAATATCAACATAGCCACCAAAATTAGGTTACCTTGTTGGACTTCCCCCATTTGTTAATCTAGGAACCCCATCTAGTACCCTAGAAAAGTATGGAAAGTTGACCTTCAGACTGCACACACTTATTTCCTAGATTGATAGAAAGTCATCCAACCCAGTCCAGTTAGGAAATTGCTAACAACAAACCAACCAAATACAAGAATATCTTGACATTATCTCCTTTCTTTTCCTTTTAATGATTAAGAACACATTACCTCACATATTTATATATATGAGCCAATCTAATTACCTTTGTTTTCTTAGCCAACTTTAAGATAATAAGAATAGAAAATTTTGTAGAACACTAGTTAAGGATTTGTATCAATCGCGTGAAAAATAAGAGTTTGAAAACAATGCTTAAATTGATCCATGTATGAAAATGAGACAAGTAGACAACTCTTTTAAATCAATATATTTCCTCACTTACAAAGCCATTAAAATTTTCAATAGTTTCTTCAACCTCTTCAATGGTGTTCATTGGAACAAATGAAAATCCTCCACTTCACCCAGTGGACCTATCATAAATTACATACACCCATTAGAAATTTTCTATGTTATGTGTAAGCATATACTGAAAGTATAAAATGACATGCCCACAATACATCCCTGGAACAAAAAATATTCCCAACCTACATGTATAGAGCTATAGAATCAATTAAGCATGTGATGACATGCATTCACAATAAAAGATAAGTTGTCTTGTGATCCTCCTCATGTCCTCATTGTGGCAAGGGTTTTTTGGAGTTTGAATTTTTTCTATGTAAATGTATTGGAACATGTTTCTATAGAAAAGCAGATCAATCCTACAAAATGCAAGTTAAACAAGTTGGAAAATGTGTTAAATACAAAAGGAAATATTGATCTAGATTTTTTGATTCACTAACCATTTTCTTTCGTTAAAGCAGTCTAATAGCATTGAAATTGAAAATGGGTTGTCGATTAAAACCATTTCACATTTTTCAAAACAATAGAAACAAGAATTGACAAAAGAGGAATAGGCATGGATATGATTATCTTTGATAGAGTTTGGTAGGTTTTGGCTTATGAAGTAAGTTCATAAGTGTCTAGTGTGAACCTCTAAAGCCATGGTGAGAACATGGGTGCCTAATAAGCATGGGATTGTGCTTACTAACTAAGCTTTTCCATATTAAGAAAATAATCAATATATGACCTCTATTACAAAAAAAAATCTAAATGCTTATTGTCATTTCCAATTGAATAAAAAAAATTAATTTACAAGCACAACATAAGACACAACATAGGCTATGAAACAGTAGGTGGATGATTTGTATTTACACACAAAGAATAGGCTCTGAAACCATGGTTGGATGCATTTAATGGCTAATTCACTATGTGCACATTGTCTAACACTTTGTGCGGGGGTATTCATTTTCTAATTATAAACAATAAATTTTGAAAAGAAATCATTTCATTTACATAGAGAAATGGCTTTGATACACTAGGATTTCACCAAGTCTACTTGAGTTTGGGTTTTTTAACCAATTCATTAAAATTGGAAATATTTTATTACAAGAAAAACCCAAGAACTTAGTTTTTTGGTTAATTTGGAATTCTATATCCACTATTTAATTCCAAATTTAATGAAATATGTGTAGTATTTTATCTTACTCACACATAGAATTGCTATGAGGAAAACATTGAGAAGGTAGACCATGATAACTGAAAATTCACAAGTGGCTTGTGTGGACCTTCAAAATACATGATGAGAATATATATGCCTAAGGCCCTAATAAGAATGGTGTTATTTTTGTGAAATTTGCAAGACAGTTGTCATGATTTCCATTAATTGAATTGAGAAATCACCTTTACACACACAACATAGGTTCTAACAATAGATAAATGCATGTAAGGCCTAGTTCATTAAGAAAGCATTGGATAAGACTTTTGTGGGGATGTTTGTATTCTAACTCTAAACAATAGATTTTGAAGAGAAAAGATTTCACTTACACAAAATAATAACTCCAATGCCTTAGGTAGATTCACGAAAGACTAATTCACCAAGTCTGTCTAGCTTGGTTTTCTAATCCTAGTATTTTATTGCCCTCACACAGAAAAGATTTGTTACGAGGAAAATCACCAACTGATGATTAAAAATTTACATGTGATCAGTGTGAACTCCCAAAGAAACTAAGAGAATATTTATGTCGAACAAGCATGATGTTATTTTTGAGAAATTTTCCAAAGGGTTGGGTTGTCTTGATTTCAAATTCTCTCTCTCTCTCTCTCTCTCTCTCTCTCTCTCTCTCTCTCTCTCTCGATCGATTGTAATAAAATCATAATTCACTTGAAAATTCAAAGGTGGTTAGTCTGGATCTCCCGAATCATAGTGAAAACATTGATGTCTAATAAGCATGGTGTTACCTTTGATCCTTGAGATTTGCCACGTCAAATTTGTTATCAAAACATTTGACACATACACACACAAAGGCACATACATCCAAAACCCAAATTTGCAATAATGAAAAGGTAAATAGACAATACCTCTACCATGTCAACAATCCCACTATTGTCAAACATTTTGGCAAGCCTTTCAAGGTCAATATCAAAGGGGATATTACCCACATATAATTTAGTTCCCTAAAGAAAAGGAGGATAGTATCAATATTCAACTAACCCTTACTCTACCTTTCTCTCTATACCAACTGAGCCAATGGCATCCCTGCATTTGGTCATCTAAAGTATTTATTATTATACAAGAAATCAGATCCATTTCTATTCGATTAGAACACACAAAAAAATCGATGAATGACTAAATAAAAGGATAAATTTAATCCAATCATATAATCATAGATTAATATGGTAAGCCTTTCATGGTCAATATCAAAGGGGATATTACCCACATATAGTTTAGTGCCCTAAAGAAAAGGAGGATAGTACCAATATTCAACTAACCCTTGTTCTACCTTGCTCTCTCTACCAACTTGCTCTCTATACCAACTAAGCCAATGGGATCCCTGCATTTGGTCGTCTAAAGTATTTATTATTATACAAGAAATCATATCCAAGTCTATTCGATTAGAAAATAATAAATCTATGAATGAATAAATAAAAGGGTAAATTTAATCCAATCATATTATCATAGATTAATATGGAAATCCTTTCATGGTCAATATCAAAGGGGATATTACCCACATATAGTTTAGTTCCCTAACAAAAAGGAGGATAGTATCAATATTCAACTAACCCTTATTCTACTTTTCTTATACCAATTGAGCTAATGACATCCCTACATTTGGCCATCTAAAATATTTATTATTATACAAGAAATCAAATCCATTTCTATTCGATTAGAACACAAAAAAATCTATGAATTAATAAATAAAAGGATAAATTTAATCCAATCATTTTATCATAGAATAAGTAATATGATGCAACATAAAAACATAAAATATAGAGTTGCAAGTTCAAAACAATTTTGCGAGCAAGTAAAAAACTCTATTAGTAATACGATACAACATAAAATATAGAGTTGCAAGTACAAAACAATTTTGTAAGCAAGTAGAAAACCCTATTACCTAACATCTAGTAGCCCAAATTCAAGATAGTGCAAGCCACCATGAAATCACGAACACCTACTAAACATAAAATTATGTTCAAACACTTAGCTTCAATAGCAAAAAATAAAAATATATTGTTATGTACGCCTCATGCCACTACTTTATGGTTTCCCTATTTACATATGGATCATGATGTATTAGAGCATATATGTTGTTATGGGCTACATATGGAATTAATTTTTTTTATAAAGAAATATTTATGTCGATTCAGTATTGTTAATGAAAGCTTTTTTTATGTTTATGTTTGCATAGAGAAAAAAGAAAAACCGAGAAATAAACATATTCACACCAGAACCAATTAGTTATTATGTTAATAGGATGTATTACTTCCTTATAACCATTCTACCTAAGCTCATGATATATTAGAATAGAAATACATATTTAATAGATGACAAAAATAATTAACATAATAAAAAATAGTTATTTTTAATGGTTGAATGCTTTTCCTGAGTAATCAACTTGCATATTTTCTATTAACTTAATACTTATGCTAACATCACCTTATAAAAACATGTTTTAAAATGCATAAGAATGAAAAAAATATAGGAGATGTCTAAAAATTCCATGATTTGGATTAGACGACTATTTTTTTCAGAACCCGACATTTTTTATTTTGCAAATTCAGAATTTAACTATGTTTTAATCCCAATTTTGATAGTAGAAATGAATTCAGCACCCTCAAAAACCATTAGAACACCCAAAATTCCAAAAACTTGACAACTGTACCCTGCATTTTTTAAAATTCCAACCAGATTTTATCAAAATCATACCGAAAAAAATTAATTTGTTCCAACCTAAATCATAAAATCTTTAGATTATGCTAAGCATACATACCTTCAAAATTTAGATACCTAAATGACCTAATAAAAAGTATAATGACTTCCTTAGGAATAGACTAACCACCATTACACATGGTATCGATCAAACTAATAAATATATTTATATTTATTATAACTTGATAAATTAGTTTCATGATGTTAAGTTATTGTGCTTAGCTTCAAGAGATAGCTTAATTTGTAAGATGTGTACACGCTTCTAGAGAAAAAAGATCACGAGTTTAAACCTTGACTTATTTAAACGTTGATAATTTACCACTCTTACCATTCATAAAAACATAAAAAAATATACATAATTCTTAAATAAAAATCATAACAATAATATTTATGTTTTTAATTCAACAATAAAATATAGTTTTTTTTTTATTTT
>LPNX011069541.1:0-45270 GCA_001517045.1 Pseudotsuga menziesii | reverse complement strand
ATATATATATTTAACTTTTGTCACTGTCGATATGTCTTTGTTTCACACACTATATTCAATTTATTTAATGTCAATATTATGGCATACATTGAAAATAATATATAATATGAATTGTAAATCCTGAACAAGTTGATCTTGACAACACCATCAGAAATATTGTTTTTTAAATAATAGATTTAAATTCTAGCACTATTTGGATGTAGAATTACATAAATGGCTTTTAATCAGTACACCTCCATTTAATTTAAAATGATTATATTCTCAATATTTTTTTAGATATTTTATCGTGATAATTCAAAGACAAATATAAATAGTGTTATATATATCCATTTTCAATTTAAGATGTATATATGTATAATTTTATTGTGGTGTTGTTTTTATAGGTGTTCAAGTTTAAACATTGTTGTGAAAACCTCATGCTAAAGAATATTTCTATTTTAATATAGATTATATTTTGAAAATATATAGAATCTTATATTGTATATGTATTAAATAATGTTATACTATATTGTATATTATAAACTTCTAAACACAATATAGTATATCTTAAACTTCTAAACACAATATCATATCATATTGCTTGTTTCGTAACACATAAATTTAAATAATAATAATAAATTTATAATATCAACTTGGTGGCTTAGCTTGAGAAGTTGAGTTTTATGAATTAATAGCTTGAGATCTTGGAGTCAAATCTCTAGACTCACCACCTCTATGATATTCTCGATATTTGTGGACATCCCTTGAAGTTATTGCTAGGTTAGGTGCATAATAGTTTACATCATCTAATTTACACTAGGTACCATCATTAGAAAGAGAGGAAGTGACCAAAACTATCCCAGCGATCTACCTTCCGAGGAAAAATAATATATTAAAAAGACAAACTAACAAAAACAAAAAAAATATAATAAAAAAAAGAACACCACAATGGATTGCAACTAGAGTGTCTAGGTTTTCATGAGATTGATTCTTCTTCAAATTGATTAAGCATTGGAGGTAACAAATTGGACAATGACATGTGTTAATTCAGTTAGTTATGCAATGTTGATGAATAGGACTCATATTTTTTTTCAAATCCATAGGGGCTTAAGCCAGGGTTTACCCCTGTCCCCTTACCATTTATGTTCACAGTAAAAGGTTTTATCCTATTAATTGGGAAGGAAAGGTCTAAAAGTAAGGTTTATGGGGTTAAAATTTCTAAAAACCAATTCTTGATCCACTCTCCTTTTATGGATGACATTCTTATCTTTCATGATGGATTTATTGTGGAATGGATTGAATACTAGGAAGCCTTAAAACTATTATGTTCAGCTTCCGATTTTCCATTATTAGCTCTGACAACTCTGTTATGTTTTAGAATGGTCTAATCCCTCTCCTCTTTCCTAGGACCAAGGAAATCTTTCCTTTCCAACTATCTAATTTAGTTGATGGATTCAAATATCTGGGGTACCCTGTGAATCCAAACAACTATAGAAAGGAGGATTGGTTTTCGCTACATAAAAAGGTGGATAAAAGGATAGAGAACTTGTGTTTTAGATGGTTTTCATTGGGTGGAAGACTAGTCCTCGTGAAATCAGTCTTAGAGAACATTCTTGTTTTTTGGTTGGCTATGGCCAAAGTTCCCAAGTATATCCTTAAAAAGATTAGAGAAAAATGTTTTAAGTTTCTTTGGATTGGTAATAGGAGGAAGCTGGATTGGATCCACTTGGTAAACTGGGATAGGTTGGCTTGGCCTAAGAATGACAGTGGGTGGGGTTTGATGAATATTTTCAAGCTCGTATAGGCTCTAGCAGCTAAAATATTGTGGCATTGCTTGATAGGTTCAAGTTTGTGGAGTAGAGTGGTCAAGGACAAATACCTCAAAAACATGTCTTGGGAGGAATGGGTAAGGATGGAGCCTAAAAGTATTAAAAATGGGTTAATTTTTTGGATAGGGTTGGTTAACTCTTTTATAGTAATAACTAAGTGGTTGTCTTGAGGAGGGGGTGTTAAGAAGGTGTTGGTTCAAAGGAATTAGTGGTTTGGAGGGGCTCCAAGTTTCAAGTTGTATTCATTCCTTTTAGAATAATTGAAGCCCAAGGGAATTGTCACTTTGAATCAGATTTCCTTAGGGGTAGTTTCTTCAGGGATTGTATAGAGATTGGTAAGTAGTGGAGCACTTGGTATAAAAGGTCTTTTGGTAGTTGAATGGGATGCTTATGTTCAATCCTTATAGCATTCTGGTACTAACCTATGTCAATAAGAGGACTCTCTTGTGTGGTCTTGGAATAATGGAAATAGTTATGTAACTATTAAGATGACCTATCCAATCTATCCTTTCTTCATATTTAATTGATGAATGTTGCTTGTTGTATGGGGTTATTTGGAGGTGGAAAGATCTACTCAAAATTTGACTTCTCTTTTGGTTAGCTTGAGCTAATAAGGTGCTCTCTTGGGATAACTATATGAAGAGAGGAGGAATTGCTCTGAATGTATGCATACTTTGTCTTGTTGATGCAGAAAGTAATAGTCATTTGTTTGTCCATTGCTATATTTCTAAATAGGTCTTGAAGACAATTAAAGGGGTCCTTAAGTTGAAAGGTCTATGGACAGTTATGAATTTGGAGTGTAGTTTGGAAAATTGAGTGGATAATGAAGATTATGATCAGTCAAGGAGATTACTTGTTACTATTACTGGGTCGATTGGCTCCATATGAACAAAGTTATTTTTTAGGGTTGGAAGCCAAATGTTAGCTTGGTGTCCTAAAGGATCCTAGGTTCTCTTCTAGGGAGGAATCTTGATGCAAAGAAACTTTCTTTTAGTAGGACTAGAGTTCATATTTTTCATTATAATTTTCATCTAGTTTTCTTTAGTGGGGCATGTTAGAGCCCTGATGGAAGGTGTGGAATTGGGAATGTCCTAGAGGTGAATAGGTCCCTTTCATACAGGATTAAGATTGTGGGAGGGAAATGGAACCAGCACTAGAGCAAAGCTTTTAGCTCTATGGGCACTTTGAAATTTTGCTTCTTTGAAGAATATGGGAAGGTTATAGGTTGAAGGTGATTATTCAGATATGATTGGGTGGATCTCGGGAAGGGATTCTCTTCCAGTTCTCAACCTGATTGGTTGGCATAGAAGGATTAATTTTTTAAGGATAGTTTCTCAGATATAATCTTTTAACATGTCTTCAGGGAACACAATGTGGAGGTATATAGGCTCTCTAAGGAGACCTTGGACTTGGAGGAAGGTGACCTTATTTTTGGAGAACTCCCCCCTCTTTCCATTTCTTGCAGGGGATCTTTTATAGCTTATTAAAGCTATCTAGTTGTTTCTCCTTTTTGTGGTTAATATATTCAACCGCCATTGTTATGGAACTTTGTGCTTGGAGGATATCCTATTTGAATTTGATGGTTGTAGGTGTCTCTCTTCTTGGTCACAAATGATGTGTTGGGTTTTTGTAATTCTAGACAGTGCGAGGTATTTGGCAGGAAGAAATTTAGAGAAGTGTGTGTTTTAGCAGGGGATTTTATTATTATTATTTTGACATAATTTTAAGCATGTATTTTATATCTTGATTCACATTGGAGTATCAAATATATGTTTTTTTATGTATAAAAAAAAAACTAGAGTGTAATACTCCCAATCTTGACCCTTCAAATGTATTAAATCATATTTATGTAAATACATTAGTAAAGACTCCTAGTGTGGAGATCAAGGCCAAGGCACAACTACTAAATGTATAGGCATGTATGATGTAAATATTTTTATATGGGCCATGCATTAAGTTTATTATGATGACTTAAAAGACATGTAATTATTGTGTTGGAAAATAATAAAATGGTGACCACAAGATGTGTGTAAAGAGCACTATAGGAGATATGATTCCACTAGAGGGGAAGATGAAAGGAGGTGTATGGGAGAGTAAGTCCTCTTTTTCCAAGTGTTAGCATTAGAATTCATCCATTTTCTACCCTGTTTTTTAAATAAACCATTTAATTCCTTTGACTAGTTACCAAATCCAATCATTGAATGCATGTGGGAGGTTAGTATGAAATTCTTCTCATGAAGTTATGGAAGCATGGAATGAATATACTTTTATGGAAATTGTAAGACTTCTTTATTCTATGGTCAAAAGTAATTCCATTTGTATTTTCACCATTCCTCTCATATCCATTTGAGTCAACCACTCATTTTCCATATAGAATTCACAAATTATGTAGTTTTACCATGTTGTTTCTCCCTTGCGAGTTACAAGACTAAAGAATTAACAAGAAATTAGCATTGTGAAAGGGAAAAGTGTAGACATAGAGTGAACGAGGATGGTTTTATGTGAGAACAAATGTTGGAAAGTTAGAAAGCCTTCGCCACTATATATCGGTTTCTCACAGATGCTTTAGAATCCATTAATTCAATTTACATGAGGTTCTCCTAAGGCATAAAATAGATTGGGCTCTTTATGTGCACACTAAAGAGAAATTTAAGGGTTGGGTATTCTAAGGGACTATTAAGCAGAGAGAGAGTAGGCCTTCCCCATGTTGTGTGGGGTAGTGGAAGAGAGATACATGGTTGGGATGGTTGAATGACATGCATGTAGTGTTGTGTGGTAAGTAGATTGGCTAAGCATGAGAGATAATGAGTTGGGTTCATAGGGAGTGAATATTTTAGGTGTTTCCTGCTCCCTGGTAACCACATAGCGGGACTTATGGGTGGTGTCTACTGTTGATACCTATGATTGGGTGGAAAATTATTCATACACAGCCAATTGCTTAGATTTTTTTTAGTCAAAGATAAATATTAATTAGTGTCTGTGAATATGCAATTATATTTAGTTCATGTTATAAAAATGGTTGTTATGCATGTTGTGTCTGAAATATAGTTGTTAATTCCAGTATGTATTCCATTATTCCCTTACACATGTCTTTCTTAAATTATGTTTCTCATGGGAGGCCAAAATTAGTTATGATTTTCTAATAATGGCCTCTTTGGGGTGAAATTTTTGAAGATAGTTCATAACTATCCATTCTATGGTTGGAATGGTAGATGGGGACATTACATAGAGATTTGGAGTTTTGGCGTCAATGAAGTGTGGAAGACAATCGAACTAATGATATGGGGTTTTCTTGATTTGGAATTTTGGCACCAAGGCAAAGTGGAATAAGAATTAAGGTGACATAAGGAATATTTCATCAATATAATTATGATTTAGAAGCATTAAGCCCCCATGATGAAAATCCTCCATGAAATTATTGGAAAATACAAATCTAAAGTCTGAATAAATTTTATCATTTCATCCATATAAATAGTACCTAATCTTCAAATATTTAAGACCATATAATAATATAAGAATAATTTCTATGTCAAAAATAGCTTGAACCTGATGGATATTGCCTTCAAGCTCAAAACAATTGAACCCAAGTAAATCATAAAATTAAAGAAGGGATACACAATTCATCAAGGGAATAGTTGCACCAGTAAGGATTTTATAACATTTTGCAAGGAGGGAAAAAGGTAAAGAGAGGTAATAAAATTCATCAAGGGTATAGTTGCGCCAGTGAGGATTTCATGGCATTTTTCAAGGAGGGAAAAAGTTAAAGAGATGATAAAAAAAAATCAATGGTGCAATTGCACTGGTGAGGATTTTATGGAATTTGCAAGGAGGGAAAATTGGGTGAAGTTATAGAAAATTTCATATAGTTGATAGTTTGGATTCATTTATATAGTATGGTTTATTTTAAGATTGTGTGAGAATTAAATCCGTACAAGAGAGGATATAGGTCCATGCCCATATCACCAAAACTAGGCTTGAGGTAAACTTGTTTGTTTAAAACCCTCTTATTAATGCAAACGCAAAATTTTAGCATGTGTATATTACATGCAAAGTGTTTGAAAAAATGCCAATAGATCATCAATATCAATGACGATCTCACTATGCATGAATTTCACCCCTCTATATTGCATCAAAATGAAATATGTAAATCAATTTCGAAACACATCTCTCTCTCCCCCTTTGGCATTATTTAAATATTTGTTTAAGAGTCAAAGGGACTCTCAAATATTAATTTTATGGATAAAATATTAATGTTCAATCTAGACCCAATAGATAATAGTAATCAAGAAAAGAGATACCGTCATCTTTTATCTCTAGTACATTGCCCTTAATTAGAGCTGCATCATTGAATGGTACTGTGTGTTACACCCAAAAGCTGTCACTGTGCTCAATCCCCTGAAGTGACCTGGAAAAAACATCTTTTGGAGGATCTTTTTTATCAAATCTAGGAGGTCTAGTGCACCCTTCCTCCTAACATAGAGCGTCAGACTTTCCTAACACCTATTTCTTACTAACAAAGTGTGTCGGTGACACTTGTTTCCTGAGGACAAGGAGCGTCAACACTCTCAAAAGGGAAAAAAGAGAATATTTTGAGAACCTTCTAGATGAAAGTCCTCATGGAGGCTTATCCCCATTGCTTGGATTAGGTGACATTCGTACCCCTATCTCTAGGTATTATCCCTCACCTTCCTCCTTAAGAATATAAACCCCTTTAGGCCGTCTTTGGCCTATATATACAAGTTTAAACTCATGGATGTAAAGGAGGAAGAGAAAAAAATAGAGCACCTTTATGTTGTTGGAATCAATACTGGCATAGGTGGAAAAGAGTGTGGCTTACGAGTGAGAGGGTTATAGAGGCTGTAGATCAAATATAATTGAAAGTGAGTCAAATACAGTGTGAGAAAAAAGATTCGAAATCAAGGTTTTGGTTGTTGTTTTCTTCTCTTTTACTTGTTAATACAAATATGTTCCCCTTTCCCATGAATGATTTGTGTTAATATCAATTATCTGTTACATTTCTCCTTGACCATTAGTATAGATTGTTGAATTATCTTGTTGCTTTCACTCTTGAATCTTTTCTTTATATTCTTTTACAGGTACATCTGATCGCAAAGGAATCCATGAGACAAGTATTACCTTCATTGTTGAGGAAAAAAAGCTTCAAATTCAAGTATTTTAACCATATAGGGAGAGGATTCATTGTTGTGGTCTTTTGTTCTAGATCTGCCCCATTTAGACTAGGGAAACAATATTTTCCTACATTGATTGAGAATTCCCGATAACAAAAACAACGACCATACTAGGGAATCGATCAAATCTACAAATTTTCACTTTTCTCTTGATTACAAGCTCTCAAAATTTTTTCTCTTGCTCATTCAAGGGTTTAAGGTGAGAAATCCATCTTATTTCAATTCCATTTTCCTTCTCAAATCATTTTTTACACTTAGCAAATTCCAACTTGATTTACAATTGCTTATCTTAGAGGTTATTTACTTCTTTTGGTTCTCCGAATTTGCCGACATACTTGGGTTCCTTTGACAGAGTGCCAAGTTTTCCTGGACACCTTTTTTCTACTGTCACAGAGCGTTGTTGACGCCTTCTTCCCAGAGTCAAGGAGTGACACTGACGTTGTTCAGAATAAAGTAAATAGCTTCAACCCTTAGGGGATTCCCTAGTTATACCCTAGAATGTCCATCAAGGTAGGCAATCTCCAACTCCATAGTTACTCTTTTGGAAAATTTATTATGTTAATAGGATGTATTACTTCCTTATAACCATCCTACATAAGCTCATGATATATTAGAATAGAAATATATATTTAATAGATGAAAAAAATAATTAACATAATAAAAAATAGTTATTTTTAATGGTTGAATGCTTTTCCTAAGGAGTAATCAACTTGCATATTTTCTATTAACTTAATACTTATGCTAACATCACCTTATAAAAACATGTTTTAAAATGCATAAGAATGAAAAACATATAGGAGATGTCTAAAAATTCGATGATTTGGACTAGACGGCTATTTTTTTCAGAACCTGACATTTTTTATTTTGCAAATTCAGAATGTAACTATGTTTTAATCCCAATTTTGATAGTAGAAATGAATTCAGCACCCTCAAAAACCCCTGGAACACCCAAAATTCCAAAAACTTGACAACTGTAACCTACATTTTTTAAAATTCCAACCGGATTTTATCAAAATCATACTGAAAAAAATTAATTTGTTCAGATCTAAATCGTAAAATCTTTAGATTATGCTAAGCATACATACCTTCAAAATTTAGATACCTAAATGACCTAATAAAAAATATAATGACTTCCTTGGGAATAGACTAACCACCATTACACATGGTATCGATCAAACTAATAAATATATTTATATTTATTATAACTTGACAAATTAGTTTCATGATGTTAAGTTATTGTGCTTAGCTTCAAGAGATAGCTTAATTTATAAGATGTATACACGCTTCTAGAGAAAAAAGATCACGAGTTTAAACCTTGACTTATTTAAACGTCGATAATTTACCACTCTTACCATTCATAAAAACATAAAAAAATATTGATAAGTTTCCAATCATTTATTCCTATATAAAAAAATATACATCATTCTTAAATAAAAATCATAACAATAATATTTATGTTTTTAATTCAACAATAAAATATAGTTTTTTTATTTTTTTCCAAACTTTCAACTCCGTCAATACACTTACACATCAATAAAAATAATATGGCAGTAGGTGTAATTATGAAGAATACTGTTAATCTCATCCACCGTTGAATACTTCAAATAAATTAAATATTATATTGTAATCGGTGTTTTTATACCATGTCAAATGACATGTATTAGTTGGGATAGTATAGAAAATTCATTTATCGATGTCGCAAACTTCAAATTTAAAAACACTATTGCTGTCAATGTCATTAGGAAGAATATCTTTATTACTCTCATTTCTTATAATGAAATGATTCACATGAAACTTCAGTTTTTTAGGGACATGGAATTTAATGACCTTAACAATTATTTCCATCATATAATTATTACTTTTATTTCCATCATATAATTTTACTTTTATTTCCATCATCTATTTATTATGGCTATCTTAGGAATGGAAGTGGGACCATCTCATGATAATAAAATTATTTGTTTTACGAAAAAAATATTATAGTACAACAATTATATTAATTTTTAAATTAAATAAAAAATAAAAAAATATATTTTTTAATTACAAAATTTCATCATACAAAGATGGGTTTATATTATATGCTTATTTTTATCACCTTTAAAACAATACCTTCTCTTAATTCTACAAAATAAATCTAAAAATAGCCTATATAACTTCCTATGTAGTATTCATAGGATACCAAAATTACCCATGCAACATGAGCAGGTATGTTTAGAAAAGGATTGGTCCCAAATCTAGTCACTTAAAACAACTTTGTCGATCTCCCATACGATTGACGAACCTTCTTCAAGTTGTAGCCCCAACTTTTAAAGTTGATTTGCTTGTCCATGATGAAGTGACTCATGATGCTATGATATTAGTAGTTACTATGATTTGGTAAGTTTGTGAAGGAGTAAACTACTGAACCGACCATTTGCATCGATCGGATGACCTAGCTCGTGTGAGCGGTCACATCCGACGTTGCCGGCCATCCTATCGATGCAAATGGTCGGACAAATAGGTCAATCTGTTTGTGAATATATGATAAAAAATGTAGTTGTGACAATATTATTTTAAATTTTATACTTATAAACTATAATATATTAAATTATTTTATTATAAATTACAAATAAATAAATAAATATATATTTAACTTGTGTACATGTCGATATGTCTTTGTTTCACGGCACCATATTCAATTTATTTAATGTCAATATTATGGCATACATTGAAAATATTATATATATAATATGAATTGTAAATCCTGAACAAGTTGATCTTGACAACCACCATCGGAAATATTGTTTTTTAAATAATAGATTTAAATTCTAGCACTATTTGGATGTAGAATTACATAAATTGGTTTTAATCAGTACACCTCCATTTAATTTAAAATGATTATATTCTCAATATTTGTTTAGATATTTTATCATGATAATTCAAAGACAAATATAAATAGTGTTATATATATCCATTTTCAATTTAAGATGTATATATGTATAATTTTATTGTGGTGTTGTTTTGGGATTTATAGGTGTTCAAGTTTAAACATTGTTGTGAAAACCTCCATGCTAAAGAATATTTTTATTTTAATATAAATTATATTTTGAAAATATATAGAATCTTATATTGTATATGTATTAAATAATACTATACTATATTGTATATCATAAACTTCTAAACACAATATAGTATATCCTAAACTTCTAAACACAATATCATATCATATTGCTTGTTTCGTAACATGCAAATTTAAATAATAATAATAAATTTATAATATCAATTTGGTGGGTTAGCTTGAGAAGTTGAGTTTTATGAATTAATATCTTGAGATCTTGGAGTCAAGTCTCTAGGTTCACCACCTCTATGATATTCTCGATATTTGTGGGCATCCCTTGAAGTTATTGCTAGGTTAGGTGCATAATAGTTTACATCATTTGATTTACACTAGGTACCATCGTTAGAAAGAGAGGAAGTGACAAAAATTGTCCCAGCGATCTACCTTCCAAGGAAAAATAAAATATTAAAGTTACAAACTAACAAAAACGAAAAAATATAATAAAAAAAAGAACACCACAATGGGTTGCAACTAGAGTGTCTAGGTTTTCATGAGATTGATTCTTCTTCAAATTGATTAAGCGTTGGAGGTAACAAATTGGACAATGACATGTGTTAATTCAGTCAGTTATGCAATGTTAATGAATAGGACTCCTATTTTTTTTCAAATCCATAGGGGCTTAAGCCAGGGTTTCCCCCTATCCCCTTACCATTTATGTTCATAGTAAAAGGTGTTATCCTATTAATTAGGAAGGAAAGGTCTAAAAGTAAGGTTTATGGGGTTAAAATTTCTAAAAACCAATTCTTGATCCACTCTCCTTTTATGGATGACATTCTTATCTTTCATGATGGATTTATTGTGGAATGGATTGAATACTAGGAAGTCTTAAAACTATTATGTTCAGCTTCCGGTTTTCCATTATTAGCTATGATAACTCTCTTATGTTTTAGAATGGTCTAATTCCTCTCCTCTTTCCTAGGACCAAGGAAATATTTCCTTTTCAACTATCTAATGTAGTTGACGGATTCAAATATCTGGGGTACCCTATGAATCAAAACAACTATAGAAAGGAGGATTGGTTTTCGCTACATAAAAAGGTGGATAAAAGGATAGGGAACTTGTGTTTTAGATGGTTTTCATTGAGTGGAAGACTAGTCCTCATGAAATCAGTCTTAGAGAACATTCTTGTTTTTTGGTTGGCTATGGCCAAAGTTCCCAAGTATATCCTTAAAAAGATTAGCAAAAATGTTTTAAGTTTCTTTGGATTGGTAATAGGAGGAAGCTGGATTGGATCCACTTGGTAAACTGGGATAGGTTGGCTTGGCCTAAGAATGACAATGGGTGGGGTTTGATTAATATTTTCAAGCTCGTGTAGGCTCTAGCAGCTAAAATATTGTGGCATTGCTTGATAGGTTTAGGTTTGTGGAGTAAAGTGGTCAAGGACAAATACCTCAAAAACATGTCTTGGGAGGAATGGGTAAGGATGGACCCTAAAAGTATTAAAAATGGGTTAATTTTTTGGATAGGGTTGGTTAACTCTTTTCTAGTAATAGCTAAGTGGTTGTCTTGAGGAGGGGTTGTAAAGAAGGTGTTGGTTCAAAGGAATTAGTGGTTTGGAGGGCCTCCAAGTTTCAAGTTGTATTCATTCCTTTTAGAAGAATTGAAGCCCAAGGGAATTGTCACTTTGAATCAGATTTCCTTAGGGGCAGTTTCTTCAGGGATTGTATAGAGATTGGTAAGTAGTGGAGCACTAGGTATAAAAGGCCTTTTGGTAGTTGAATGGGATGCTTATGTTCAATCCCTGTAGCATTCTGGTACTAACCTATGTCAATAAGAGGACTCTCTTGTGTGGTCTTGGAATAATGGAAACAATTATGTAACTATTAAGATGACCTATCAGATCTATCCTTTCTTCATATTTAATTGATGAATGTTGCTTGTTGTATGGGGTTATTTGGAGGTGGAAATATCTACTCAAAATTTGACTTCTCTTTTGGTTAGCTTGAGCTAACAAGGTGCTCTCTTGGGATAACTATATGAAGAGAGGAGGGATTGCTCTGAATGTATACATACTTTGTCTTGTTGATGTAGAAAGTAATAGTCATTTGTTTGTCCATTGCTATATTTCTAAATAGGTCTGGAAGACAATTAATGGGGTCCTTAAGTTTAAAGGTCTATGGATAGTTATGAATTTGGAGTGTAGTTTGGAAAATTGAGTGGATAATGAAGCTTATGATCAAGTCAAGGAGATTACTTGTTACTATTATTGGGTCAATTGGCTCCATAGGAACAAAGTTATTTTTAGGGTTGGAAGCCAAATGTTAGCTTGGTGTCCTAAAGGATCCTGGGTTCTCTTCTAGGGAGGAATATTGATGCAAAGAACCTTTCTATTAGTAGGACTAGAGTTCATATTTTTCATTATAATTTTCATCTAGTTTTCTTCGATGGGGCATGTCAGGGCCCTGATGGAAGGTGTGGAATTGGGAATGTCCTAAAGGTGAATAGGTCCCTCTCATACAGGATTAAGATTGTGGGAGGGAAATGGAACCAACACTAGAGCAAAGATTTTAGCTCTATGGGCACTTTGAAAATTTTCTTCTTTGAAGAATGTGGGAAGGTTATAGGTGGAAGGTGATTATTCAGGTATGATTGGGTGGATCTCAGGAAGGGATTCTCTTTCAGTTCTCAACCTGATTGGTTGGCATAGAAGGATTAATTTTTTAAGGATAGTTTCTCAGATATAATCTTTTAGCATGTCTTCAGGGAACACAATGTGGAGGTATATAGGCTCTCCAAGGAGACCTTGGACTTGGAGGAAGGTGACCTTATTTTTGAAGAACTCCCCCCTCTTTCCATTTCTTACAGGGGATCTTTTATAGCTTATTAAAGCTATCTAGTTGTTTCTCCTTTTTTGTGGTTAATATATTCAACTGCCATTGTTATGGAACTTTGTGCTTGGAGCATATCCTATGTGAACTTGATGGTTGTAGGTGTCTCTCTTCTTGGTCACAAATGATGTGTTGGGTTTTTGTAATTCTAGACAGTGCAAGGTATTTGGCAGGAAGAAATTTAGAGAAGTGTGTGTTTTAGCAGGGGATTTTTTTATTATTATTTTGACATAATTTTAAGCATGTATTTTATATCTTGATTCACATTGGAGTATCAAATATATGTTTTTTTATGTATCGAAAAAAAACTAGAGTGTAATACTCTCAATTTTGACCCTTCAAATGTATTAAATCATATTTATGTAAATACATTAGTAAAGACTCCTAGTGCGAAGATCAAGGCAAAGGCACAACTACTAAATGTATATGCATGTATGATGTAAATATTTTTATATGGGCCATGTCTTAAGTTTATCATGATGACTCAAAATATATGTAATTATTATGTTGGAAAATAATAAAAATAGTGACCACAAGATGTGTGTAAAGAGCACTATAGGAGATATGATTCCACTGGAGGGGAAGATGAAACGAGGTGTATGGGAGAGTAAGTCCTCTTTTTCCAAGTGTTAGCATTAGAACTCATCCATTTTCTACCCTGTTTTTTAAATAAACCATTTAATTCCTTTGACTAGTTACCAAATACAATCATTGAATGCATGTGGGAGGTTAGTACGAAATTCTTCTCATGAAGTTATGGAAGCATGGAATGGATATACTTTTATGGAAATTGTAAGAGTTCTTTATTCTATAGTCAAAAGTAATTCCATTTGTATTTTCACCATTCCTCTCATATCCATTTGAGTCAACCACTCATTTTCCATACAGAATTCACAATCTATGTAGTTTTACCATGTTGTTTCTCCCTTGCTAGTTACAAGACTAAAGAATTAACAAGAAATTAGCATTGTGAAAGGGAAAAGTGTAGACATAGAGTGAACGAGGATGGTTTTATGTGAGAACAAATGTTGGAAAGTTAGAAAGCCTTCACCCACTATATATCGGTTGCTCATAGATGCTTTAGAAGCCATTAATTCAATTTACATGAGGTTCTCTTAAGGCATAAAATAGATTGGGCTCTTTATGTGCACACTAAAGAGAACATTAAGGGTTGGGTATTCTAAGGGACTATTAAGCAGAGAGAGAGTAGGTGTTCCTCATGTTGTGTGGGGTAGTGGAAGAGAGATACATGGTTGGGATGGTTGGATGAGATGCATGTAGTGTTATGTGGTAAGTACATTGGCTAAGCATGAGAGATAATGAGTCTGGTTCATAGGGAGTGAATATTTTAGGTGTTTCCTGCACCCTAGTAACCACATAGTGGGACTTGTGGGTGGTTTCTACTGTTGATACCTATGATTGAGTGGAAAATTATTCCTACACAGCCAGTTGCTTGGATCTTATTTAGTTAAAGATAAATATTAATTGGTGTCTGTGAATATGCAAATATATTTAGTTCATGTTGTAAAAATGGTTGTTATGCATGTTGTGTCTAAAATATAGTTGTTAATTCCAATATGTATTGCATTATTCCCTTACACATGTCTTTCTTAAATTATGTTTCTCATGGGAGGCCAAAATTAGTAATTATTTTCTAATAATGGCCTCTTTGGGGTGAAATTTTTTAAGATAGTTCATAACTATCCATTCTATGGTTGGAATGGTAGATGGGGACATCACATAGAGATTTGGAGTTTTGGCGTCAATGTAGTGTGGAAGACAATCGAACTAATGATATGGGGTTTTCTTGATTTGGGATTTTGGCACCAAGGAAAAGTGGAATAAGAATTAAGGTGACATAAGGAATATTTCATCAATATAATTATGATATAGAAGCATTAAGCCCCCATGATGAAAATCCTGCATGAAATTATTGGAAAATACAAATCTAAAGTCTGAACAAATTTTATCATTTCATCCATATAAATAGTACCTAATATTCAAATATTTAAGACTATATAGTAATATAAGAATAATTTCTATGTCAAAAATAGCTTGAACCTGATGGATATTTCCTTCAAGCTCAAAACAATTGAACCCAAGTAAATCATAAAATTAAAGAGGCGATACAAAATTCATCAAGGGAATAGTTGCACCAGTAAGGATTTTATAACATTTTGCAAGGAGGGAAAAAGGTAAAGAGAGGTAACAAAATTCATCAAGGGTATAGTTGCACCAGTGAGGATTTCATGGCATTTTTCAAGGAGGGAAAATGTTAAAGAGATGATAAAAAAAATCAACGGTGCAATTGGACCGATGAGGATTTTATGGGATTTGCAAGGAGAGATAATTGGGTGAAGTTATAGAAAATTTCATATAGTTGATAGTTTGGATTCATTTATATAGTATGGTTTATTTTAAAATTGTGTGAGAATTAAATCCGTACAAGAGAGGATATAGGTCCATGCCCATATCACCAAAACTAGGCTTGAGGTAAACTTGTTTGTTTAAAACCCTCTTATTAATGCAAATGCAAAATTTTAGCATGTGTATATTACATGCAAAGTTTTTAAAAAAATGCCAATAGATCATCAATATCAATGATGATCTCACTATGCATGAATTTCACCCCTCTATATTGCATCAAAATGAAATATGTAAATCAGTTTTGAAACACATCTCTCTCTCCCCCTTTGGCATTATTTAAATATTTGTTTAAGCATCAAAGGGACTCTCAAATATTAGTTTTATGGATAAAATATTAATGTTCAATACATACCCAATAGATAATAGTAATCAAGAAAAGAGATACCATCATTTTTTAGCTCTAGTACATTGCCCTTAATTAGAGCTGCATCATTGAACGGTACTATGTGTTACACCCAAAAGTTGTCACTGTGCTCAATCCCCTGAAGTGACCTGGAAAAAACATCTTTTGGAGGATCTTTTTTCTCAACTCTAGGAGGTCTAGCACACCCTTCCTCCTAACATAGAGCGTCAGACTTGCCTAACACCTATTTCTTACTAACAAAGTGTGTCGGTGACACTTGTTTCCTGAGGACAAGGAGCGTCAACACTCTCAAAAGGGAAAAAAAGAGAATATTTTGAGAACCTTCTAGATGAAAGTCCTCATGGAGGCTTATCCCAATTGCTTGGATTAGGTGACATTCATACCCCTTTCTCTAAGTATTATCCCTCACCTTCCTCCTTAAGAATATAAACCCCTTTAGGCCTTCTTTGGCCTATATATAGAAGTTTAAACTCCTGGATGTAAAGGAGGAAGACAAAAAAATAGAGCACCTCTATGTTGCTAGAATCACTACTGGAATAGGTGGCAAAGAGTGTGACTTATGAGTAAGAGGGTTGTAGAGGCCGTAGATAAAATATAATTGAAAGTGAGTCAAATAGAGTGTGAGAAAAAAGATTCGAAATCAAGGTTTTGGTAGTTGTTTTCTTCTCTTTTACTTGTTAATACAAATATGTTCCCATTTCCCATGAATGATTTGTGTTAATATCAATTATTCGTTACTTTTCTCCTTGACCATTCGTATATATTGTTGAATTATCTTGTTGCTTTCACTCTTGAATCTTTTTTTTTATATTCTTTTGCAGGTACATCTGATTGCAAAGGAATCCATGAGACAAGTATTACCTTCATTATTGAGGAAAAAAAGCTTCAAATTCAAGTATTTTAACCATATAGGGAGAGGATTCATTGTTGTGGTCTTTTGTTCTAGATCTGCCCCTTGTAGACTACGGAAACAACATTTGCCTACATTGATTGAGAATTCCTGATAAAAAACAACAATGACCATACTGGGGAATCGATCAGATCTACGAATTTTCACTTTTCTCTTGTTTACAAGCTCTCAAAAAAATTTCTTTTGCTCATTCAAGGATTTAAGGTGAAAAATCCATCTTATTTCAATTCCATTTTCCTTCCCAAATCATTTTTTACACTTAGAAAATTCCAACTTGATTTACAATTGCTTATCTTAGAGGTTATTTACTTCTTTTGGTTCTCTGAATTCGCCGACATACCTGGGTTCCTTTGACAGAGTGCCAAGTTTTCCCTGACACCTTTTTTTCTACTGTCACAGAGCGTTGTTGACACCTTCTTCCCAGAGTCAAGGAGTGACACTGACATTGTTTAGAATAAAGTAAATAGCTTCAACCCTTAGGGGATTCCCTAGTTATACCCTAGAAGGTCCGTCAAGGTAGGTAATCTCCAACTCCATAGTTACTCTTTTGGAAAATTTTGTGTTTTATTTTGTTTGGGTTTGTCTTTTTTGTTGCTTTGTAGTTGTCAAACCTGACAGTGTGCATGATATAGATTCGGTGCTTTTTGAGTCAAAATATTAAAAAAAAATCTTAGCAAGGGCTCTAGAGTGAATTATTTTGTGTTTAGAAGTTTGGTCTTGGGTTTATAGTATGCATTTAGACCTCTTAAAGCTCTTTCCAGAACCACAAAATGGAAAAATGTGATGGTTTCTTACACTTTTCAAAGTGATTTTTTGTTCTTTGCATTTCTTTTTCCAAAAGTACATCAAAAAACAAAAGAAACAGTTAGATATGTTTCTTTTGATTTGATTAGGTGTTTTGAATATGATTGATCTTATAGAGTAGAAGTGTTTCTTTTGAGCTTTGATTAAGAAAAGCATAGGCATTTAGGCATTAAGAAGATTTTCCTTTTTACGTTAGAGATCGTTATAGTTTAGCATTGAGAAGTTTTGCGTGTCTGAAATTTTTCAAAGCGTGAAGAATGAGTTATTAAATTGCATGGTGTTTTCATTCATTGTTTGAAAGAAAAATATCTCTCCTTTGATCTAGCTAGGATTCATTGAAGAGAAGAATTGCATTGCATTTAGGTAATTTAATCTTGCAATTACTTCACACTCCACAAACATTGAATAACCATCAAGATAAAATTGAATTGTAGCTTAGGTTAAAATTCTTAGTAATTTGAGTAATAGTTTACAAGACGTGTTCCGATGTCTATAAATATAGGAGCTTTCGTTCTTTTCCTACACTACTTCTCGGGGATCATGTGGTTCTTCCACGTACCAATCAGTATATTGAACGACTTTTCACGTACCATTGAGGTATATCGAAAATTTCTTCACATACTTGATAGTATATCGAAAGGATCCTTTTGAACAGTTGTGGATCAAACAACAAGAACACGTATTTGAGATCCCACGTACCTAGTGTATATTAAGAGACCCTTCTAAGAACCTATACCAACTAAGAAAATAATTTTATTCACCTTGTTGAATCAATACACCAAGAATAACACTCGGGGAGCTACTACACATTTGTCATACATGGAGTCAGGTATTCAGAAAAGGGTACGGTCCCAATCCTCCTTCTCGCATTTTACTGTTGGACCATACGATATATCATAAGTTGTGGCAACTTGACACTCCTTGTGAGGATCTGGATTTTTCAGCCGCTATTATCACTTAATTTTGCTTGTGACCTTAGCTTGCGTAGAATTGTTTGTGTGTGGTCTTTTTAACTAGAAGACCTTTAGAGTAAAATTTCTTAACCAACATTTTGGTTGAACCACCTATGAGTAGATCTCACAAGCTGTAGGGTTTACCACCTTAATTTTCTCCTACTACACAAGAAAGAAAGGAGGTGACCATGTACCAACCCGTCACTACCGATCCATCTGTAGAGGGAATTCCGGTCACTGAGCCAGGGAAGAGTATTCTTCCTTTGAGAATCCATCTACCTCTACCATGGTACTAGTACAATTTCCTTCTTCATGTGATTCAACCTTTAAATTTCCTACGGAAGGCCATTCAATTAAATGATATTGGGTGCTTTCCCAGCCATCAGATGACCTTGTGGCATCAGAATTTGGTCCAACTGCCCCATTTTGGGAGACTTCCTTGAGACAGATGATTTCTGAATATGGCACTACTAATTTTCCTTATGCCACACCCCACCACATCTGAGATTATTATTCTCAAATGATGAGTATTTTAAACCCATCCATGAGATGGTGTCTAGTTTTTGCACAAGGGGGGATAACATAAAGAGGATAAGTCTCTCTCATTTTCCTAGCTATTTGAAAATAGCCACTCCCAAATACCATGCCATTTTCGGTCTCATGTTGTTGTTGTGTCTGGAATACTGGTTCACAGTATAGTTTCTTATGATCTAGGTCAACCTTCTATCTATACCCTACCAGTTCAAACTCTCCCATCTATCCCTATTTCTTCTACAAATTATATGACTCGGGTGGAAACTCCTAGAGAAAGTTGTTTCGACGACTAGACAAACTAGTTTAAATATCAAGTGGAGTGTTTCTTTACGGAATCTGATAGTTAATGCACCATCCATGACTGCAAATGTGGTTATTCCTTCTGTCGCTCCGAGACAACTATCATGGGTTCAACCCATGACTAATCAACCTACATGGGGGTACACATACCCAAGAAATCAAACGACAATGGTTAATCATAATTATCAACCCATTTCCTTGGGAAATTCTTGTGCTAGAATCCCTTATCCTAGTAACACTAATACCCCATGGGGGAAACACAGTTGGGTGAATGTCCCCACGAATGGGATGCCATTTACGAATTCGTTTGTTCCACCGTCTGGAGGACCACCTAGAGGTATGCCACCCAGAGGTCCCCCATATGGAGGCCCACCTAGAGGTCTTCCATATGGAGGTCCACTGCTCAGAGTTCTGCCACCCAGAGGCACCCCATATGGTGGCCCACCTAGAGGTCCATCATCCAAAGGCCTATCTGGATTCCCATCGCCTGGAGGACCACCACCTAGAGGTTCACCATCTATATTCCCACCATAGGGAGGTCCACCATCTAGAGGCCCACCACCCATTGACCCATCAAGTGGATCATTTTGAAACCAACCACCACTGAACTAGCCTGCTATAGGATGATCATTGACACCCATTTATCAGTCCACTTATGACCCTACTGGTACTCATATACATATTACCAGTCCCTCAACCCAATAAAAAATTGTCATTTCTGGCTACTCTCGCTCTTCCATATTTCTCACGATTGATTAACGATCATATTCACCATGATCCTTCATGTCCATCTATTCTTGTAAAGCTACCTTTGAATATACCAAATTTTGACGACAAACCTAGTGAATATCTCGAAAACCATGTAATGAATTATATTTTTTTGTATTTGTCAAACTCTCTTATGGATGGTTCCATCTGTTTGAGACCTTTTCAAAGAACTCTCATCGGTACCACCGCTAAGTGGTATATATAATTTCCTCAGCATTCCTTTTGGGATTTCAACAATCTAGCAATAGCATTCTTGACGCATTTCCAACTACTAATTAGGTATGAAACAAGTACAAATATTTTGACCTCACTGTGTCAAACAACTTCCATCAATATATCCGATCATATACATGAGTGGAGATGATGACGTAGGTTGATTAAGGCCCCTATTTCTAACCAGTTACTTTTCGATTGGTTCACTAAGTCATTTATTCCACACATTTCTAGGGATGTTTCCATGGAAGGTGTTGTTACTGAAGAGAAAGACAGCAGTCGTGCTTAGTACCTAGACTTGCTTTATTCCCAATCGACTACATTGTACGATCTAATTCCAAACACTCCTCACCCTACTTTGGACTATTTCAAGAACTTCAACTAAACCACCTATCGATGGCATACTTGGTTTTGTTTAGACACATCCGGTGATAAAATACGTGAAAAAACAAAACCAACCTGCTTCACCTACTAGTCATATTGTTACCAATCACAAGACTATTTCTACTCCTATTATTTCTACCAAAGTGAATGTGGTTCAATCCTCATAATCTTTGGGAACAAAGAAGAAAGGACAAAACAAATCCAAGAAATCTCGTAATAAAACACAAAATTCATATTTTGAATCTAGAAATAGGAGAAAGGTTATATTTCCCTGCCTTATATATGGAGGTGGCCATTTCAGTATAGAATTTCCTCATCGTGAGGAGGTTAGGAAAATTTTTATAAACATTTCCAACATGACGGTTTTGACTAGTCCTTTCCCCACCCAACAAAAATTGATTGGCCATCAATCCTTGCACGGGTCTTCTTCGTCTTCTATAGATGATGTTAAAATGATGTTCAGTGAATCGGTTAATCTTACCACTAGGTACCAGAGTTATGAACCTCCCCCTGAGAAAAAGAGTGATAACACTTCAGTTAATAAGACCACAACTTCCATTCTTGTTAGGATTAATTAATCCTTATTTTTCCAATATAGTCTATTTGGTAATATTTACTAACTTAGTAAGTTATTATTATTGTACTAGAGTATGGGGGACACACCTAGAGGTTATCTGATTTTATGTTCCTATGGGAGAAATCACTAGATTATAGGAGCCCACTCTGAGTTCCACTAACAACCTCCATCATTTAGTTGTGGTAGATAAGCAGTCATTCTTAGTTAACCTCCAGTTACAATCAGTTAGATCACTTCCAGTTATCCTAGCACCAGTTTTGCATGCATGAAGGGAGAGTGGCACCTTTTTCCCACCTACCTCATTAGTTAACTAATTGTAGACTGATTTAGACATATGAAGTTAGACTAGTGAGCTCTAGCAGTGATTTAGACACACTGACTTAGCTAATTAGTCAGTTAGAATAGATAGATTCGAATCCTATCTTTAACATTTGAATTCTATTTATTGTACAATCATTGTATTATTGATTAATGAATGAATATTAATGTTGTGATTATCTAATCAATTCTTGTTCGATTTATCTGAAATTTGTGGCATGAATTTCCTATTCAGTGTATATTCTCTTTGATTATTCCACTGCATAATTCCTTTGCTACAACTTTCATATTTTCCTGAAGATCAATGGTTCACAAATTTAACATGGTATTAGACCCTTGTTAAGGGTACCAGAGTACCTTGTCCGACCTCCCTTGTGCGCTAGAAGCAGCTGAGTTTCCACATAATTCTTGTAATGTTTTCCTTGCTAACTATGGATTATGTCCAGAGAAGTATCTACAGGTGTGATAGACTCTAAGAAAGTGCACATGTCAAGGAGGAAAGGCTTGAACTGACATATGATTTTGAATTGGTTTTTTTTGCAATTATTTTTTGCGGGTACAACTTCAATATGGATTCAAGAGTATCAGTTCTTCTTCTTACTCCATTCACGAGATATTTAGAGTGGAAATTGAAGATGATTTTTTCTCTAAATAGACAAGGTCTCTATGAGTTATCTATTGGACTTGGTAAAGAGTCTTATGAAAATAAGAATGACTGGCTAAATGATGGTTATAGATATTTTGGAAGGATATGTCTGGCCTTTTCTCCCGCGCTACCTTATTGATTCTGATGAATACCCAAAGGATATCTGGACATAATTGGATAGAACCTTTGGAAAGAAAAATGAGGACCGTTCTATAAATTTGGAGAGAACACCCAAAACCACAAGATTTCTTGCTTCAAAAACCTTGACCTTTATTCTCTATGACGAAGAAGAAGCAGAATCTTCAACACAGTCAATTCGAATTGTAGAAATTCTCCTTGAAGTGACTGCTTCTCCTATTTCTCTAGAAGTTTATGAGATCTTAGATATCTCATCTTCTCATATAGTTGATCCAGAAGAAGACATTTGAATCTATGTTATTGAAGAAAAACACTCCTTCCATTGTACTCAATCATTCTCCAATGATTCTTCTATTTTAAAGTATGTGCAAAGTTTTCCAATGATTGCTTCGTAAAATGAAGAGAAATTCGACTTCTCTCTCTCTAATGTTGCTACTGGTGTGCATAAAATTAACACCTTGGATGTTTTGGAAGAAATATAATATTTTAGGAGTGATCCATTCACTCTCATTGATCTAGATATCCCAACAAATTCCTACATGATTTCTTGCACCAATACTCATAGTTTTATTGAATAAGGAGAAATTTTTGCATCTACCATCTGAGTGGAGCACTTGGAACCTTTGTTCCACACTCTTGGATCTGATATGACCTTATTTGGTTCAAACTTTAAGTTTAAATATCCTACAGTCATGCTTGTAGTTGTTCTCATCAATTTTGGTGTGAAAAATCAAGTACCTCAGGTCTCTTTCAAAATTGATGTTGGGGATTCGATGTTAGTTTTCTCTCATGAGTTTGTTGATATTACATTTTGTGAATCAATGAATATTTAGAAGATATATCATATTATGGATCTCAAGAATTCTCTCTCCATGGTCCTAGGACTTATCTACCTTTGTACTTGATCACATGCTCATCTCCTCACAATACTAGTAAAGATGGAGACATCATGCATTCGCCAGGACACTTGTTCCTAACATTTGGAGATGATTTTACCCCACATGGTTCGATGTTCAAGGTTGCAATATATAATTTTCTTGGGTTTACCTCACGTGGTTCAAATTGTCAAGAACTTTTTCTCTCTCATCAGTTGATCTTAGTTGCTCTACATGGGTCCATTTTTCATCTTGCAGTTGTTTATGTTACTGATTCAGTTGAGCATATTTTTCTTCTTCCAAAGAGGAAAATTCCTCCAGACATAATAATTTAGTTTGGATAGGTTCACATGCACAGTCCCAGAATGCTAGTGCACATAAGAACCAACATTCAAAATGGTTTCTCCATAGAGTTGCATATTGCAGCAATTTTTTCACAAGTTTTTCCTCAAAGAGAAAAAAATTATCTCAAGTATCGAAGCTTGTTTCTTGATTACCTACTTATCTTGAGGGGGTTTTTTCCCATGAGGTTTTCCTCATTTTCCTTATTTTATTAAGCAATATTTTATTCATTTACATTGTATGGGTGACTTTTAGCCTAGTTTCCAGAGCCCAAGTTGTCCAAAGTTAGGATTAAGGGGCAGTGTTAGGATTAATTAATCCCCCTTTGTCCAATATAGTCTATTTGGTCATATTTACTAACTTATTAAGTTATTATTACTGTACTAGAGTATGGTTGGCACACTTATAGGTTATTTTCCACTTACTACATGTGTATGCATGAGTTTATGCGCCTCTGGGAGAAATCCCTACATTATAGGATCCCACTCTAAGATCCATCGACAACCTCCATCAATTGGTTGTGGTAGGTAAGCAATTATGTTGAGTTAACCTCTAGTTACAATCAGTTAGATCACTTTTAGTTAGCGTAGCACCAATTTTGCATGCATGAAGGGAGAGTGTCACCTTTTTCCTACCTACCTCATCAGTTAACTGATTGCAGACTAATTTAGACATCTAGAGTTAGACTAGTGAGATTCAACAGTGATTTAGACACACTAAGTTAGCTAATTAGTCAGTTAGAACTGAGAGATTCGAATCCTACCTTTAGCATTAAAATTCTATTTATTGTATAATCATTGCATTATTGATTAATGAATGAATATTAATTTTGTGATTATATGAGCAATTCTTGTCTGATTTATCTGAAATTTGTGGCATGAATTTCCTGTTTAGTGTACATTCTCTTTGAATATTCCACTGCATAATTCCCTTCCTAGAGCTTTCATATTTTCATGTATATCAATGGTTCACAAATTTAACAATTCCTTGTACCAACAATTTTCACATTGAAAAACTTATTCTTGATGCAATCCTCTAGCCACACAAGAGTACAATTTAGAAATCAGTATTTAACCCTAGTGCACGCGCCTCCAAATAATACAATGTTGTAGAAGATATTACTCAGGAACCATGTTCTATGTCTACTCTTGAAGACTGTACCCCAAATGTGTCTTGCACATGGGAAGAATCTGTTGTCAATTCTTGGATCTATGGACCCTGAGAATAACAATGTTATCGCCTTTAAACTGGATGATTTTAAGTCAAGGTTCTCCCATCAATTATATTTCCAACTATCTATGAAATTTATTAGGAATAAATTCCATCGTACCGTATTGGATGAAGGTGCCTCAACCTTGGTCATGTCTCTATCTTGTTGGAGAGCTATAGGATCCCCTGAAATTAACCGTTCACCCACGACATTAAAGGCCTTTGATGGTCTTGGATTTCAACCCTATGGATTAATGTCCTCTCTCATGGTTGAACTAGGGGGAAAATCAATGTCCATCCATTTTGAGTTTATCGATGCTACTTGAGACGACAATCTCCTCCTAGGTAGAAATTAGTTCTCTGTGATGCAGGAGGTAGCTTCATCTGTGTTTCGTGTGATCCAATTCCCATTCTAAGGGAATATTCTTATTATTGATCAATTAGAGTTTTGTTATCCAGACACTCCTAGCCTCCTAGTTTTGAACAATGTTCCACTCCTAGCCTCTTAGGTTTTGTAGTATCAAAACATAGGAGTAGGTCTTCTTAAAGATTCCTCGCTTATGGGAGTCTTCCCCTTGAAAAATCCTCCTCCTCCTTTGTAGGTCGTGTATATGAACATGATATCTTCGACAAGTCATGACACCTCTCCCAAAGGGAAATCAATTGTTGACTAAACATCTTTGAGTCATTTTGAAGAGATTTACCAGGCTATCCAATCCACTACTAATGACCCTAGGATTAATTATCACCTTTTGGTGGCATCAAACCCTTAGTACCATCTGCCACATTGGTTAGATTACCCTCCCCATATCTAGATTATCTTTTGCAACCTATGCCATCGGATGAATTCACAATGGAAGTTATGTCTTTAGATGAGATGCCTTGGAAAGATCATCATTAGCGATCCTCTTTCCTTCCCAGCCACCACTTTGAGTCATTTGTTTCATTTAATGTTGTAACTACAGCTTAGTCACCGATACTCATTCACAATCACTAGTACATATGGCTCAAAGGTTCCACGAAATATTTCCATTAATAAGTTAAAATGGTTATTTTCGTGGATAAATTGATAAATATTTTGAACAGAAATTCGTCTATCCCCCTATCATCGTCTCTATTGCGACGTACATGACCGTGTGTCTCTATAGCAACATATTTTTGTCTCTATTGCAACGAAGACACACATTCATCGCTCTAACGACGGACCTCTAAACATTTGAAAATCAACGGTCATCACAGTAATGATCATTGAATTTTTCTTATTGTTGAAATTTGTCCGTTGTGCATTTTTCTTGTAACTGTCATGATCATTGATTTATAAATACATGTTCCTAAGACATATTTCATCAAATGTTTTGTTATACTTGCAACAATGTTTTCTACTTATTGTTTGATCTATGAGTGCAAGAGTATAGTACTAGTTTAACACATCAATTTTTTGCGCAATCTCCTTTTGTTTCTAGGTTAGTATTTTTAAATTCTTTGTCTCCTTGGTTAGTGAACTAATATTTTTTGAATGAGTAAATATAATGTCATTGAGATTTGTCTCTTAATCATTTTTTTATTAAAAAAGATCAAGATGAACCAATTAGGGAAACAAGATCATTACTTTTGAAATGTTTTGTTTGTTTAGTTTCTTATTTATAGATGGGTAAACCAGCATGTGGTAATATCCTATGTGAAAAATTGTTTAAGCATTGTGATCCCATGTACTTGTGAGAAATCATGGTTCCTAACTTGGGAGAACATAACCGTTGGGGGGGATTTAAATTTTATCACTAAATATCGAAAATATAGTGGTTGGTGGTAAAAAAAGACCCCCATACTAACTTATTCCTTAATAATTTGGAAAGGAGGGGTATTGTTTGTGATATGTAACATGTTGAAGTAAAGTCAACTTGGATTTACTAATTATATTTGTCATTTTTCATGTCACGCCCTTTAATTTTCTGTCTCCTTTAATATCTCTCTCTCTCTCTCTCTCTCTCTCTCTCTATATATATATATATATATATATATATATATATATATACTCTATTTATTTTACTCATACATTGATTGAGTTTGTTTGGTTCTTATATGCTATTAGAATGTCAAAGAAATATACTTGGGAAGAAAACAATAAGAGGTATGCTGAGTTTAAGGCAACATCGGAGGCAAAGGGCGATGGAAAGTGTTATTACCATTGCAACAATTGCAGGGGTTTACAAATGAGAAGAATTTTAAGAACAAGTGCTGAGAAACATTGTAAGAAGAAGGGGCATGTTGAAGGGGGGTTTGAATATCTTCCATTGGTAAGATGTTATTAATTAGATAATGTACTTCTTGGAATAGTACTGATCATGTATTCACAAAATGTTTTATCATTTCAAATTTATGTGTTGTATATTATACACTAATGTTATTACATTGTTTGTAATTATAAATACAATGCCCCCTAAATGTCGACCTCCAGAGAGATATTTAGCACATAATTATAGTAGAAATACTAATTTACAAGGTGATGAACATAGATATCATAATATTGAAGATGAAGTTCTTAATGATCCTATGGACTAAGATGATGTTATTGATACAAATGACGAAGATGAGATAAATAGATTGATCCAAGACACATTTGCTCCATTGGATGAGGAAAACCTCCATGATATTCATGGTGTTCCTCTACTCGAGAAGTCCCAAGAACCTCTTTATGAAGGCTCAACAAAAAATATTCTATCTACTATATTGTTGTTGGTGAACTTGAAAATTTTGAATGGTTTTTCAAACACTTGTTTCACATGGATCCTAATATATGTAATGTATTAATTGCATCTTCACATGGCATATTGAAAAGTTCACTATTTTCCCCTATTTTTAGTGTTAACTAATTCATAAATTAGGGATAAGAAATATTTATGATTTATGTTGTTTACATTTCATTTTTAATCAATGTTGCAAACTGTTGGATGAATTTCTATTACCACCATAAAATAATTTACCACGCACATGTTGAGAGGTATTATTGATTATGAAAGAAATTGGAATGGACTATCAAGCTATTGATGCATGCCCTAACGATCATATTATATATTATGGACAATATGCATCTGAAAACAAATACCCACAATGTGAAATTAGTAGATATTGAACTGATCAAGTAAAAAAAAGGCGCCTCGCAAAGTTCTTCATTATATTCCCATAATTCCATGTTTCCAATGACTATTCAGGTGCCAAAGTATAACACAGTTTATGGATTACCAGACAAAGAACATAAGTGAAGATGGTGTTCATCGCATGCTTGCAGATGGTTCTGCATTGAATAACATCGAACAAAAATGGCCAGTTTTTAAAGATGAACCTTATAATGTTAGACATTCATTGGTAGTTGATGGTTTCAATCCATTTGGAGAGCTTCGTTCTACTTACTCAGTGTGGCCTATTTTCGTCATAAACAATAACCTTCCTCCTTGGATGTCGATAAAGAGAGAGAACACAATGTTGGCAATGATTATTCCAAGTATTTTTTTGAAAGTAATTATATTATTTCATTTCTTTGTTTCATTGCTACATAAGAACACCTTTTATATATTGGGAAACATAACTGAATAGCATCATATATTATTGAATAAATTAGGTAAGTGCTAAGTTAAATAAATGAATGTATATATTGAGCCTCTTATCGATGAGATATTGAAGTTATGGGCTGGAATCACTATGTATGACACATCTAGACCAATAGGACATAAAAAATTCTAGTTCCATGGAATACTTGCATGGACAATTCATGATGCTTCTGGGTTAACACATTTTTGTGGTATGTAAATTTCTATTGCACTTTAAATTAATATGTTTTTAAGGTAAATATCAAGCATTTTTACTTAAATTAATAATCTTTTGATGCTTATAACATTAATACATATATCTTGCAGGTATTCAAACAAAGGGAAATTCACATGTTTAGTCTATGGTCCTAGGATAAAATCTCGTCGTTCAAGAAGTCTAAGAAAGGAGGTTTTTGATGAGTACATGCACTTTCTCCCTAAGAACCATAGGTATCAAACTACTGAGAAAACAAAATTCAATGTTAAAGAAGAGAATGGGAAGAAACAACAAAGAATGACACCTCACCTATGGAAGTTGGAATATAATAGACATCGTCATGGTATGCAAATTGTATATGTAGCATATAAATACGTAATGTTATGAATTTTATATTTTTATTGAATTTTCTCTACCATGGGTGCATTCATGAATTATTGTGAATTTGTTTTTGTTTATGTTTAATATTGATTGTTGTGAAGGCATGAATGGGCTTCCATGAGGAATGAAGAATATCCCATACAATTCACTAGGTTTCCTTACTACAAGCACGTACAAATAGCTCATTTGTTCGATACAATGCATATCGAGAAGAATGTAATAGAAATGATATGGAGAATCTTAGATGAAAGGACTAACAAAGGTAAAATTGGAGAAATTTGTAGTGACATTGAAGAAGCCAATCACGCATTGCAAAGTGTAATTAATTCCATTTTCAGGCATGAGTACCAAAATATAATTAGTCTTCCATGGTTATTGAAAGAGAAACAAAGCAATGATATAAAAGAGGGCATTCAGAAAATAAGGTTTCCTACTAGGTTTTCATTGAACATACAAAATATCTTAACGAAAAATGGTGATTTTGGTAGTGTTAAAGATCATGACTGACATACATTCATTAAGGTAATTATTTACCTATAAAATCTCCATTTAGTACATATTTATAGTAATTGTGGTCTCTTATTTGGAATTTAAATAAATAATGATCATTTTTTTTGTTACAATACGTTCTACCTCTATCTCTCCCAGATAGCTTTGACGAAAACATACAACAAGTTATATATGATCTTGGTAAATACATGAGGTAAGTAACAATTTATATGCATGAAAATGTTTGTTTACTTTGTTGCATATCTTATTGGCATATTGAGTTTTACAGATTGGAACTTTATTATATATGCCTCAATCTTGTTGATCACTATTATTTTGTTGCATCATTTGTAGGTGGATTTCATCTAAAGAAATCCATAAAGAAGATATTACGTATTGGAAGAGAGAAATTCCCTATTTAATGTGTGAAATGCAGAAGTATTTACCTCCTGGATTTTTCAATGCACAAGAACACTATCTCATACTCTAAGTTGAGGAGATTGAATTGTGTGGACTTGTACACACAAGATCAATTTGGATGGTGGAAAGGAATTTGAATTCAATGAAGGATTTTGTTAGACAAAGAGAATGTCCGGAGGGTTCAATTGTGTAGGTCTATATGGTATATCAATCAATGGTGTACATTAGTCACTATCTTCCAAATTTAGAAAAAAATATCAATCTTCCTCGCATTTGGCATGTCAACTCCATCAACAAATTTGAAGGGGAGGTCCTGTTGGGGAAAGGTAGAACAAGGAAAGTGAAAGGTAATTAGATGGTGTATATTTAATTTATTATAAAATTAATTTTTCAAATTCATATATCTCTTACTTATGTAATTTTTATTATTCCATCAGTATTGTAAGGTAAACTTAATTGCCTTTAATGATAGCTAATCTGCAATTCTTAATTGTTATTTATAGATGGCCGTTTGTGGGATGTATTACATTAATACATTGCAAACAATATTGATTGGATGGATGAATGGATACAATGATGTATAGAATTCTATGGTACCTTATCATGGGAAGGAGTGAGTAAATTGATTAAAATAGTGCATCATCATGGAGAAGAATATCTCTATGAACTTACACAAAGGGAAATTGATTTAGCATGTGGTTTAAAAGATAAAAAACCAAGTGTATTTTATACCTTGATCATTTTTTTCCTCGTTTGCCATTATATAAATGTATTTCTTTTGTTTATTTCTTCTTATATGTTTATTTACTAAGTTAGGCATGATGCAGTTGATACACCATAAAGCTATGTGGTACAATGGTCATAAATTTCGCATCAAAAATTTGGATGACAAGAAGAAAACATTTGATTGTGAGATAACTATAGTTTTTCAAGTCCCTAATGTTTCCTATAGAAGTGACAAGTATCCAGAAGTATCTAAAAATAGGTACTATGGTTATTTGGAAGATATAATTGAGTGGGATTTTAATTCATTTAAAATAGTTATGTTTGAGGTCAAATGGTACAGGGTACAAATGAATGAACGTGATCCCAAAAGCATTGTTATCAAGCATGCAATGGAATTACCATGGTTAATACGAGGGAACTTGAACCAGGTAAAGAACCTTATGTTCTTATAATTCAATGTGGGCAGGTATTTTACTCAGAGGTGTCAGGTAAAGCAGGTTGGTCATACATTGTTAGATATGATCCAAGAGGAAGACCAATTAAGTATAATCCAGTCGAGGAAGAAGACAATTTCAAAGAAGAAGGTGATGTAGATCAGGAGCAGTTGGCTGCTGCAGATGTGTTAGATGAAGAGGCTGATCAAGAAGTTGATAATCCAAATGACGTAGTATATTATTTTGAACTCTAGTGATGATATTGATGACGAATATATAACCAGAAATGACATTGATGATGATGCTAATATGAGTGATCCTTTCAATGATAGCGATTATAGAACAGATGATGATACATATGAAGAATTTGATGATGATAATATTGATGATTAATAATAGAAATAAACATCATGTTCATACTCATTAGAATAATAACAACCATCATCATCATGTCATCCTCGTTAGAATATTTGCAACCATCATCATCTTCATCTTTATGATCATCAATGGTATCATAATAATCATCATCATCCTCATCATCATCATCATCACCATCATCATATTCATCTTTAAGATCATCAATGGTATTAGCATCATTGTTGTCGTCGTCGACATCCTAATCAACCTCATCCTCAACCTTATCCTCATGATCGTCAATGTTATAATCATCATCGTCATCAATGTTATCATCATCATCATCATCATCATCTTGTTCATCTCCATAATCATCATCATGTTCATACTCATTAGAATAATTGCAACCATCATCATCTTCATCTTTATGATCATCAATGGTATCATAATAATCATCAGTAGCAGCATCAACACCATCATCATCTTCATATTTAATATCATCAATGGTATCATCATCATCATCATCACCACCACCACCACGACCATCATCAGCATCTTCATCATCGTCATCATAGACATCTTAATCAACCTCATCCTCATCATCGTCAATGTTATAATCATCATCGTCATCAATGTTATCATCATCACCATCATTGTCATCATGTTCATCTCCATAATTATCATCATGTTCATACTCATTAGAATAATCACAACCATCATTATCTTCATCTTTATGATCATCAATGGTATCATAAACATCATCATCATAATCACCATCATCATCTTCATCTTTAAGATAATCAATGGTATCATCATCATCATCATCACCACCATTATCACCATGGTCATCATTATCGTCATCATCATCATTATCATCATCGACGTCCTAATCAAGCCCGCCCTCATCCTCATCATCCTAAATGTTATAATCATAATCACCATCAATGTTATCATCATCATGATGTTCATCTCCATAATCATCATCATGTTCATACTCATTAGAATAATCGCAACCATCATCATCTTCATCTTTATGATCATCAATGGTATCATAATCATAATCATCATCATCACCATCACCAAATTCATCTTTAATATCATCAATGGTATCATCATCATCATCATTATCACCATCATCATCGTCATAGTCATCATCGAGGTCCTAATCAACCTCATCCTCGACGTCCTAATCAACCTCATCCTCATCCTCAGACTCATCATCATCATCGTCATCATCACTGTCATCATTTTCATCTTTAATATCATCAATGGTATCATCATCATCATCAATGGTTTCTATGTTAGAAGACATTTTAAAAATAATAGTAAGCCAAGAACAATTTCGTGTTCATTCCTATTTATCAAGGTTGTAAATAATTGAATTTTACACATTTTCAGTATTTAAAGATTTGTAAGAAATAAATTGTATTATACAATGAATTCCATCTAACCTTATTTCTTACCTATGCTTGTCTCAAGTCTTCTTGATAGTGTACTTTATTAAGCATCCTCTATTGGTCAAACTTCGAAATGGTCACCATATTACACTCATATGACATTTTGTTTTTCAAGAAACAGTATATTGACGATGATGTTCTCTATGATGACGATGATGGCCATAAGGACAATGATCACTGAATGTCCTGCTGACTACGGAGACAAAGATAATTTCGTTATCAACATCATCATCATCATCATCATCACTGAAGACGATGACGATGTCTATGGTGTTGTTTATGACGTTGATGACCACGATGACAATGGCAATGGTGTTTTTTATGACATTGATGACCACGATGACAATGGAAATGGTGTTTTTTATGACAAAAAAGAAAAAGAAAAAATTAAAAACAACAAACAATTAAAAAAATTAATAAATATAAAATAATACATATAAATAAAAACAAATAAAAACATTAATAAAACAACAAATAATTAAAACTATCCATCTTACCTTCCCCTTGTTGCGGCCTCCAAATTTTACATCTTCCACTTACCTCACCCATGCATTATGCCAAAGGTTGCAGAGTAGTTTCCAAGGTTGCAAAGGAGGTTTTTCAGTTACCTCAGCCATGAACTAGGCCCAAGGTCGCAGAGGAGTTTTTTCACTTACCTTACCCACGAACTAGGCTCGAGGTCGCGGAGGAGGTTTCTCACTTACCTCACCCACAAACTAGGCCCGAGGTCGCAGAGGAGGTTCAAAGGTTATAGAGGAGGTTCCAAGGCTGCAAAGGAGGAATTTCTTGTTGGTTTCGTGAACCCCTTCCTTGACCCAACCATAAATCTAGGTTGTGAACGTGGTGAAACCCTTAAGTTGCACCAAGCATAGATCAATTTCTTGTTTGAAACAATTTTTATAGTCTGGTTTCTTCCTACATGCATATTTTTATTAGGTGGGCATCAGGATTCAGCTCAATTTTAATGGTATCCCAACTTTGGTGGTTTTCTATCTTCAAGGTTGTCCACCCCCTTCATCTCCAAAATATACGCAGAGGGACATTAGCAAATTGACATTGAGACCCATAAGCAAAGGTGAAGGTCAGTGAGGCATCAAGAAAAGCATATGCTAAGGTAGCTTCTAATACATTATTCTCCCACAGAGATGTATTCGGTAAGTCATCTCTTACTGATACTCTGCTAGTTACTCATACTTTTCATACAAAATCAGAGTTGTTTGTAACAATTTAACATATTTTTTTATTTTCTGCCAAAATTTGAGTTGTTTCTATGATTGGATGGTTTCTCCCTCAAGAAAAGGTGTCATTTCATATCCAGGATTAAGAACACTTGTTGGTTAGGTATATTTAAAGACCTAAACATGCATATATTTGTCTTACTTGTGCTCATAATTGCTTAGAATTAGCCCATCCTTGGATATAAGCCTCATTGTTGCAAATTCACCCATAGTGATTCTCATTTCCCACAATGAGGTCCATTGTTCTTGTCAAAACCCCAAATTTTCACAAAAAATTAAAGTTTTGAGATAGCATAAAATGTTGATTCTGTGGTTTACTAACAGCTAATGGTTAGAAGAAAAAGAAACAGTCCAATGATTAGTATTACCTATTTTCAGATTTCGTTAACTAAGCAGTTTCCTTTTCGTAACATAAATAAGGTTTATTTATGTATTGTTTTATTTCAGTTTACTGATGAATCTTCTTTATGGCAAGTAGGTGGAATCTAACTTTGAATCCTAGGCTTACTTAGCATTTATGCTAACGCAGAAAGATTACTGGTTCTTACAGGTTTACAGGTATGATCGAACAAGTAAACGTTTTAAAATTCATAAAGTATCAAGAAGTGTTTCTATTTGCAATTAATATGCTTAGTAAATAAGCTGATAAATTCCAAGCAACTTCAATGAGTTAAAGTAGTTTATTTTCTCCGGTTTTTCTTGTAAGCAAAGTTCAAAATAAATGAGTCATTTCTTTATTGAAATTAGTGATAGTAAATATACTTACTGTGGAATCTAGACTTGTAATCCTTGTCATATATTCATTTTTATTTTAACATGCTTAACTTGCATCGTTACACTATTACGTACTATTTGTTTTTATACAGTAAGCACTTCGATCAATACTGATAGTAAGATTCTCATTAGAATATAAAATTCGATTTCCTTTTTAACTTACTAGTATAGTAAGTATCAACCTATTACTTATATGTATAAATCAATTGCTCATTAACAGGTTATTACCTCCCTTGTAAATGTCATGTTGCATATTCTATTGTATCACATACATTATTGTATTATTTACTTCAGTACCAAACTGATCGATATTTGCATTCTTTAGGGAAGCTTACTGCTTGTAAATCTTCTTGACAATAAAAGTTTGATTTGGGTAAACTAAATTGCATCATTTCACATGGAAATTTACTTGCCTTTACTATTTAAATCTAAGTCAATCAACATTGTTCCAAAGATTAAGGACTTGAGTAAGGTTATAACATTATAATTCTTATTATTATCATAACACCATTCTCACATGAAGTTAATGTCTAAAGTGGCTATTATGGCAGATCTTTGTCTTGCATAAACATAAAACTATCTTACCAAATAAATAATTGTGGTAAGTTACTAGCAATTGATAAGTTGAAATACAACTGGTGCCTATGCAAGTCTAAACCAAAGTTGAACTTGTAAAAGAATTTAGGGTTATACTCTTTTACGATGTTATCAAACTCTAAAATTCATTTACCATTCGAATTGTTGGTTTATAAGGATTATGAATAGGTATAATCCATTATGTTTATAAATATACAAATCTATAGTTAGTTCGAAGGTTCCAAATGATTTAACTTTGGATTTTTCCACCCATCAAATGGTTATTCCACTTTGCTAGAGTCAACGTTGAATAAATTATGGTTTAACATAACGCCCATGTTGTGCTATCAACATTACGATATAATTGATCTATGGTTAGCGATGGGATAATAATAGGGAATATACCATAGTTTATGCATCGTTTGGATAAGAAATACATATGATTTACGATGTGATATTTACATATACAACATCATAGCTTGTGCAAAGTTTTGATATTAGATCATTGTTTAAATAATTGGAAATATTGGAACACAGGTAAACTATTGAGTCAACCTAGGCATGGTTGGAATATCTGAGGGCACATGGTCACCTCTTGGCCATGTATTGGTTGTATATAACTCTTGTAACCCTAACTCTTTGGTTATTTTCCCTCCGATGTTCACAATGGCCTTTGGGCTGTTCTACAAGGTCCCATGGTGGCCATGAGTGTTCTCCCTGCTCTATCTTGCTCCAATGCTTGAGTTTATGTTGTTGTAGCCTCCGGTATTCGGTCTTGTTGCCATTTCTTTATAACTGTGGGTTTTTACTCTGCAATATTTTGTTGGTTTCGTTTTCTCTTGGCTTGCAGCCTGTCTGTAACTCCATTTGGATTTTTCCGTATCCTGTCACTACTATGCGAAGCTAAGGCTTCTATGGTTGTTGGTTGAGCTCCTTCGTTGTCGTAGGGTTTGTAGAAATCGTGTGCACGCCTTGCTGTTAGTGACAGTCTCTCCCCTAGAAAGTTCAACCTTCCTATTTAAGGTAAATATTTAGTTCTCATTCCATATTAGAATGCTCACAGTAATATTGGTTTACAGTTAGTTTTTTTTTTTAATGTAAAGAGTTATGAATATAATGTAGTATTGTGTTGTCACTGCAAGTACTCGAGACTCCATTTGCAAATCATAAAGAGGACAATGTTGGCTGTCTTCGAATGCCGTGACTCCAAATTGGTAAGCCATGGGTTCGACGGTTGGGTTTTTACCTTGCTTGCAACAGAGTTGAGTGGTGGTGAACCTTGAGCTTGGAAGCTTGTTGATCTCCGCCTTTAGCTAGGCAGTTTCTTTTTTTTAAATGTTAATGGGTTTTATTTTATTTTCAAACCCTCGCCTCGATGATGGGTAGACTCGACTGTGAGTTGGGTGTTGTATCTGGTTTAGATTTCTAGCCTTACGGCTTGTCACTACAATACAATGGTTTTTTAAGATGATTTCTTTCGAGCTCGAACTCGCTTGTAGTAATGCTATTTTTGTGACTCTGTGTACTTAGGGTTTTACCCTATTCGACTGTGAATAAAGAATTTACTGTTTATTATATTTTGTATATTTAATATGGTTATTTAATTTAGGACTGTAATTCAGTCATAGTGTATTTCTAATATTTACTTATTGCTCGGGAAAATTCAAGCTAGGGTTTTTCCTAAAAAAAACCTTTGTTTTAATAAATCTTTCAAGTTATTTTTAATAAGTTTTGTTACTTTTTAAATTTTTTCTTTAATTAGTGTTACAGGTATGATATGAAAAATTTCCAGTAAGCACTATATGGTCTTTTCATTGATCCTTAATGGACTGCAAACAGTTTATATTAGTTTAAATGTTTATTAATTAAATAATACAAGTGATTGGATTATAGCTTAAATGTTTGTCATCTGTAAATATAATAATGATTTAGGGTTTTGACCCTGTAGTTAACTTTTACAGTTATAACCTATTTTTAAAAATAAAAACAGTTCTTTTCATAAATAACATTTATTTATTTGTTAGTTATTATCATATTCTATTTGTTTTATTTAATAAATGACAGATAGGGTTTATTCAGAGTTCTTTGAAAATATGTACATAAACTCTATAACTTAGTTTGTTCTTTATAATTTAATTATTTTAATAACACCCTACTTGGGTTCTAGTATTTGTTAGACTTAGTTTAGTTGATATGAATGGTAAATAAAAACTAAGTATTTGTAATTTACTTCTTAATTCAACTGAATGAAATAAAGTAGTTTGACTGTGTTATTTCTACTGGATTGCAATCAGTTACTAAATAAACACAAAGGAATATATATATATAACATAACACAGTTTAACCTCCAGCATATTTTAACTTGAAATAATAATAATTAAAAAGAATAATCTACTGTATGTAAACATAACATCTTATCTACTAGAGTATTTTCTTAACATAATAATCTTTCTACCTGTATTGGATTACTGCTATTTCTTTTCCAGTATATTTACATAAACAATGATCATATAACCAAGTCATTTTTATTTATTTTTAATTATAACCTGCATACTGAAATAAATTACTTTGCTAACATGAAATGCATAATCACATCTATTCATTCTAGTCTCTTATCATTTCCTTCATCTACTTTAAATAATCTGTATGTGCTGGAGTACGGTCTGGTCCTTCCAGACGTGGAAAAACACATATTAGAATTATTTTCCATCTATTTCAGATTCATTCCTTCAATAATCTAAAAGATTACTAACTCTAACATTTTACCACTAAATATTTAACAATCAGTTTCACATTTAACTATCTAACACCGTAAAACAAAAGAATGTAGAACCTAATTAGGATAGACAACAACAGTGTTAGGAGGTCGTTCCTCCCTACCAACTCCTAGAGAGCGCTCAAAAAACGCTTCCTCGGGACCCCTAAGCATGTTCCTAGTCTTCTTGGCTGAGAATTGGTGGAGCATGCAAACAATAGACTAGTCCAATGACTCAGTAAAACACTCTACACTTAGCAGCAAGATCCTTCAGCTGAAAAGATGCATTAGATCACTTAGCAGTTATCCCCTCAAACTCTTTCCACAATTCCCTTCCATTGAATTTATCTGAAGTACATTCACCTGAATGATCACTTCTCTAGAATGAGCAGCCTCAGCTCTCTTCAATGGGTATTTTTATAAATATTGCCTAGGTCTTTTGGGTCAGTTATCATTAATTGAGCCACCTGCTCTGATCCCACTTTCTTGGGGGATCATGACCCCAAATGTAGGGAGGCTGTCACCTGCAACAGTTGGAAGTGGTTTGAGGATGCTGACACATGTCTGTTTTCTCTCCACCCAGTCTCCTCCACCAATTTGACCAGTAAACACTCTTTTAATAGCTCTCCTAAGCTATTGTCTCCATCTTTATTTATTTATAATTAAAATATTCAGATTTACATTAAATATCCTTGACTCTACTGAGTCATCAATTACAACTTAGCATAAAATTTAATATATTGTCCTTAAATAAAATTAAATAAGATAATATTGTTTTTGCAAAATTGGGGCATGTGACAGTTCTTTATTCATGATTGGAAAGTTCATGGACTAGTCTAGGTCTATTCGTTTACTGTTTTTCAGGGCTTCCTTGCACTTAGAATTCATTTTATAGTTGACATATGGTAGAGCCATGCTTCATACTTGTCGATATTTACCCAAAACCCAGGAATCAACCCAAAAGTATTCATGAAAACCTAAGAAAACCGCCATGCAAAAAAGGGGTTAAGAAGCCCTACACCCTCTATCCTCTTTGATGTATGCATCCTTATCAAACATTGAGAAATAAGTTAACTATATGTGGTTTTCATCTATTGCTTACACATGTAACCCAAACCCTAGTTCTTACCCTTGGGCCCCAACTCCAACTTGTGAGCTCAAATTTTCAATCAATGGTGGCCCTACACAATATATTACCAATTTTCTTGAATACTCTGAAGGAAACTTTTGGAGCATCACTGAAATACCAATTGTTAGGTTTTCCCTCACCAAAACTAAAGGGAGAACAAGCATAAGAATATAAGCTAAGTAGTGAATAATAGCTTCAACCTATATAAATCCATGGAGGTATGATATTCACTAATAACTAATATGTATCAATCCCAGTTCCAAATTATTTATATTCACAATTCTTCCACTATCTCATGAAGTTTGTTCTTTTTCTTGTTTTTAATATTGACTACATCGGCAATGGCATTGAGGAGCTTGGCTTCTGGTTTTGGAGTAACATGGTTGGAATATCAGCAAATGCCATAGCCTTCTAAAATTCCTTGGTGATTGAATATTTTGTATCCACATGCAAAATAAGCAATGTGCTGAGAATGAGAAGTATGGAGGGAATTGTGATAGGTTTATATTTTAGGACTCTTCTAATATTTTTAAGGTGCTTTGTAAGTTTGGACAATTGATTACCTCCCCCATATTTGACTGTAAAATTGCTTCTTAACGAAATTAGTAATTTACATTACTGATAATAGAAATCGAATAGTTCCCACTTGCTGCTTTTAAAATGTCTTAATAGTCTTAGTTGAGTTTAGTAGTCTGAAGTAATAGTATCAAGGGAGTGGAGGAAGATGAGATTACCACATGAGCTTCCTTATCCAGTGATGATGATTATGATATTCCACTCTTTTCATGAGACACATGAGACGTATGGCCACATGATATCTGGGTTGTTTACCTACCCTCACATTGACTTGATGTGCATGAGACTAGTATGATGTGATTTTGCGTTCTTATGTTACATTGACTTGCATGTTTACTTGAATGTGATGTTTATCCTTGTGGTGACGCAGGATTAACCCTTTCATGGTAATGTTGAGTTATACAAGACTTAAATGTTGACATCTAGCTTGTTGATGACTAGGGTGACCCCTTAGGGGAAATGTCCACCCTTACATTAACCTTAAGAGCCCTCCTTAGGTGCCATCCACCATAGTGCTACCATATGTGACATTTTTGGATTACTTTGTTGTTGTTTGTTATTAAGAGTTGGTCGTACTGATATGCTGCTACTATTTATGATTTGTGAGGGTTGAATGATCTATTTTAGGACCTTTTATGGTTCTGGGTTCTCTCATTTCATAGGTATGTTTGTCTAGTTCGGTAGCATGGAAGTAACCTAACGCTAAGATGTTGAAGTCTATTTATAATCATTTTTTCTGAGGATAAGGGAACTCTACCCTAACATCTTATTTTGAGTTATCTTATGTTGAGTTTATAATTGGTTCAAATCTGATAAAGGTGCAATGGGAGCACTACGGACCTGAAGAGGCTACATGGGAGCTGGAGGATGCCATGCGATTGGCACATCCATTTTTGTTCAATTCTGCGGAACACTAAGGCGGTACCAGTGTAGCATTTTGTTTAAGTTTTTGTAAAGCACTGAGGATAGTGCTATTGAAGGGGGAGGGGAATGTAACACCCCAGTTTTGACCCCATTTGCATGATATATATATTGTAAATAATCATGGTGCGAAGCTAAAGGCAAAGGCCCCACCATCGATTTGGTTATTTCATATTCCGGATAGAAACTGTCACCGATGGTATATCGAGACATGCGGCATACATATTAAGTTCTGGCATCATGTAATTATGTATCTTTAATTAAATAACCCAACTAGCTATGTTCACTGCAACCAAATTGAGAAGGGGCATGATTCCTATGGATAAGGAGGGGGAATGCTGAACCTTGAGCCATGGGGGAAAAACCATGTGTCACCACCACCTTAATTATTCTATTGTTAGTTGGGGCTTCTATCTTGCTGGCAGGAAAATGACTATGCCCACACGCCTACACTCTCTTCACGACACAATCTGGATTGCCGATCATTCTATCCACTCTCCCCACTGGAGACTGTTCATTTTTCCTCATGCAAAGCAAAGTTAAAAGGGGCCCGCAATTCATTGATGGGGGTTTGTTCTCTCCTCTACCTCATGGATTTCTAGCTTGCAGGTTTGTTCCTCCTTCTCTCACGGAGTTGTTAGTCTGCAGTTGTGTTCATCCTCATGTTCACATAGAGTGTCTGTGTCTTTTCCACCATTGTCAGACCGCGTAATGCTCTGTTATTCCATCGTTGAATCATGGTTGTGATTTCATCTACAGTTTTGTGGGTTCATGGTTGTTCGTGGGCTGTTGCCTGCCATGCTAGCTTGGCTATGTCTTTCCCTTGTATTTTGGTTGCTGTAGGTTGTTGAGGAATCGTTTGGCCACAATAGGCCAAGAACAATTCAGGGAGTTGTTTTCCCCTATTAATGCTTGAATAGTTGTTTTGTTGCATGCATACAGTGGTTTTTTCCTCGAACTGCATTAGAGTGGTGAATGAGGGCTTGATGTGCTTGATAAACTTGGTGGTTTGGGAACCACACAAACAAAGCTAGCAGCTGGATTTCTTCTCCACAACCCATAAATAGCACTGGAACAGAGATTAGGGTCTAAGGGACTGCATTGTAGAGAAAGGAATGATTTCCTTGTGTTGGGTGTGTGTGGGTGTCCTAGAATCTAGGCCGGTTCTGGTGTAGGTATCCTTAGCTCTTCAATGATCTCAACAGCTTAGCATTTAGCCTTTCCTAGCTCCTAGATGGCCTGATAAACCCAACTTTGTTGGCTTGGCTAATCCGTTGTTCGCCTGATAAACCCAACTGTGTTGGCTTGGCTGAACTATGTACCCTTGTGGTGTTGTTATCCTTGGCTATGTGTAATCCTATTAGTTCCTTATTCCTTGGGGAATCATTCCTGGCTCGAGGCTGGTAGTATTGTTGAGAGATTAAAGAGCACACAGGCCTATGGTTGGGTGGAACGTTGCAGCGACGTAGCTGGTTGTGGGACAAGTTCTCTATAAGATAAGTATTCTTTCCTAACTTGCGTCTGCAACTATATTTTCCATTGATGAATGATGATGTACATGTTGAATGCTGAATTGTATATGAATGCATGTTGTTTGCTTCTGCTATGTATATGAATGATTAATGCATCGTAATATGTTTTATGTTTTTAAGTATCATGCTTCAGCAATATATGTATGTGTGTTCTTGTTCATGGGACTAGATGCCTAGATGTTTGATGTATCGTAGCATCCTCTTCGCTGGTTGGAGTGTTGGGAACGTTACAATAATCCCCTCCATCTCTTTGGGGTGTTCTTTTAAATTTGATGACTCAGGCAGAATTGTGAAATTCTGGAAAAATTCCCTCTAAAGATGGAATTGATTCTCCCAAACCATGGAATTGGTGTAAAAATGGAGAGAGGTTTTGTATATGAGCACATTTGAAAGAAAACACCTCTCTCATTTTCTCAAACTTTGTCCTAGTTTGGCAGAAACAGGTCCCGTAAAATAATGACTAAACCAGTCATTTTCACAGAAAACGTGTTTTGATGTGTAGCATACAAAATTTCGCTGAGCTTTATGACATTAAAACACTTGCACTTTTCCATCACAAAATTAATGTGGGCCGTTGAACGGGATATAACAAGATCTGAGTCGTCCAATCGTGGAGCTTGTACCCTATTTCGCTTAGCCTTCACCACTTAAACCTCATGCACTTCTTCCCTGTGAAAATGATGTTGATCGTTGATCAGGTTGAATAGGATCTTAGTCATTGATCTCGTGAGCATCCTTAACACCATTGATCAATGGTTTCAAAACATTGTCCTGCTTGCATCTTTGATCGACGAAATGGATTCTTGAGCATCGGATGAAAAGGTGGTCTCACCTACACCATTGATTTTTTATTCGGTTTACCAGGCTGTTTAGCAATGTTTGACATGCACAAGGTGAAACCGGTTTCTTATAATTTATGTTCCCTAGAAGTTTCTATAGTTATCAAGGAAAAAAGGTGTGTATTTCTCTTTAGGGGCTTGGCGCTTGGACTTTGATGGATTGCTGACTTGTATTGTTGTTGATGCGGCAGGTGCGTGGCTCCCCATGTGACCATATTTTTACACAGAACTTCATTAGCCAAGTTAATAAAATAACAAACATTGGAAAAAAATAAATAAAAATTTGACTATAAAACTGAATTTGAGTATAAAACCAATGTTCATATATCAAGAAATTGGGTAAAATCCTTCTAATTCACCAGGACACTGTTATTTTTTCCCACATGACCAATGCACTCCTTTTATCTTGTAAACCTATTGAAAAATAAAAATTTGGCAAAAGTGCTAGGAGCGGCTCCAACTCGGGGATGCTATCCTCCCTGTGAGGTGGCAAAGAACTCCATAGGCTAGACGCCTTATCCATTGGGCTGCTCCCATTCTTTCTCTAAAATTCTCAACCTGTTCAATCCATATTGTAACCTACTATACTCTACAACTCTGAACTTGAAATTAAACTAAAACTAACTTCTATCGAAATCAAACTGAAACTGTTAGTTTTTCATCACATTAAGCTAGCATTATGATCTTAGGATCTTTTCACTGAGAGAATAACAAGCACAGCAATAAACATAAGCACATCACAAGAGACAAGAGACACAAAGAGATTTTCCTCGGGGAAACCATAAAGGAGAAAACCCCGCAACTTACTCTAAGATAGAATCAGCACCAAAACAGTAAGAGATCTCCCAAAACATCAATAGTCTTCTGTCTTCTGTCTAGGCCCAAAATTTCCTTCTCCAAAAGTGCGCCACACTTGAGAGAGCAAGTGATGTATTTCACAAGTGATAAATAGAGAGTCTCTCACTCTCTATTTATATTCTTCCATTGACTTGAAGTGCACTCAATCATGTCAGCCCAACTAACAATTACTTACTCGAGCCTACACCTTAATTAGTGTATAATAACTCAAGTGCCCCGAAACTGTGGGGACTTACCTAATGACTTGATATGACTTGATTACATTATTAATCCTCCCGATCGGAACATCGGGGCATGATCACATGACTCAAATACATAATAGAAACATCTTGGAATAAACATTGGGTTACAATACATAAGATACATAGAAGAATACATTCCGAAGTTACATATACATCAACACTCCCTCTTAACTAGGAAGGTATTCTTTCGACACAATTTTTAGCATGAGTCTTCTTCTTTGTATCAGCTGGATCATCTCGTATTCAAGTCATCTTCGTCTTCAAGTCATCTTCACTGGATCTGGATCATCTCTCGATCTAGATCATCATAGAACATCATCACTGGATCTGGATCATCTCTCGATCTGGATCAACATAAAACATCATCACTGGATCTGGATCATCTCTCTATCTGGATCAACATAAAACATCATCACTGGATCTGGATCATCTCTCAATCTGGATCAACATCACTGGACTGGATCTAGATCATCACTCGATCTGGATCATCACTGCTGGATCATCATTACTAGATCTAGATCATCACTCAATCTGGATCAACACCACTGGACTGGATCTGGATCATCACTCGATCTGGATCATCACTACTGGATCATCATTACTAGATCTGGATCATCACTCGATCTGGATCAACACTGGTGCTATCTCATGATTCTTCTCGTCATAGGAAGTTCTACAGAGCCAGCCCTTTTTCATGCTGGTTGTAGTTCTACCCTCATGTAGGTCTTCACCCAGCACTTACATCTGACCTGCTCATTAGAAAGGCATGCCCAGCACTCACATCTGATCATGTAGTAAACTACAATCCCATCAGAAAGGCCTAGCACTCACATTCAACAGCATGATAGGACACACCTACTATCATCTGTGAAATGGCTCAGCACTTAGAACCACCAGCATGATAGGACACACCTACTATCATCTGTGGAAAGGCATAGTGCTCACATCCACCAGCATGGTAGGACGCACCTACTACCATCTATGGAAAGGCTCTGCACTTACAATCACCAGCATGGTAGGACACACCTACTACCATCTGTGAAAAGGCACTGCACTTACAGTCACCAGCATGATAGGACACACC
>LPNX011069520.1:16413-113196 GCA_001517045.1 Pseudotsuga menziesii | reverse complement strand
TCAGATTGTATAGATAATATTGAATGCTTCGAATGATTATACAGTGACCTTGAATTGATTTTAGTTTTACGCCTTTCTTAATTTGTGGCATATGATTTTCTTTCTCAATTAATCCTCTTCATAAAATAATTTTTGCATCTGTGTATAGATATTAAGCCTAGTTATGGCGGTGCTTTGCTGTGTATAGATATTAAGCCTAGTTTAATCTTTAAGCCGGCATTGTGGTAGCTTCAAATATATATTTATTATGAGCCGACATTGTGGGAGATTTAAATATATATTTATCATGAGCTGACATTGTGCCGACATTGTGCCACGTGTCACTTCCACGTTGAGCATAGAATCACACTTCTACCTCATACCGGGCTGTAGAATGCGCCTCTCGACGCAATTAGTAGTTGATGAATATATCTACTCTCATATTAAGAAGATTACAATTAAAGAGTATATATTGTATTCATGTTCAAATATACATTGAAGCATACACGTAGATATGTTATGTGAAATAATACTAATACTTTCTTTGATTAACATTGAAAAGAGACATGTTATGATAAATGGTTAAGAATTGGGTAAGCAATAACTAAAGTTCTCGTCATATCTTGTAGAGTTTATGAATTCATCTCTCACTACATTTAAGATTATAAATTGGACTCTCTTAATGATTTTATCATATAACCAATAGGACTAACATTACTGAATGTTTAGTCCAAGTAATATAAAAAAATTATTTAGCCCATTTTTCATAGAAACTACATTGAGGAATTCAAGTATATTACACTTAATAATATTTTCTTAGTAATAAGATCATAGTACTCCACTATATGTTATCCCATAAAAATGAACTTAGTCTATTCCATACTTACTTCATCTTAGGACAACATCTTTCAATCCAAGAGCATCCAATGGATATTAGTGTTTCACTTTTCCTTAAGCTCCCAAGGCACTAAGATGACACCCATCATTCTTTGATGGGCTCCCAACCATTCATCCTCTCCCTAGTAGATTCATGTCCTAATTGTTTAATTGGGTCAAGCCCTTAAGTCTCCTAATTCTACAAAATAAAATTATAACACAGGAAATTCATATAACATTACTTACAGTGATTTACCAGCATGGATATAACGTTGAGCTTCTCACCATGGTCTTGTAGATTGTACGTTATTATTTGTATCTTTGTTATAGAAGAATTGGGGTATTAGAGGGGATGTTACACAAAATTTGGTAAGAAAGGTAAATAATGATTGGTTTTGCTTCAATTTTGTATTATTGTGCTTCAAACTTTTATCATTTAGTGTTAAGCCCTGAATGTTGTGCATAGTTCCCCCTATAGTGTATCACTTTACCCCTTATATGGTGGTGTATTACATATTATTGATGTAGTCTTGGGTCTATTAGTGGTTCTATTAGTTTTCATTGTACACCTTTGCCTCCTATTTATAGGAAGGAGATATCTTCATGTTAGTAAGCATTGTATATTGTCTTGTCTTGGGTACACATTACATTGTGTAAGGAGGTTCCTCCCTTGGAGAGAATTGATATGTATCTCTATTATTCATTATTAAGGCATGGATTACTATCTTCTTGTCTATTTCTACTCTCTTTATGATATTTCTCAGACTTGGGTGCATAACATTTGGTATCACAACTCTTTCCTCGCCACTCGCTTCTACAAAATCAATCATTTTGGAATTTTCACTACAAATTTTGTTCTACAAGGATTCAGAGATCAAGCTTAAAAAACCACTCCAAAATAGGATGAAATATCTCCAATACGAAACTCAGATCATGATTCGTTATAGGATCAGATACAATTGCACAAGAATATAGGGTTTTTTGCTAGTCCAAAACCTTGTCTAAAATAATTTAGTGAGACTAGTTGCATCTAAAAGAATATGGACTAGGGTATCCATGGTAGAATGTTTAACTCTACAAACTAAATATTCGACATGTGGCATACCATACAAGTTTGTTGTTCTTGATAGGACACAAATAAGAAGATGTGGGAGATTTGCAATAATTTTTTTTTTCAAACATCTAAATTAGGTCAGACTTGTGGCATTTGAAAGAGGACACATCAGGGTACCAAAATAAGAAGTTGCATACCTATAGGAGTTGAAATTCAAATTTCATCTCAGTTACAAGTCGTCCCTAAAACAATCTTCCATTGAGGGTTTAAAATAAGTGTTCTAGAGAAAAAATTCGCATGTGAGGAATGTGAGATCCAAATTGAGTGAGATTTGTTGCATCTAAAAGAAAACATACTATGCTATCCGTGGTAATATTTTCAGTGATATAAACAAAATATTGGAAACGTGGAATATAGTGCAATTTTTCTTTTCTTGACATGCAAAAAATAATAAGTTTTGGGAGATTAGCAGTAATGTTTTATTGGTGCATCCAAATTAGGTCAAACCTATAACATCAGATAGATGACACATTAGGACACCGCAAGTCGAAGTTGCAAGAACACAAGAGATGAAATTTTCAATTTATCTCAGTCGTAGTTATCCATAAACAATCTTCTAGTCAAGATTTGAAAACGATAATCTATATTTCAAGAAGTGGTAGATTGCATAGAGAATGAAGAAGTAGTCTCCAAATAATGAAGATGTCCAGAAATAGGATGAAACAACAGGTAGATCAACATCACAGTCAAAGGATTTTTGAAGAAGAAAAAATAATAGGGGAATCTGACCAAATCATCGAAACAAGGACTAAACAACTATGAAATCAAGCCATTATTGCGTACCTCATCAAGTGGAAGAACCTACCAACTACAAATTCGACATGGGAAGATGACGCATTCATATAGATGCATCCACAACTACCCAAGCGTTGAGGGAAACACCTTTTTTAAGGGGAGGGGCATGTTAAGCCCTAAATGCTGGGTACAATTCCCCCTATGTTGTGGCATTTTATCCCCTATATGGTGGCGTATTACATATTTTTTTATGTTGGCTTGGGCATATTAGTTGTTATTGTACACCTTTGTATCCTATACATAGGAATAAGATATTATCATGTTAGCAAGCATTGTATATTTTCTTGTCTTGGGTACACAATATGTTATCTAAGGATATTCCTTCCTCAAAGAGGATTGCTATTTGTATATATTATTCATTATTAAGGCGTGGATTACTTTTTTCTTGTATATTTCTTATGTTTATATGTTATTTATCGAAATGAGTTGTATAACATTTAGGAGTGATTAAGAGAAGCATCCCTAAATAAACATACGTTTAAGGAGTTGAAAGGATATGAAACTCTAACAAATATTTTGAAATTTTCATTTAATATGGACTTTGTGTGTACATCATGTTTCACTTTGAATCTTAAGTTTATTTTAATTTCAGTAATATTTGTTTTCTTCTTTAAACTCGTTTAAACATACAAATATTTTTATTTTCTATATTAGGGCTGATCACCCTAAAAATATATTAAATTCTTCTTATTCTCTATTTCATATTACATCACAATTTCTCTATATATTTAGATGTAATGATATTTTGAATATTATGTTTAGATTCATTAATAATTTACCCAAAACTTTGCATCAATAAGTAAACATTATTTTAATTACATAAAATTAATCTCAATTAATATCTTACCTTCCTTATTATTGTCTTAATATTTAACTATACTTTTAATAAAACAACAAAAATAAAATAATAAAATTAACTCTTATGGTAAAAAACAATTATTAAAAATATTACTTTTATACTTGTTGGATGGAAGGGGTGCATTCTTGGGTGGAAGGGGCACATTCTACAGCCAACCAAGTAGGGGGGGTTGTGTAACTCATTCCATGCTTATCCTAGAGGTGACAAGTGTCCTTTATAATAAAAACAAAAAATATTATAAAAAATAACATGTCCGCTCAAATTATAATTAAAATATTTAGAACCACACACACACACACACACATACACACATATAAAGTAAACAAATTACATAAATTAAAACCATAAACATTATGTTACACAATTCCTCAACATTTCTACTCTAAAAAGGGTTTGTATCTTGAGAGATTTGATCCCCCTTGAACTATTGGTATATTTATTTAAAAAAGGATCTATGCTAGTTAATATAACTTACCACACAAAATAGGTGTCTAACTAGGTGATGGTTTTGACTTTCTGGTTGATTTTTAGCCAGTGAATTTAAGTCACAAAATCTTGTCATTTTTTTTGTTTGTTGGATGATTTTAAGCCAAGAAATGAAATCACACAACCCAAAAAACCGCAAACACTCACACTTTGTAACATTTAGCAATGTTTTGCAAGCTTTGAAAATTCAAAGAAGATTCAATTACAAAAACTCAAAAAATCCCCTTCAAAATAGAGGGAAAAAGTCCTCTAGTTAGACAACTCGCACATAATATCACTAATTTACTTTCCAAAACATTCTCGATTCAAAAACATTTAATTGAAACTAAAAATTTTAAATTTATCATAAAATTTTAAATAAAATCCCACAAATTGCAAATAAATCTGTCCACAATTCCTACTCATCTAATGCCACGTAATCCCTCTACTCTTGGTCTATCCTCTTTCTAAAACCTTGCATTCAAAACATTTAATTGAAATTAAAAAAAAATCAACTTTATGATAAAATTCCAAATAAAATCCCACAAACTCATCTAGTGCCACCTACTCCTCATATTTCTCGGCAATCCTTTGCTAGAAATGACCATCTAGTAAAAATTCCGAACGATCACATCAACCCACTTCGAAGTTGGAAAATTATGTCACCTAATGTAAGGCTAACTCTTTTTGAAGTGCTTTTACACGTCTAGATGTTATCCTAATGGATACATTTTTTTCACAAGTAAAAGGCTAACTTTTCTTAAAGTGCTTTTACACGTCTCAATGCTATCTCCGTGAATTTCATTCCAAATTAAGTTAAAAAACCTTGTCAAAAGATCATTCAAAAGTTATTTATACTTTTATCAAAGATCAGCGAGGCTAACGTTTTTATAGTGGTTTTACACGTCTTAATGCTATAATTCGAAGTCGGTGCCTCTGGAAATGGCCCTAGATTTTTTCTTCCATGAAGTATATTTGTATTTCACTATGATACTTTTAGAAGCTGCCAGTACAATATGGACATTAAATAAAAGAAAAGGGGGAGTGAGGGGGATTGAGAAAAACATCCATGAAATATATTTGTATTTCACTATATACTTTTAGAAGATGCCGCTACAATATACACATTAAATAAAAGAAAAAGGAGAAGTGAGGGTGATTGAGATGGTGACGAGTGTTTGAATTTGGTTGTTATTTTATTTTTTAAAATATGTTTTTTTTAGTTTTGAGATTTTATATTAGTTGTTATGAAACTTTTTGTTTGAAACTTTACCTTTCAAGATTTAAAGGTTCTTTAAAAGTTTTACTTTTCAATAATTAATTTTTGTTAATTTTTTTTCAAATTATTTTATTTTATTTGATTTTTATATTAAAATAAAAAATGGACATTATTAATATCTACCATGGTGCATTAACTTGACTCCTATTTATTTTATATTTTATTTATGTTTTGAATTAATATTATATTGATTTTATATGCTATTTATGTATTAAATTAATATTATTTAAAAATATAAGTTAAAAATAATAATCACAAATACACATCATAATATGCAAAACAAAATAAAATAATGAAATATAAATAAAAATGATTCTTTAATTTCAGAATTGAACCACTATGAGGTAAGAAAACTATATTGTAGTAAGTTTGAAGGACAAAGTTAAAAAACCTACAGGAATTTTAAGTTATTTTAGCTTAATTACTATTAGTTGTCATAAATAAACATCTAATGTTTATTTGAGTCATTTCTACCTAAGTTTTTGTGGATTAAATCACAAGAGAAATCTCACTCAATACCAGTACCTCATGCAGCTATAAAACAGGTTGAGAGGTAAGTGAGGCATGTGGAATCTACTCCATGAAAGAGACGTTACAGATTCCAGGTTTCTAATATTCTGTCATCACTCTGCCGGTGCGTTCTTGAAAAGTTGACATGGATGGGCATGATACGATATCAGCCATCATACTTCCACCTGTTCCGATCAATCCGCATCCATTAGATGAGGACGAGATACTTCAATGGTAAAATGGAATCCAAGATTGCTACGATTTACTTGAAAGTGCAACATCTCAAGATATCCTGATTTCCAAGTGATTATATATCTACGGCAGATTTTCCACTCTCACCGACGTTAAAGAATGGCATAAAGAAACAAAAGATGATGATCACCAATACCATTAGTTATCTGTTCTTACTAATTATTGTCCGGATCATCCTGCAATATCTTTTCCGCATATGCTATTCTTTCACGCTTTATTAAAATAAATTGCACTATGTTTCGATGCGAAGTAGTTCGAATATAAAATTAATAATCAATAAGCAGCGAGCAGCAGCGCAGCTCGGCTAGCTACAATGATTCCTGAAAATGGGACATCCATAACATTTTTGCGTACCATATGTATGTCTACAATTTACTTACGTGGTAAAGCTAAGTCAACATCCAACAATGAGTTCACCACTGTACATAGTTGAAACCTGTATGCTTTTAGTTCGTTTTACTACTGTAGACATTTGAAACGTGGAGGTAGATAGTCTTTTTTATTTCAGATTTCCATGGATTATTATTTATGTTTTTTTTATCTCCACATGAGGATGAGGATGACACAATCTGCGAGTTTAGAATTTTGATCAATTTTTTCACTTGGAAAATCCAAAGGACAAGTTTATGCATCAATCTTGAATACTGCCCAAATTAGACCGCTCATAAATTCATAAATTTAGACCCATTCAACCCATTTTTAATTTGAATTAAGTACAAATATATCCCATACCTATTAAAATTGCGATGTATCAGAGATTGTGGTTGAAAAAGAATAATATTATGTCCCATTCCTAATATAATTGTGATGTATCCAAGTTTGTGGTTAAATAAGAGTAATATCATGTCCTAACTAGTAAGTAAGTAAAATATAAAGTTATTTTATTTTTCAGAATGTGGTTTGTTTAATAAATCAGTATAGATCTATTTAGAAGGTTATCTTTTTTTTCCCATTCAAAAAAATAGTAATCTATACATAGAGAAGTACAAATTATATTTTGGTACAAAATCATAAATGATATTTGTCCATGCTCCCAAAGTATCTCAAAATTGCAAAAAGCATTCCTTACAATGGATCATCTCAAAATGTAGATAATCATATAAAAAGTAGTCCCACTATTATAAAAAAAAAACCAGAACATTCTACTACACCAATACACCAATATAGTATTATCATGAAGTATTATCATCAAAAAGACAGTAAAGTCTGTGCTACACATAAAATGTCCAAATGAGTTAATAAAACACTGCCCATATCAGAAACACTCATAAAATGTTCAAAAACTATTCATGCTTGACCAGATCAGAATATAGCCGTCATATAAAAGATTGAATAGACTCATGTCCTTGATCAGCTCGAAACTCAGAAATATGCTCATAACCTTTGGGTACAGTTGCTCCATCTTTAGCTAATGCATCCTCCTTTGAGTCTCTTTCCTGATAGGTATGCTTGTATTCTACCCTCTCGAACATATCAAAAATTCTGATCACTTCGAGTAGAACATGTGAAAGCAAACTATTATGCATTCTGAATTTACTACATGTTACCCACTTAATAACCAACTAGGAATCTCCAAATATCTGTAAATTAGAGATATGATTTTCCAATGCCAAAGTAAGAAGTAGCTTTAGCGCCATAATCTTAGCAAAATTATTAGAACTAGTACCTAGGCCAGCTTTAAAAGTATAAAAGTGATCAATACTAATATAAAGAAGCCCCCCCAGCTCCCTAAAGTTCTGCTCTCCAGCAGCTGAACCATCGAAATAACCCCAAGGAAATGATGAATCAATGTTCTCTTCAACAACATTCCTCATGTTCAAAACACTATTATCCAATGGATAAGATTACAATAGCCCCAAATAGAAAGATGATACCAGACAAGGCAATGGAGTGATATCATTAAAACAACTCTGATTCCTAGCCTTCCATATGAACCAAGAGACTATAATAGGTAAATATGTGATATGCTTCACTGCTTCGTTGAGGTACGAGTTCTTCAAACAAGTTAGAATGGAGTCTCCATTCAATAAATTCATAAGCTTCAGCTTAGTCTCAATCTCAACCCAAACACTTCTCGTGAACATAGAGTCCTCCCCAATCTAACAATTTGATTCAAGATCAAGTTTACAGAGACAACATCTACCAGGTCCTACCCTTGCCTTTCTACATAAGACATCTCAAGTAAGAGCTCTACCTGAAAATAAAAACCACGAGAATTTTTTTGATTTAAGGGGACATTTAAGTTTCCATAGCAAATGCCACCACCAAGAGATTTCCACATCAATTTTGTCCAGTATCAGTTGTAAATAACTAACTTTTGGAGAGTACTTACCTGATTTAGATTGATTCCATATCAACACATCAACTTCATTAGAAATCATGACATGACTAATTCTAAGATTAGAAAAATACCAATTCCAATCAATAATTTCATGTTGATCCAAAAATCCAAGATTATGTGCTAACACCATCCCTAATCCCTCAAAATAGATACACGTGGACATCCTATATCTTTAAAGTGTAGTTTATCAATCAAATTTGAAAGTAATAGATGTCCCCACATACAACCCACCTAAGGATATATACCAATGTGCACTTCAACACCACTACTGACCTTCCACACAAGATAATGTCCTATAAGGTCAAATGACCATAGGACAGCTTTCCACGAAATGGAAATTCGCTTTATTTTACAGACACTCTGATTAGAAGAGATAATGGCCTTATATATTTATGTAGGGCTATCTGAACCCAAAGTCTTGAAACCTGTAAAAGGTTTCAAACACTCTTTGCAGGGAGTGCAAATAAAGCAGGTATTTTCAACCGCAAGCCTCCTAGAAATTTTGGGTTTGCCAAAAACTCCCATGATGTCCATGGTAAACCGTATGTTGAATCAGTATTACCATCCCATAAAAAATTAAAACAGATTTTTTGAATTTTCCCAATAAAACCCATCGGGATCCACAAATGCGTCGAGTATAGTGAAATAGCTTCAAGAAGAGATTTAACGAGTGTGAGATTACCTCCTTTAGACATCCACCTAAAACTCCAGTTTTTTATTCTTTTTCCCACCATAGCTATCAGCTAATCCCAGTCTTTAATCAAATATCTGTAAGGTTTTAGGTGAAAATCGAGATACTTTATACCACTCTCAAGATTGACAACAGAAAAGGAAAAAATATTCTGTAAAGCTCATATTCATCCTAAATAGAGTAATATAAGGAGGATTTATCCTCATTAATCATGATCCTGGAAGCATTACAAAAAACATGTAAGAACTCATATAAAGTAGATAAGGACTATTCAGAACCATTAGATACCATTACAATGTTATCCACAGAAGGTACATGAGTTAGAGTAATGTTATTTCCAAAATAAATACCATGATAAGTCCGACAATCCTTAGCTGATTACACAACCCTCCCTAGACCTTCCACAATAATAAAAAAAGCAAAGGTGCAAGAGGGAAACCTTTCCTAAGCCCACAACGAGACTTGAAGAAAGTTGATGCCACACCATTAATCAGTAGAGAAAAAGACATCATCACCCAAGTAATAAATGGCACAACAAAACCCATTTTAGATAAAAGAACCCTTAAATAAGTCAAATTTACCCAGTCATAGGCTTTAGATAAGCCAATTTTCAAGACCACAGATTTTCAATGCTTACTGTGTATGGTATGCATACCCTCCTCGATAAGCCCCACAACATCATGTATATGTCTCCCAGGAAAAAAAGCAAACTGCCCATCAAATATATATCTACTAAGCACCTTTCTAGTTCGAGTGGAAATAATTTTTCCAATAATCTTGTAACTATAATTACACAATGATATAGGTTGAAAATATTCAAAATATTTTGGGGAGTGAGATTTAGGAATCAATGCTATGAAGGTGGAGTTAAAAATATCCGAAATTTTACCACATTTCAAAGAATATTCAATAACCCATAATAAATCACATCCTAAGACATCAAACAAAGACGTGTAGTCCTCCACAAGTATCCCATCCGATCTCGGACTGTTATCATTTTTACTCAGAGATAAAATCGACTGGATCTCAAACAAAGAAATAGGACACATAAGATCATCATTTTCCTCTATAGTAATGGATGTTGGGAATTAATCAACAATCTTCATAATTTCAGGGAGATGAATATTCTTGTCTTCCTGAAATAATGTCTCAAAATGTAACACTTGCCTCAAATATAGATTCATAACCCTCAACAAGAAACCCCCATCATCCATAATCTTCCAGATAGAATTAAGATTCTTCCAATGATTAGAATATTTATGAAAAAAAGGAGTATTGTCATCCGCACATAAGAGTCAAGTCGCCCTACTTTTCTGTCTAGCCTCATTTTCTTGGTCCAGTAGAATTTTACTCATACGAGACTCCAACTCAATCAAAGATTCCTTATCTTCCTGAGATGAAAAACCAAAACCCACATTATTAAAAGACTCATCCAACAGTAAATCAATATCCACAAGATACTTAAACTCCTGAATCTTGTTCTTAATAGACCAAGAAATAGATACTTCCTTGATACGTTTGAGATTGGCAACAAAATGCACTGCAGGAAGCACCTCAGTATTTTCAACATAAAAAATCGAGCATTCTTTAACTAAAGATACAAAAACTTCATTCTTCAACCAATGAGCTTTGAATTTAGAAGGACTTCATAATTTTGAATCATTATTCAAAATATGTAAAAAAATCGAATAATGGTCTGAAACCCCACCACACCGAACCCACTAGCGAAATTGCAACTCAGAATCTAAAAGATCAAATGAAATAAGCAATCTATCCAAGAATTTACAAAGATTCTCAGACCCAACTCTTCTATTGTACCAAGTCGGAAGTAAAACAGATGGTTTTATATTCACAAGTCCAGCAACCTCCATCTTTTTTAAGAAAAAATCAGATAGACTATCTAATATTTCCCTTCCTCCCCAAATATCAAACAAACATAGAGGGAATTTTAAGTCACCACCTAAGATCATCTTAGAACAATTAAGGAAATCAAGTTCAAAAAAATTGTTCCAAAAAAATTCCTTCTCCACATAGGGACCATATAGATTTACAGAACAAAACACTTCCTTCAGTTCAGTTAAAACAAGAGAAGCACAAAGCCGAGAACCGACAACCCAAGAATTTTGTAGCTGAAAAAACCGAGAACTACAACCTAGTAGAAGTCCACCCGACCTACCTTTTGTATCCATAGAGACAAATGACCAACCATTCAACATATTTTCTAACTCTCTTGAAAAACAAAACCCCATCACCCATCATTTCTTGCAGCAATAGTACATCAATTGACTGATCAACAATCAATCAACATATCGCTATTTTTTAAGGAATACTAGCTAACCCTCGACAATTGAAAGTCATAACAATCATGAGGGTAACCCAGAAAGGGAATACACTGCTGTAAGTGCCCCATCCACACTGATATGATTAGGATCCTTATTAAGAGATTGTCCATTAAGTCAATTAACATGATCACTGAACAATATGATACATATAAAATACAAGTATATGAAAATGAAACATATAGACACCATAAGAAAGACACCAATGTACGTGGTTCACCCAATCCTTGGGCTACGTCCACCAAACTATCATGCTATGTAATATTTATCTGAAATAATAGGTTACAATAGAAACATCTTTCATTGCCAAACTTCTTATAAATAAAGTTGTGAAAGTGTAAGGCTCAAATACACCTAAAATTTATGAGGCCCACAAAGGGAAATGTAGGATTATGGGAAAACTTATATAGAGGTTACTTAAACAAATATATTACATGGCATAGCATAACTATCATTCTATCTCATTCCTATGTATCTTTTCTATACCTTAACGAGGTATAAAAAAGTAGACACTTCACAAAAATAACTCTTGGCTTTCCCACATCTCCCGTATCCCTCAATATGGGAGAAGCATTTGCTTCTAGGAATGGTATTGCCCTTAGATATCATTTTTTTAACTAAAAAATACTATTACAGAAAGGGGTGGATTCTTGAAGCTAGGTTTTACATCCTATGCTTAAACATTAATGGGAATACCACAGTCTTAAAGAAAATGTCATATAAAGTATGGATCGCTTTCATCAATAAGCCAAATCAAATTGAATATCATTAACGCAAAGGGGCTTAGTGTAGGTCATTCTACGATCTGACGTTTTTGTTTTTCCTTTCCTAAACCCAACTGTGCTAGAAAAAAGAGGTGTATACACATATAAAGGATCCCTCAGGTTGGGTGTTGGTCCTTCACCCATGAGATTGACAAGCTCAAGGAGAACAGAAAAGGTTCATACCCAACGAATGATCGGCGACCATTAATACCAAGTCAGAAACCATTCCTTATTATGGTGCTGGAGGATGAGCTATTCCTTTCTTCAACAAACTATTTTAAAAATGGAAACGGTAATAGAGATACTGGTTTTTTCTAGCAGGATGTTGGGAATTACTTACATGGCGAAGAATCCCCATGTAATCATAGACGCACATTTGGATCTCTTAGATGAACTCGCAGGGTTTACAACAACAGGTCTGACCTCTACCATACATATAAAGGTGGATGAGTTTACCCAAAATTGCAAACAAAGGCTTGCACAGATATAATCGTACCCTTAGTCCTTTGAAAAGCTTACAGGGATTTTGAAATCTTCAAATCTGAGTATATAAATTTTAATAAATGAAAAATGTTCGCAATCAATGATCTAAATGATTTGATTTAAGAGCACATGCATTTAAAGGTAAGTAAGAGCTTACCACACATTGTTATTTGGAGGTGAGTCACACTGGCACGCAACAACCAACTAAGAATATCCCAGGGGGTTGGGATAATGGCTACAGAACCACCACACCATAGAAAACTTGAAGGAAAAAATTTGCGCAAGCCTCATACCTGAAATCAAAGGTAATAACACGTAGCCTTTCCTTTCCCCAACGAAGATGTTTGGCGCAGATAGAGTGAGGTCGCGATCATCCTAGGTGTTTCAATTATTCAGATGCAACAGCACTACTCTGCATGCAAACTTACTCTCTCCTAACACATGGAAAAACCCAGCATGAGACAGAGCTGGTGATTTTCCCTTTTGGCTCAGAGTGCCATGGCCCGCCCTCTCCCATCTAAGGAATTTCATAACCTATTAATAACCAAAGGAGCAACAGTCTATTTCCCTGAGGGTGCACCAAGCATTCCACAATCAAGGCAGTAAATTTTGCCCCTATTTTTGCCAAGACTGGTCTCCCTTAATTTCATCGTTAAGAATTTAATAGGAGGCATGCGTTCAGCCCACACTAGTCTTTTTGCCTTAAAAACAAGTATTTATTTTAATTCAATGTAATGGTTAATGGAAAATTTGTATACTCAATAAGGATAAATCTCCGAGAGAGTAACTAAATAGGACCTCTCACTTGTCATAGGAGGACGCCTATCCTCATCATATGCATTCATCGATTATTATTATTTTTCTGAGTTTTTCTGTCTTTTTATTATTATAAGGGATCCTTATAATTATTACAGCAACAACCTTTGTACATGAAAACGTTTAGTCATAAGTCAATTTTATTCCCAAGTAAGGAATACCTTCTTCTCCCTCTTGCAAGGGAAAATAAATGTAGACACAAGTCATAGGATCATACGGGTCCACTATTAGTTAACCCAAGGATCATTTTGATCTTGACTTATTCCAACTTAGGATGACACCTAAGGTTTAGGTCGTTAATTAATCGATGCTCCTCTTGAAGGAACAACCCCTCACTCGTCTTAACCCCATATTCTTAGTTGGGTGAACTAATATCACCTTTTATAACAACGCCACTAATGGTGTGTGATATAATGGCATAAATACAATTTACGCTTCATGCCATCAACATAAGCATTTCTCCATAACCACATAATATATATATGTACTAATTTCATAAATTCCTTGACTCATTAATGTCGACGTTTTAAAGGTTTGCAACTCCTTCCATAATCATATCAGGGTTAAGTACTAAGCTATGGTGTCTTAGTGAGGATAAGCATTTTTCTTTTGTGAAGTAAGAATCCCTTCCCTAAATACTTCCATAATCAAAGTGATACGTAAGGTTATGGTATCAATGTGGCTCCCTAGCCATTAATTTTTAGCCCTTGTAGGTTTTGGTTAGCCCCCCGTTAAAAGGTTTCACTGTCTTATGTCTCCTAAGTTTTCCACTTAGGAAATTTTAACTTATACAAACTGGAAGATTCTATTTCTGGTGGGGCCTTGGCCTTGAGCTCCTCACCAGAAACAAGTACAATCAACATTCGTAACTACAAAATATCTAGTGTATGAGAGGGACATTACATCCTCCTAAACCTATAAATAACATTGTCCTCGGTGTTCCTATTTCAACCAATTTTCTTCTTCTATTTTGTCATCTTTTCTTGTTTCGTCCTTCTTGTTTGGATCACTTGAGCTCTTTCCATGTCTTCTCAAGTCACTGACACCCAAGACCTATAGTTTCCTGCAACAAGATTAGGTCTACGTAATTCATGTCGAAGATTATAATCCAACTTATACATTAGCCATGGATCCTTTTTGTATTAAAACAATGTGCAATTTATGGGACAACTTCTAGTCTTCATCATAATACCGAATTTATTATTTTTCATAGTGTAATTGATTCATAAGTAAAACATAATTACTTATCTCTTGGGTGGCCATTTTTGTCCCTAACTTTTGGATAGTTATATAGTCCTCATCTTGAGGTAATCCTTTTTTTTTTTACATATTAAGACATGTAATGGCTAATTACTTGGAGAATTTGTAACACGTTTGTTAAGTTTTTACCAAACTCTCCCTTTAGTTCTTTTCCCAATTCTTGTGTGGACTTACGTCTATTTCTGATGTTACTCTCCCTTTTGACAACTAGTCAAAAGTTTTCTCCTCAGTGACATCAAACAACGTCCTGTCTTCCAGATGTCCAGCTTTGCCTAGGTCTTAATATTGATATCATAACTCTTACATGGTTCCCCTCAAGCCTCCTCACTTGAGTACAGGAATTCCTTTCTACCCAAAAGTAGGGTAGAGTTAGATCATCAATTTTCTTTGCCACATCGTATACCTAACACCAATGTGCTCACACGACAATCACTTGCCTAACACCATTGTTCTCCTGCAACATCTATTTTCCTTATTCGATTTTAATGTTAATTCAACCCTTGACTATTTGTGTCACACATTCTTTGGTGCTTAATATTACTTCAGTGTCATTGTCTCAATTCATGACATTGGCTTCAGGGTTAATATAATTAACATCTATCTATAAACATAATTTTCATTCATTTTATCAACATTTCCATAATTGTAGTGACTGTACCCTTACCATCATTCATGGTTCATACAATCTCATAATTCATTCAGAATAAACCACCACTTAATTACATGTGGATTTAAAATTCATGTCTTAAGTTGATCGTGAGATGGTCAGAATCATAGTAAACCCCTGCAATGTCAGTACATAACACCACAATCCACAATTAATCCTTGGTTCATAAAAACTTTCAAATACGAAAAAAAATAAAATGTCGCTCGTTCTTGAGTGGTTTAGCTCCCTTATTTAAGTGAGTGAATTTTTGAAACAAATAGTTCACTTCAATTGGTGGTGTTCGACGCATCCTCCTGCAAGTTAGTCCATAACATTATGTGTCATTCATTCACTTATCATTTTCAAATATTAATATCTTTAGATAGCCTTACTAATCTATATTTGGATAATTACTAGTGAAGGGATATTCCAACTTTACACCACATTTTTGAGTGGCAAGATAGGGACATATAAATTCCATTAATTCAGAGTAAACTACTTACCATAATTTCACATCTCAGCTGCTAATGTCAGGACTAAGGACGTTCTTGTTCATCAAAATAAGAGTATCTATATTCAGTGCAATCCTTTAATATAGCTAGAAGCATTATTTATTTTATGCACAAGACATTTTACCATTGACTTTGGCTACAATGTATCCTAATTTCATATGTAATCCAGTTCCACCTTTCCTAAAGGAAAATAACTTTAAAACATTGCTGTCGTAAAGAGCAATAGTCTTTCTATGCACAACCCAATACTTAGGATTCACTTGCATGCCAATTATTATAATAGTTGTACTATTTCAATTTAAATTGAATCTCTTTGTCATAACTTCAATAGTTGAGTCCTACCTTCACTTAGCATCGATTTAGTAGCTAATGAAATCTCGTCATACAACAATCATGAATTAATTAGCAAATCACATTCTCTTTATATTAGTTACACAAGATAGCATCTTCTTTCAGAAAGCAATTAATATTCACTTCTCTAATCATTCACTGTTATGGATAATCACAAATAACCCATTCCATATCTATTAATTTATGAACTATGATGATAGTAAGACCATAACAATACATAACTCTTCCTCAGATTTATATCCATTAATGACTCAAGTTGTATGCTAGTGATGTGCACTCATATAGGAGTAGCATCAGAGGTCTGGTCTAACCTAATTCCTCACAATTTCTTTATGGACCCTATCTTGAGAACCGGTAGTTCCTTCGATCGATCTTCTAATATGCCCATCCAAACAATTTTTTTCCTAGTTATAAACAATTTGTTCATATTTAATATAATGTTAGGCTTTATACATTTGTACCTTCCACACTACTAACATTCATTTGATACAATGTATCTTTTAAGCATACACTTTTCATAATCCTAACAATGTGTTCCTTTAACATAGTTACCCTTTTAGAATCTATCTTCCTTGTTAGATCTTATACATGATAACATTAGATGCTCTTTGCGAGAGTTTTGGGGTAATGTACTTACTTTTTCGTTAAATTATCAACTTATCAAATTCCCTTTAATTACTACCTTGTTATCTTCAAGAAAGTTTTCTACTTTCCTTTCATTATATATATATATATATATATATATTTCTATATTTCGATACATAATGAAACCTCTAAATAAGATTATAATCCACATTCAAAATTACACATTAATATTCATAACCATAACATGTTCATTGTTTTTCCTATGTTTCCTTTCTAGCATATCAAGTCCACATCTTAGCATGTTTTACTAATAACTACTTCCTCTCATCCTTTTGTGATTATTTAATAACAAAACTTATAATGGATGAACCGATTAGGTTTCCCACTTCTCTAGTGAAAATAGAACTAATTATCATTAACTCATACCTATCATGTAAAGGAGGGCACTCCTTACAAAGTGTTATAATCACACTTTGTAACCATCTTGATTATGCTAATTTACCCTTTTATGATAAAAACATTTTAAAATATGGGACTTTCTAATTATGCCGAAAACATTCGCTTCATGAGTAACTATCATTCGTTTCATCAAACCAATAATATCTACGTGATAAACGAAATAGCATTTTATTTGTGTAAAACAATATAACTCAAAGAACTTTCACTTTATTGAACTATTACATTTCTCTTTGAAAACCCTCCAATTTTATGCATTCGTTTCATCAAACCGATAATATCTACCTCATAATCCAAATAGCATTTGCTTCATATATAAAAAAAAATATATAACTCAGCTAACTTTCACTTTGTTGAACTGTTAACTGTCTCTTTGAAAACCGTCCAATTTTAGGCATTTGTTTCATCAAACAAATAATATCTACGTGATATTTGCTTTTTATAAAACAATATAACTCAAATAAATTTCACTTTATTGAACTATTAACTTTTCTTTGAAAACCGTCCAATTTTATGCATGTTATATGACAATCAAATCCTTACATTGTGTGGATTATCATCTTAAGAATAATAAGAATAAATGTAAGGATTATCATCTTAAGAATAATACGAATATATTATATATGTAATATATATATGTTTTCTTTTTAGGAGGATCAAATGTATTTCTAGTAGTTGATAAATAGTTGTTTTCTTTTTCTTTTTTAAATTCCATCAAACAATATATAACTCTATTGCATACTCTAGTTTCAAGTCAGTTTAAGATAAAGTTATCATCACCAAGAATAGGTCAAAATCTCATAAAGAAGATAAAAATCAAGATCTCGAGAGAAATTTAGGAATGAATAGATAGAAAATGTTTGCATCTTTGTGTTTGTTTTAAGCCTACACCAAAAAAAGCACACAACCATAGAATAGGATCATGTTTAATAGCTAAAAATACTCGGGGTAATTAAATTCCACCCGTGGTCCACGGGGAGAGGGTTTTCTAAACCCTTTCACACATATTTTCCCACTCAACCATTAATGATAGAATGATGAGACAACATAAATGGAACGATTTGATTCCTTCAACATATAATCTATGCTGTAATAACTCATGCATCTAATGATATATTGAATTTGTAATTAAAAATTGAATTCTAACCGTGACTACCTCACCACTAAACTTGGACTTAAACTTGGACTGAATACTTATTATAACCAGGAAAAGAGTGATATGGGTTATTACGTTAATCAATCCCCAGTGATTCAAATTCCAATAAATTTAATCAACCATATCTAAATTAAATAATAAAAAATAGTTTAGAGATGGTATAACTTACATGTAAGTGTGCGACTCCATTAGGCCACAGTGTTGTTAACTTTGCTCTGATACCATTTGTAGCATCCTTCATGGATTTTTTTTTGTTTCGTGAAAACTTCTTACAAATTTGGTGCAACCACATACTACTGCTATCTTCGTAAAAAGTTCCTCAATTATTGCTATCAATATATACTGTAACTTACTTATATAGACTAACTACATGAATGTTGAAATTTATGGCTGAATCCTTTAAGCAATTTCATCTCTTTGCAATATTCAATCAATGGTATATTAGTCGTGTCAACCACATTATCTTAATGTGTTTCAATCAATTGTTATTCATAATTTTAAGAAGTAAAGCATTTAATCCCCATAGTTCCCTTAAGCAATGTTTGTGGATGCACAACACCCCTTATGTTAACCTTCCTTGATTATCTTTTTCCAGCATTAATCAATTAACATGTTCACTCATTATGTTAACTTTCCTTAATTATCTTTTTACAGCATTAAATCAATTAACATGATCACTGAACAATATAATACGTATAAAATACAGGTATACGAAAATGAAACATATAGACACCATAAGAAAGACACCAATGTACGTGGTTCACCCAATCCTTGGGCTACGTCCACCAAACTATCATGCTATGTAATATTTATCTGAAATAATAGGTTACAACAACAACATCTTTCCTTGCCAAACTTCTTATAAATGAAGTTGTGAAAGTGTAAGGCTCAAATATACCTAAAATTTATGAGGCCCACAAAGGCAAATGTAGGCTTATGGGAAAACTTATACATAGGTTACTTAAACAGATATATTACATGGCATAGCATAACTATCATTCTATCTCATTCCTATGTATCTTTTCTATACCTTAACAAGGTATAGAAAAGTAGACACTTCAGAAAAATAACTCTTGGCTCGCCCAGATCTCCTGTATCCCTCAATATGGGAGAAGCATTTGCTTCTAGGAATGGTACTACCCTTAGATATCATTTTTTAAACTAAAAAATACTATTATAGAAAGGGGTGGATTCTTGAAGCTAGGTTTTACATCCTACGCTTAAACATTAATGGGAATACCACAGTCTTAAAGAAAATGTCATATAAAGTATGGATCGCTTTCATCAATAAGCCAAATCAACCTGAATATCAATAACGCGAAGGGGCTTAATGCAGGTCATTCTACAATCTCAGGTTTTTGTTTTTCCTTTCCTAAACCCAACTGTGCTGGAAAAAAGAGGCGTATACACAGATAAAGGATCCCTCAGGTTGGGTGTTGGTCCTTCACCCACGATATTTACAAGGTCAAGGAGAACAGAAAAAGGGTCATACCCAACGAATGATCGGCGACCATTAATACCAAGTCAGAAAGCATTCCTTATTACGGGGCTGGAGGATGAGCTATTCCTTGCTTCAACAAACTATTTTAAAAATGGAAACAGTAATAGAGATACTGGTGTTTTCCACCAGGATGTTGGGAATTACTTGCATGGTGAAGAATCCCCATGTAATCATAGATGCACATTTGGATCTCTTAGATGAACTCGCAGGGTTTACAACAATAGGTCTGACCTCTACCATACATATAAAGGTGGATGAGTTTACCCAAAATATAATCGTACCCTTAGTCCTTTGAAAAACTTACAAGGATTTTGAAAGCTTCAAATCTGAGTATATAAATTTTTAGAAATGAAAAAATTTCGCAGTCAACGATCTAAATGATTTGATCTAAGAGCACATGCCTTTAAAAGTAAGTAAGAGCTTACCACACATTGTTATTTGGAGGTGATTCACACTTGCACACAACAACCAGCTAAGAATATCCCAGGAGTTGGGATAATGGCTACAGAACCACCACACCATAGAAAACTTGAAGGAAAAAGTTTGCGCAAGCCTCATACTTGAAATCGAAGGTAATAACACTTAGCCTTGCCTTTCCCCAATGAAGATGTTTGGCACAGATAGAGTGAGGTCGTGATCATCCTAGGTGTTTCAATTATTCAGATGCAACAGCACTACTCCGCATGCAAACTTACTCTCTCCTAACACATGGAAAAACCCAGCATGAGACAGAGCCGGTGATTTTCCCTTTTGGCTCAGAGTGCCATGCCCCTCCCTCTCCCATCTAAGGAATTTCATAACTTATTAATAACCAAAGGAGCAATAGTCTATTTCCCTTAGGGTGTTCCAACCATTCCACAATCAAGGAAGTAAATTTTTCCCCTATTTTTGCCGAGACTGGTCTCCCTTAATTTTGCCGTTAATAATTTAATAGGAGGCATGCGTTTAGCCCACACATGACCTCAAGAGGCATGCGTTAATGGAAAATTTGTATACTCAATAAGGATAAATCTTTGAGAGAGTAACTAAACATGACCTCTCACTTGTCATAGGAGGATGCCTATCCTCATCATATGCATTCATCGATTATTATTATTTTTCCGAGTTGTTCTGTCTTTTTATTATTACAAGGGATCCTTATAGTTATTACAGAAACAACCTTTGTACATGAAAACATTTAGTCATAAGTCAATTTTATTCCCAAGTAATGAATACCTTCTTCTCCCTCTTGCAAGGGAAAATAAATGTAACCTTTGTACATGAAAACATTTAGTCATAAGTCAATTTTATTCCCAAGTAATGAATACCTTCTTCTCCCTCTTGCAAGGGAAAATAAATGTAGACACGGGTCATAGGATCATAAGGGTCCGCGATTAGTTAACCCAAGGATCATCTTGATCTCGACTTATTCCAACTTAGGACAACACCTAAGGTTTAGGTCATTAATTAATTGATGCTCCTCTTGAAGGAACAACCCGTCACTCGTCTTAACCCCATATTCTTAGTTGGGTGAACTAATATCACCTTTTATAACAACACCACTAATGGTGTGTGCTATAATGGCATAAATACAATTTACGCCTCATGCCATCAATGTAAGCATTTCCCCATAACCAGATAATATATATATATATATATATATATATACATACATACTAATTTAATAAATTCCTTGACTCATTAATGTCAACGTTTTAGACGTTTACAACTCCTTCCATAATCATATCGGGGTTAAGTACTAAGCTAGGGTGTCTTAGTCGGGATAAGCATTTTTATTTTGTGAAGTAGGAATCCCTTCCCTAATTACTGCCATAATCAAAGTGATACGTAAGGTTACGGTATCAATGTGGCTCCCTGGACATTAATTTTTAGCCCTTGTAGGTTTTGGTTAGCCCCCCGTTAAAAGGTGTCACTGTCTTAAGTCTCCTAAGTTTTCCAGTTAGGAAATTTTAACTTATACAAATTGGAAGATTTTGTTTCTTGTGGGGCCTTGGCCTTGAGCTCCTCACGCAAAACAAGTACAATCAACATTTGTAACTACAAAATATCAAGTGTATGAGAGGGACATTACATCCATCACCCATCATTTCTTGCAGGAATAGTACATCAATTGACTGATCAACTATCAATTGACATATCGCTATTTTTTTAGGAATACTAGCTAACCCTCAACAGTTGAAATTCATAACAATCATGAGGGTAACCCAGAAATGGAATACACTGCTCTAAGTGCCCCATCCACATCGATATGATTAGGATCCTTATTAAGAGACTGTCCACAAGATGTCAACAAATTAATAGAGGAAACAGGAACATCATAAATTAGGGAATCTGATGCAACCTTTGTACATGATCTAATAAAATATCTGGTGCAAGAAACAATTTTGTCCCTTATCGGAGACACAAACACTAAATTTCCCAAAAATGACTCACCTGAATTGAACTTAACCCTAGGTACATCAAAAGCTGAATCACCACATTAGAGGGAATATCAATTTAAAATGGGCCATCCAAAAATAATACAAAATCCATATCATCATGTATTAGCCAATCAAAATGATTTAAAATTAAAAAAGGGAGCACCTCCTAAACCATTTTTTAATATAAATTTGGGGATAGGTATCATAAAAAAAACTACTTTTTTGTTTATATTTTTGACATATCTCCCTATCCTTTTACTCAAATTTCGATCAGGAGAGCTCGTTGGATGTGGAATTAAATTCTACATCCAACGAGTACCCACTCATCATACTTTTGGCGGGCCCCACTACCCCAAAAATAAGAAATACTAGAAAAACTGTGATGATGACATCATCATCATGTTTTTTCAGGTATTTATTATTTTTGGTGTAGCGAGGCCCATCAAAAGTATACCGAGTGGGTACTCATTGGATGTGGAATTTAATTCCACATCCAAAGATATCTCCCGATCAAAATTGGAGTAAAAACACAGGGAGATATGTTGAAAATACGAACAAAATAGTAGTTTTTTTTTTCTTCCTCCAAAATTAATAAATATTGTTTTATTATTTTAACTATTATTTTATTAATTTTCCTTAGGAGCCCCATTTTTAGTTGAAATTTCCTCTAATGACAAACGCCTTCATCTTCCCTTTAAACAGTAAGGAACCCTCCTCAAACTCAACTAAATTGGTTAAACAAAGAGGTCTAAGAGAACTAATACGAAGGTTATCAGTCCAAGGATCCCTCTCCACCGACACCAAATTAGATACAAAAGGTACAGATAGTGCCCTCCCAACTTCCAAAGAATTATAAGGAGAAACATCAAGAGGCGACCAACATTCTTAACCCTCCAAAAAGTCTTAAGTTTAGGGTCAGATGAAAAAATATGGTTCCTTCTAAAACGCATAACACATTGAGATATCATATCACCATATAAATGAGACCTGTTAGAACTGAAAGGGACCCCTAAATAGTTCAAAGGTTGTTTAAACATATATCCCCCCCAATTAATAAAAATATCAGAAGCTAGTCCCTTGCGAATATCCAAAAGAGCCATAACTTTCCCCAAGCAGCAAATACCTGACTCTAAAAATGATAAGTCCACCTCCAAGAATTTTCCCAAAGTATTACCAATCAATCTAAATAAATCAACAGACCAATATTCAAAAGTAAAATTATACATCTTCACCCATATAGGAATAGTGTGATACCTCTCTGAACGTGGATCAAACAGTGGCGTGCAACATTTTAACAACAAGCCAAAACTGTCCCATTTCAAAACACCAGCTAGGATAATGGCCGCATCCACTTCAATTCAAAATTTAAATGCCAGCCACCCCTATGGGAGCATGAATACACTAGCTATAGAAATGATCAAATCCTTCCATGCAGACAAAGCCCATTTCTTAACACCATGCGGAGAAACTTTCCGTCCTCCAAAGAGGCCAACCAGTGTAAGTGCATTGGTCAAAACTATCTCGTTTAATGCTACATCCCCTCCAACAACTAATAGCAGTGATTTATCAATATTCCAAATAAATTGTTTATGCCTCTTCGAGTGTCTTGAAAATAATAAAGATTCATCCTCCGGTCGGTCAAAAGACAAAACCATATCACATTCAAGCCCAAACATCCTACCGAGTGTAGGCATACGACCATCCTCATCCCCAAACTGAGGCATATCAAACTTGATACCAGGTAATACCATAATATCATCAAGCATATTAGAAGTCCCAGAAAAATGAAAAGCCCCAAACATTCTATCCACCGACCCTGAACCACCATCAGGCACCCCCGCAAACCCCAAGTCATGACCAGATATAGCAGCAAGATTAGATACAGTCATAAACAAAGACATCAACTCCCCCAAAGAACTAAATACATCAACTGGAACCTCTCGAATCTGAGAAATAATACCATATTCAAAAATTGAATTTGTTTGATGACCCTCCGACCACCCGCCTTCAATGGATAAACCCATCACACCAAGAACCACACCAGGTAAAGGAGTCCGTCCATTATCAGCATGAGGAAAAACACCTGAACATGATTTCATAGGAGGCCTCATCTCTCCGAGTTCCCTAACCTCATTAGACAAACCCTCGCAACTATCCAAATAATGTTTGAAAAACCCATTAGAAGGATCTCGAGGAAAATTGATGAGTTTAATACCTTAAACACTTGCTTAGAGGGCCATGGGTTTACTCCTGCTGGTTACCTTCCCATCCCGCTTTGTGTTGTATGAATTTTTACCTTAACCCTTAACTATAATGGGCATGATTCCCATTGCACATGAGTTACTTTGGTGTTTATGTTTTTATATTAGGTGTAAGGCCCCACTGCACATGAGTTATGTTGACTAGTAAGATATATTGGGCTTAAGCCAATACATATGTTCTATTTATATCATGTATGATATTGTATATGTTGGGCATGGACCATGATGTATAAAGATTATTGTCATAGTACAATGTACTCCATGTATTATGTGATTTACCCTAATGCATATACTGAGATGATTATTGTGATAAAATGTGGAGAAGACTGAATACATGATTGAGTTCTATAATGTGTTGTGCCTCAAAAGTGAAGCACAAAAGTGATGAGATTTTTTGTTGAGCGTAACCTTTGGAACACATGAGTTATGAGATCTTGTGTTGAGCATAAGATCTCGAGCATATGAGTTATGAAATTTTGTGTTGAGCATAAGTTCTCGAGCACATGAATTATAAGAATTTGAAGGGTTGGGTATAAGCCATGGGGCATTCCAATATGATGTTGAGCATAAGTTGTGGATCATCAGATCATTGGCCATTGTATCCCTAGGTGTATTATACAAATACATCATAGAATTAGTGTTGAACTAGAGGCTTTGGAATTGCACTAAGTGTAACTCCGAGTCATTAGCATTGAGATTGGGCTCTAAATAGCACTAGGAGTTACTAAAATTAATTGTATTAAGTGAGAAAGACTCTGAAAATCACTTACCTTATCTTACTTATTTTTAGGTTGATTAAATGAAAATTTGAATCTACTTCTCATCAAGTACTAAAGAAATACTATGACAAAGGAGGTAATCCAACATTCAAGGAAGATATAGAGTTTCCTAACTTATTTGACCAACCCTACATAAGGCCCTGATAAAAAAAATAAGTATAAGCTAATGAAATCATCATGTAAATGAGATCATGTCATATGAATTTATTAACCATAATATATATAGTTTATATATTATGAATAAAAGAATAATTATATATAGTATATGTATAAGAAAATAAAGATAACTAAAAATAATAAATCACGAGTCTATGTATTTATTATTTACTAAAATAATTAAATAAATATTCAATCATAAAATTGAAATTAGGTTAAAATAATAATTAAATCCACATAAATCAATTAAATATTATTTTTCAAGGAAATAATGGATTCTTGATCTAAGTGAAGTTTAAAAAAAAACTACAATTTCCTAAAGATTGTCTATAAAGACTCAAGACAAGAGAAAGCTTGGGGTATCTAATCTGATCTAATCTAAGATGAACATTATTCCCAATAATTTTTGGAGAGAATTCCAAAAGCAAAGAAATCTTATACACAACCTCATATTCCAATTAAAAGAATCATCACCTTTAGGATCTCTAGACTACTTGCACATTGGAGCTAGCTCGGGGGGATTCAGATTAGCACTAGGAACTGTTCTGGGTCATGGTTTGGAGGAATGTGATTGTTCCAAGGTTATCTGCTTAAAACAAATATGTAGGTCAAAAGTAATTAGGGTTTTATTAATTATGTGGGTTTAAGTGTGCAGGGTTCATAACCATTACAAATTGAAAAGTTGCAGGTATGAGGTTTCTACTTCCCCTAGTATGTTCATTATGATTTCGAGTTGTACTTATAATATTTATGCTCTCCATTAAATATGAGAAACCTTTATTGTTGAGTTTTTTATATGTTTAAACTGAATGTGAGCATTTAAATTCTTAGATAGAAATATAGGGTTAAAGGGTTATTTCATTTACATGTAATTAGTTCAACAATTTATGTTATATTATGCAATCTAGATTCAAACCCTCGCTTCTAGTTAAAAATACAAACTAAGTTGGAGACTAGGTCACATTATAAAATAAACCATAGATTAACAAAACCAACTAATTGAACATAAATGATAAACAAAACTCATTTTGGTTCTTAAGCTAATCATTATTTAAACTCTTCATAAACATTAAAACACAAAAATTAAACATAATTACCAATGTATTTATAAACATTCAACAAGGGATTGAATCACTTCTAAGCCAAAAATAAAAACTTGAACCTAATGAATTTGTGGCATATTTAATTTTCTAGTGAAACACAAAATATCTAAATACACAAAACTTATAAACATTATACCTCTAACAGTAAATCAAATCCCATCAAATATTGGGAGCATGCCTTTCTTTCCAAACCAAATCTATAATTACAACCTGTCTAAATAAATTATTGTAAACAAATAAAATCCAAACAAATAGAGTTCCATTCCCATACGCATTGCATTGATGGAATTAAAAAGATAAAGAAGATAATCACTACATAAATTATATTAGAGAACCAAAGGTTAAATCCATTATCATAGCCAACTATCCATGCGACCCAAGGTCGAATCCATTAAACTCGAGCTTATTTATTCACAACGTTTGAAATAAAATAAGATACAAAAAATTAACCAATTAACCCCACCTAAAAAATTGACCCACTTTCGAATCACATAGAGCTCAACTAAGAGCATTTAAAGCTTAAATAAACGAGATAAACCAAACCATACAAATCCAGTACCGAATCTTGTAAAACAAAACTAAATTATTAAACATTTTTAAATAGGGTGTGTTATTCACATAGGGCTTAGCCATTATGACTTTCCATAAAGTAAACATTTCGCTACATCCCGCTTACAGACAAAGCTAGGCTCTTCTATTCAAAAAATAATAATTTAAATCGACAGAGCTGCATCCTTATAAATCAAAGAAATCAAATAAACCACATTTCCACAATTCATATTGAATATCACATCAATGATATTGTAAGTTCCATTGCAGAGCAATGGAACCATTAACATTATAAACACCTTCAATTTACAGAGCCATAATAAAAAAAGGAACCCCCTAAGATTTAGCTTTAACCCAAAAAAATCCATTACAGAGCTAATGGTAAACCCAAGATGTAGAGTCGAGTCTTTATAAATGCTTAAACATCACATATTACATTACAGATTCATGCACATGACGTTTACACAGTCACATTGTAAATGCCCAAACAATTCGAGAGAACCCCAAAACCCAAACCAAAAAACGAATAGCTTAAGCGCCACAAACAAACATTTCTGAGACCCAGAATCGAGACCATGTAATAACATAGAAATTTCAACATTCGGTACATGCCCTTTTGCTATACGTGGGGCTTACTCGGGATGGTTGTGAAGTCAAAACCCAAATTCTTCCTTTTAAAGCAGAGTACCCACGCTACCTAAACCTGCAAAACAATGAAGCCAAATAATTTATTAGAAGTATGCAGCAACGATATATCCAAACAGAGGTTAAAGAGTAGAACCATAAAGAGCTTGGTTTATACCTATGAAATGTTTTCATGAACAAATTGTAAAAACCTGCATGGTATGTATAACTCCCATCTCGAGCATGAGACCTTCCTCCAAAACCAAACAAAGGACCAAATGAATGACTAGAGAATCCCTAGGAAATGCATAAGACATGTAGCCTGTGTAGAACCAGGAGCATTCAATATGCCAACCTTCCTGCTACCTTCATCCAAATCAAAACCCACAAGCCTATAGTTTGGATTCAAACTGTTTCGAACAATTTCGTTAAACCGCTCCATAAGACATCAATGTTATATGCTATAGTTTTATTTTCATATGTATGCAATAGCATAACTATTCATGATGGTATAAAGTGTAAAATATTTACAACCAAAGTTTTAAACCCTCATGACCATATTTTTAAAACATGCATATAGTATAAACCCCCTTATCATATCTCATAAAGTATGTATTGTGATATTTAGGCTTAGAACCCTTTTCTTCTGTAGTTTGAGCATAGGATTAGCATTCATTAGGTCTAGAATGATGTAGATGTTATGACTATGTTTTGCTACATTTGCAAGACTAAGTTCATAGGCGAAATCACCTGCAGAAGAATAGGTACAGTTGTATTAGTTCATAATGAACTAAGTAAACCCCATAGCAGAGGAACCTTATGTTTCCGAGTGAAACTTTAAGGGATATAAAACCCCGCCACTCCATCCCTTGGCATATGGAGGTAAGTTATCCTCTTCATTATGAACAAATAAATAATTAAATACACGTAATATGAAATTAAGACATAAACACAATAAGGATTGACATCGTCAGTAAATAAGATAGACATATAAGTAAACGACGAGAACATTGAAGTATAGAATAGTGACATATAGACATGATCATCATACACGAAAAACAAAAAAAGGAAACAACAAACAAAACTTAGGCTTAGTTCTTCAAACAAGTTTTTATTCCATAGTAAAATTGAAGATGTCCTTAAGATATAGCAGTTTTATTATCCTACAAATTTTGTTTATTTATTTGTGGATTTTAGGGACATTAGAAGTGGTATCAGAGCCTAGATTCAAATCCTAAGAGACCTAATGGGCGCTACCCAACATTCGTTGTAGAAATAGACATTTCAAAACTGTATTTGAAATTTTGTTAACTAACAGAAAATTATTTGTTACTAAATATTTGAATTGCAAGATGAAAGAACATATGAGATCATGAATATAGAAGAAGAGAAAAACAAGCAAGGAAATTTGAATTCTCCAACACGGGAAGAAGAATTGGAGGTAGAATAAAATTCTGATCTAATGAAAATGATATAGAGTATGCAAGCATACTTACAAAGCTTCAAAGATGAAAATACGAATGAGAGAAAATAGCAGAAATCAATCAATGAAGCTTTACTTCAGAACATGACGGGAGGAAACCCTCATGGACAGGCTACCCATTCCACCAGTAAATATAAATAAAATTATCATCGCAAATGGGCTAGCAACCTAAGGGAAGAGGGAAAATAAGAGCACACACCTAGACTTCCATAAAGAGATTATCACAGTGTTTCAAGTGAAAATTCACTTTCTCCTTGCGAGGAAAAAAATGATGACAACCTCCGAAGAGAATTCTGTAAGATAAAATCCCCAACCTATGAGGGAGAGATGAATACTAGGGAGAAGGATGAATAATGGCTTCTAGGTATGACCAAATAATTTGAAGTACACATCTACTCAAGCGATATGAAATCTTAGATAACCATTTATAATTTAAATGGAAAATGATGTAGATGGTGGAGATACCTTAAACACACCAAAAAGGATGAAGTAAAAGAAATCCGATGGAGTACTTTTTGAAAAATATTTAAGGAGAAATACATATGTGAATGATTATTTGACATGAAATTCTTTGAATTTCACGAGTTAAAGATGGGTTCCATGACCGTGTATTCCTTCATTAACAACTTTTTGGATTTATTACAATGCATACCTTACATAAAGGATGAAAAGGTGAAGATACAACAATTTTTGGGATTTCTTCCTCCCAATTTTCGAGAGAATTGAGTTTGACATCCCCAAAACTTTTGAAACACCTTACATAAAGCTATTCATTGTTATGAGCATGGAAAACTAAGGTAAGACAACATAAACAGAAGTTGGGACAAGTCTAGGACCTTCTCGGGAAACCACAAATATACTTTTAAACCACGAGAAAAAAAAGGAAAAAAAGAAAAAAAAACAATTTTCCAGACAACAAAAACTTTAACAAGATAGGTGCAAGTCCAAATGTTCCTTCACCCAATACCAATAGACGAGCAACAAACGAAGGAGCCAAGGCTACAAGTTAACTATTGGAAACGCCAAGGACCCCACTATGCGAGATATTGTCCAAACAAGAATGGTGGAGTCTTCAACAATATATAGGAAAACCCAACGGTATAGGACATGATTAGCACAACGAGGATTGATTCAAAATTGGATGGCCGACAAGCAAACCATCCGGCCACTACAGATGAAATATAAGATAATGTTTCAAACACTTCTATTTTCGTTTTGATTGATCCCGATGCTTGTCGAAGCTATGTATCACCCAAGATTGTTGAAACGCGTAAATTAAAGAAATTAAAACATGAGAAACCATGGCTAGTACAAAAAGAAAGGTTTTGGAGCTAATGAGAGACTGTGAGGTAAACTTGAATGGTTTTCTAGCTATGATAGATTTGAATATCTTATCCTTAGGATCGTACAATGTACTTATCATCATGGACTGGTTGGAAGAACACCATGTCATGATCGATTGCCTAAACAAGTCAATCTTGTGCACAGATAGCCAAGGGAATCGAACAAAGATTCAAGGCATACCTAAGAATTTTTTTGATAGACATATATCCACCCGATAAGCAAAGAAGTGTATAAGGAAGCAATGCAATATTTTTGCAGTAAACATCCAAGATGTAGAAACTGAGAGGGAACAAAACATCAATGAATTTCTAGTTGTCGTAGACTTTAAAGATGTATTTCCCAAGGAAATATCAGGATTAACACAAAAATGACACTTAGACATTTCCATAGAACTCACACGAGGATCAATACCTAATTCCAAATCCCCATACGACATCAACACACAAGAATTGGTGCATATCAAGTTGTAGTTACAAGATTTGATTGACAAAGGTTATATCCAACCTAGTGTGGACCCTTTGGGGGAACCTATACTTTTCGTAAAGAAGAAGCACGGTAAGATACGAATGTGCATCGATTACCGCCAACTTAAAAATATGACCATCAAAAACTGTTACCCGCTCCCTAGGATCAATGACTTCTTCAATCAAGTAAGAGGAGAAAAGATATTTTCAAATATCTACCTACAGTCTTGATACCATCAGGTATATATACACGATGAAGATATACATAAAACAACCTTTCCAATGTGATGCAACCATGACAAGTTTTTAGTAATTACTTTTGGGATAACCAATGCACTAATAAATTTTATGTGCATGCTGAAAAATATCTTCAGTAAATACCTAGATAAGTTTGTATTGGTATTTATAGATGAGATACTAGTTTTCTCGAAGAGTAAATAAGAACATGAGGAGAATATCTGCATAGTATTATGGGTGTTACGAGAACACCAGCTTGACGCTAATTTTAGTAAATATGATTTTTACAAACTACAAGTAGAGTGTCTAGGTCACATCATCTTCAAGTAGGGGATAAATGTCGACCTAGAAAATATTAAATCCATAGAAGATTGGACTACCCTAAGTGTGTCATAGAAATTAGGTCATTTTTGGGATTAGAGGGTTATTATCGAAAATTAATTGAGAATATTTTGAGGATTTCCTATCCCATCACTACCTTACAAAAAAATTAAAACAATTTTTTTGGACGACCAAGTGCAAGAAAATTTTTCAGAAGCTTAAGCATATTTTGACTACTGCACTGATACCGTGAATTGTGGATCCTGATGGGGATTTCAATGTTTGCACAAATGTAAGCAAGGAAGGACATAGAGTAGTGGTCATATATAATGATTACGCAATCTGTTACGAGTCACAAAAATTAAAGTAGCATGAACAAAATTATCACACCCACGATCTTGAGATAGCACCCATTATCCACGCCTTGAAGATGTGGATGCACTACCTCATGGGGAAGAATTTTTTTCTGAAGACAGACAACATGAGTAAGAAGTATTTGTTTGATCAACCAGATCTAAATCAGGGTAGGCTATATGGTTGGCCTTCCTTAGCGAGTACTACTTCAATTTAAAGAATATAAAGGGAAAGGAGAATAAAATCATCGATGAGCTCATATGTTATATGAGGTAACTTTAAGCCAAACCGATTCATATTTTCATGATAGGATATAAATGACAAATAGAGTTAACCGTTTCTATGTTGAAATCGTCAAAAATATTCAAGAGGATAGGTTGTTTAAACAACAAAAAGAGTATAAGGTAGACGAGACCAGACTATTGTGGTCCAAGGAGATATTGTATGTTCCAGAAGGAGGGGACATCAGGTCCAACATCCTAACGAAGTTGCATCGGAAACCCTACATGGGAAATCTTGGATATCGAAATATGATATCAGCAATAGGTAAACATTTTTTTTGGACTAAGTTAAAGGCCAGCATAGCATTATTCATCACAAAATGTCAAGAATGTCAACTAGTCAAGGATGAACACCAACATCCTTTGGGATTACTACAAGATTTACCCATTCCGAAATGGAAGTGGGAGTTCGTTCATATGGATTTTATTACGGGCCTATGAAAGAGAAAGAAGCAAAATGATTCCATATTTGTACTAGTTGAAAATTTATCTAAAGTGGCACACTTTATCCCATTTAATTCAAGCTACAAGGCAGTTCACATTGCTGACATATTTAATAAAAAATATATTCATATTGCATGGGATACCTAAGGAAATCATCACGGATCAAGAAAAAACCTTTACTGGTAAGTTTTGGAGATATTTATTCTCTGGCTTAGAGATGGAGTTAATTTTAGTACTTCTTACCAACCACATACAGATAGGTAGTCATAACGGGTAAACCATATTTTGAAAGACATGCTTAGAATGTATGTTATGAACAATCCCACCAAGTGGGAGGATTTTATGCACCTCGCAGAATTTGCATATAAAAATGAATACAAGACCTCCGCCAAGATGAGTCCCTTCAAGGTACTCTATGTGTGGAAGTTTAGAACAATGGTTACTTAGGATACTGGCTAAGAGGGGGCAGTACAATCTGGTTTACCCATTCTGTTTGCTTGTGTGTCTATAGGTGGTAAGCAGTACTAAAGTTCAACTATGTCTCTAAACTAGAGATTAAGTATTTCCAAAAGTTCCCAATAAACTTAGTATCTTGATCCGAGATGATTTCCTTGGGTATCCCGTGGAATCTAAATATCTCCTTTAAGAAGATGTCGACAATGTGTACTACCTTGTAGGTTGACTTCACTGGAATGGAGTTTGTTGCTTTTGACAATTTGTCAACTACTACAAAGATAGAATCATTTTTTTTCTTACTCTTAGGTAGACCCATGATAAAATCCATACTAATGAACTCCCACTTCCATTTCGAAATGGGTAATGGCTGCAGCAACCTCGAAGGATGCTGGTGCTCAACTTTGGCCAATTGTCGTTGTTGACATTTTGCGACAAACAACGCTATGTCGGCCTCCAACTTAGGCCAAAAAAAGTGTTTCTTTACTACGGATATAATCTTTTGATATCCCACATGCCCCAAGTAGGGTGTCCGATGAACTTTCGTGAGGATGCGGGACTGGATGTCCCATCATTGTGTAACATATAGTCTCTCTTTGGACCATAACAGTCTCGTTTCATGGACTCTTTTGTTGATAAACAACCTATCCTCTTGGACCTTCTTGAGGATTTCAACATAGAAAGGGTAAACTGTGTTGGCCATTCTAATCCTCTCATGTAAATTCAAATCGTTTTGACTTAAATCTACCTCATATATCATATGAGATCATCATCTCAAAGCATCATCAATTTTCTTCTCCTTTCCCTTTATATGTGTTAACTCAAAATGCTACTCGCTAAGGAAATCCAACCATCTAGATTGCTTGGAATTCAAATACGTTTGTTCAAATAAATACTTCAGACTCATATTGTCTCTTTTTAGAAGTAATTTCTTCCCCTTGAGGTAGTGCCTCACCATATTCAAGGCATGGATGATGGCTGATAACTCAATATCATGCATGGGGTATTTCTTGTCCGTGTTACTTTAACTTCCATGATTCATAATAGATCATGTAATCATTCTACAAGAGGACTCCTCCAATCCCTTCCTTGTTGCATCCGTGCAAATAATGAAATCCCCATCGAGATCTGCAATTCATAGTATTGATGCAATCATTAAAAGTTGTTTAAGCTTGTAAATCATATATATCTCTTATGGAAACCTTCTTAGGTATACCTTGAATCTTTATCGGATTCCCTTAGATATATGTACACAACATTGACTTGTGTAAGCAATAAAGCATGACATGGTGTTGTTCAAACCATTCCATGCCGATAATTATATCATACGATCCTAAGGGTAGGATCATCAAGTTTATTCTAGTAGGAAAACCATTCAGGTTTACCTTACAGTCTTTAACTATTTCAGAAACCTGTCTTGTACTAGTGGCTAATTGCAGCATCCAGGTTTTCTCATGTTTAAATTTGTCTAGTTTACATACATCAACAGTTTTAGGCGATACATAGATTTAGCAAGCACCAAGGTTAATCACTATTGAAATAGAAGTGTTGTAAACCTTACCTTCTATCTCAACCATGGTAGCCTGATGGTCTACATGTCGTGTAATGTCCCGTCACGACCCCCATCCGTAAATGCAAAGCCTAATTAAAAATAAAAATGATTATGAGTTTTCTTGTATATCTTACACTGCAAAAGGGGGTAAACTATGTATTCCTTACGGAATATTAATATGGTGACACATATTTCATTACTATCATATTCCATTGCATTGTCATGGCCAGCGTTAGATACTATAAGCATCTTTGATTACGACACTATTATAAATGGGAACAAGACTTAGTCTAGGCTATAATTAGAAGCTTCAATTCTTTCAGATGCTTTCTTAATGCTTTTATATAGATATCAGTGTTGTTCATGGATATCTTTATATGCTTGATATATGTGTTAATATATAGATGTAAATCTGTTAATTTCCTTTACTAATAATTGAGTCTCATTAAATTGAGGAGGCGCCTAAGACTTTTAAGGAAATTGTTGGTTTTATGGAAGGAACATAGGCATGTGTTTTGTTCCTGCAGTGGAAACAAAATTTAGAAAGGGGAAGTTGGCTATTTTTTTTATTTTACCTTGACAAAAACAAATCCTGCCACTTGTCCCTATGCATTTTCTATAAACAGAGGGGTGAGATGCCAAGGAAGGGAGGTAAGTAAATGGAGGGGTGGAATTCCTGCAATGGAGATGGAATATTGTATTTTGAATGTGTTCATTTCTCGAGGAAAAGGGGCAGATTCGATTTCTAAAACAGAATGGTTGGTTATGCTTTGTTGTTTTATAGTTATTAGTGTTTAAATGATACATTATTTTGATCTAGATGAGATGGACACATTTGATTTCTGCGTTTTCGAATCATGGATGTCTGTGATTTCGATATCTATATTTTATATGAGTGTTTTTGTCTGGGTTTCAATAGGGGTCTACAATAATTGTTTAATCCAGTGTTTTGTTAATAGATATGGAATATATACCATGTGCCTACGTTTTGCTGAGTAAGAATGCATGGTATACTTGTGTTTTTTATTACATCTGGAAAATACCCCATGCGCCTACATTTTGCTAAGGAACTCAGAATGTATCGTATGCTTGTTTTTATTAGATCTGGATTGTCCCATCTTTTTTCAATCGATTTTAATCAAACATTCAAGTGGTTGACTTCTTATGAAAACAGGTGATTTTTTCCAGTTTGTATTTAGGTGATCTGCCCATCAAATTATTTAAATCTTCAAGTTATTGACAGGGTATGAAGAAAATCGATCTAGGGTTTAGCCATGGCTTGGATTTTTGCTTTGTTAAAACTCTTTTTGATGCCCACAATCTCTATTGATCTACCTATTGGGTTATGATTTTCTTAATGCCCACGATCTAATTCGATCTGGCCATTGGATTTTAGTTTCTTAATGCCCACGATCTCTATTGTAGTGGCTATTGGATTTCGATGCCCACGATCTCTATTGATCTGCCTATAGGGTTTTGATTTCTTGATGCTAGCGATCTATTCGATCTTCATTTTGGACATATTTTGCTTTATATAAATCTTTGATTTGTGCCATGGGCTACACGAAGGGTATCGATCTGGATATTGACTTTTATTCTTTATAAATATCTTATTGGTGCCACGTTCTGCAGGAAGGGTATTGATCTGGTGTATGCTTCATAATTTGTTCTATGCTTATAAAAACACTTTTATTTTGATATGGAGATTGCCTGAAGCTTTGATGAAATCATTGTTATTATACTGATCTGGAAAATTTGCATGATGGTTTCCCTAGTGTTGCTTGTTGAATCGTCTAGTAATTGTATGAAAATCGATCTGAGTTGAATGATATTGTTTGCTGTTCTTTAAAAGATCTCTGGAATAATCGATCTGAGTTGGATTGTTATTAATGAATGCATTGTTTGTGGTACCGAATCTCCTGATAGTTGATTAACACACTTATTAAATATCTAAGATGATTATAGTCAGGCGCTGCAAGATTCTCCTTACAATCTTAGTTTTGTTAATAACCTCCATGTTAATTTGGTCTTCGCAGATGAAGCCATGTGCTAAGTTTTGGTTGACTTTGATTCATGAAATAGATGTCTTCCAGTTCAGGTTTTAAATTCAAAATTTCAATTGTTAAACTGCTAGCAGAAAAATTTGTTTCTTATCTTTTCAGGTCAGAAAGGATCTGACCGAACTATTATTTCTTCTGACATTGTCTTGGAGGCTATACATGTTAAACAAGGCGTCCTTTGGGGCATATTTGGCAAATGGGCATATCAGGATTATGTTAGTCAGGTGATGGTAGTTTATCTTTACAACATTGGAAAACTAAATCAATCTTAAGTAAAGTGTATTTTTTTTTATTGTTGAATGTGCCCTTTACTTTTAACGGAGCATATCTGGTAAGGTGTGATGATTAATGCCAATTCAGGTATGAAATGTTGAAGTTCCTCATGTATCCAAGGAATTGTAAATGACTTTTATGAGTTGTCATAAAGGTCCTAGATGAGGGCAATTTCGAGTTGCAAATGTCTCTCTCTGTGAGGAGACTTGAGGCAAGGTAAAATGGCCATGGATGTGGTTGTACTATGACGTTGTAATTACTCTCCCATAAGTAATAAAAAGAAAACAAATTAGTGGACGTAGCCTCGTGGACGAGGTGAACCATGTGAATATGGTTGTCTTGTCTTTTGTATTCTCTTTATCTTGAGCATGCTCCTTTTCTTTACATAATGATGTTAGTACAATTGTTTTCTTGTGAAAAGGTTATTAAACATATTTGCAGACACTCAAATAAAAAACACATTACAAGGATATTTTAAAGCTGTAAATAAAAGTGGAAAAAATAATTCCTTGCCCAATTTATCTAATCCTGCAACAAGGTATTGTAGGGACGTTACATGTCGGCCATCCAAGGCTGGATAAATCCTTGGTGTTCGAGATATGTCCTCTACCATTCGTTCTTCTTGTAAGTTGCACAAGAATCCATTAGTATTGTTCTTACAGTATCGGGCATAGTGGGTCCCTTGGAATTTTTAGCATTTGATTTGCAGTAGGGAAACATTGGATCCCCAATTTATTGTTGGTTTGTTAGCATTTGGAGCTGGTACATATGGTTTTGTACCTATTTTGTTGATGTTATTTTGGCTGGAAAACTGTTGTTATGTTTTCTATAAGGGGGCGGGTTGAAACCCGGTTCATGGTTGTCCGAGAAGGTCCTAGACCTGTATCTACTTTTGTTGATGTTCTCTTGCCTCAGCTACCGATGCTCATAGAAAAGCCTAGATTTTTCTAGGGTGGTCTCCAATGTTTTAGGCATGTCAAATTCAATCCACTCCCAAAAGTTGGGAGGAAGACTTCTTAAAAGCTGTTGTATTTTCACTTTCTCATCCTTTATTAAGGCACATAATGTAATGGATCCAAAAATATGTTAATGAAAGCATCCATAGTCGTGGAACCCATCCTTAATTCATGAAATGGTTTCACCTTTCTCGTGAAATATCTTGGGAAAATTACTCCATCGGATTTCTCTTACCTCATCTTTCTTGGTATGCTTTAGGTCTCTCCACCATTTAGCTTCTTTTCCATTTAAAATATAAATGGCTAGATGGGCCTTCATCTCACTAGAGTAGTTATGTACTCCAAAATATTTGCTCATACCTAGAAGCCATTGTTTAATTTTCTCCCATGTGTTCGTCTCTCCTTCATAGGTTGGGGCTTTTATCTTCCTGAACTCTCCCTAGAGATTTTCATCATTTCTCTATTTGTTTTGGCAAGGAGAAATAGAATCATCATTCAAAGGGATAGGACAATAAATTTCCAGAGGTTCAAGGGTATGTTATTCTTTTCATTCTCTTGTGTTGTTGGCCCGCTTATGATAGAATTATTTCTTGAACCTATTGGTTGAATGAGTGGGTTTCCTCTATGGGATTCCTCCCATCATATTCTACAGCAAGGATTCATTAATTGCTTATTGTTCCTTTCTTTGATTCATATTATCATCCTTGAAACTCTGTAAGTCTGCTTCAAGACATTGTATGGTTTTCAGTATATCAGAACTTAGCTCAACCACCAGTTCTGCTTTCTGTGTTGGGGTATTCAACTTTCATTGTCGGATATTTCTATTTCCAGTGTTCATGATCTGATTGTTATTTTAATCCTATAGTTGCAATTTTTTTATAACAAGAAATTTTTTTGTTAGTTAACAAAATCTCAAAACATACTTTATTTTCTGCAACGAATGTTTGGCATGCCCATTAGGTCTCTTGGTGTTGAAACTCGACTCCGATACCACTTGTAATGTACCCAAAATTTGGAAAAAAATTTATAGTGTAGCTATATACTACCTAATATCGACATTAACTTATCTTTCGTGGAATATGCTGGTCATGTTTTTCTAACTCGAAGTGTCATAAGCTTTCCCTTACGAATTATGTGTTTTGTCCTATGTAGTTATTGATGTAATTATGTATCATGTTTATTTTACTTAAACTTGTTTAAATGATGACTCTACCAATTGATTGTTATTTTTCATGCATGTGCATATACTTCTTCAGTTATATGTTACTTTCGGGTTATATGTTTTGTTTGCTATTTATGGAAAATACCAACTTAAATTTTAATTGTCAAGGGGTGGAGTGGCGGGACTTGTATCCCTTAGAAGACCACTTGGAGAGGTAAGTGATTTTATTTTATGTTACATGGTTTACTTAGTTCATGTTTAACTAATGCAACTTATCCTTATTTTGTGCAGGGTCCCTTAGATGGTGAAGACCTGCTACAACCGCAAAACTTGGAATGCTACCTATGCTATACTACTCCATTTGCTTTCGAAGACAAAAGGACCAAAATCCTATCCCATTAATTCTTACTACTATTGTTTGTGTTATTGTTTATGCATAGATGGGGTTTATTAGACCTGCATCTATCTAGTTAATCATTATTAGTGTAGCTTAGAACTTGATAAATTTTATTCCTATGCTTAGTATTGATCATATATGATTGGAATGTTTTTATGCCTGAATGTTAAAGGATTAATTCATAAAACTTAACCATATTGTATTAAAGTTTTATATGCAACATGATAAATATGGATAACCATTCATGGCATATTCTATATTCCATGAAACCTTTGCTTATCAATGTCAATGAGGGTTTTAATGGGGTTCTTAATACAAATCGAAAAGTTGGGGTTTTAGACTATAGGCATGTGGGTAGAAATTTCAACGATAGTGGTGGATAAGGTGGCGGAGTTAATGCTCATTGGAATGGGGGCCAATGAACCCTATATTTGGTCTATCATGGGTTGGAAAATCATTTGTTACGCTTGTGGGTTGTGGCTCTGTTCGGCTCTCTGGTTTTGCCATAGCGTGGAGGATTGGCTCGCTGTGCGCATTTCGAAGGTATGTTATCCACTTGGGTTTGCAGTGTTATATTTTGTTGTTGTAGGTGGAGGTTTAGCATATTCTTGAGGTTTCTTTTTTTTGTTAATGCAAGTGACAGGATTCCAATTCACAGGCCATGGAGTGCTTGCAAGATTGACCACGATACCCGTCCATGGTAAGCCCTTTGATATCCTAGAGTTGTTACCTTTGTGTGGAAAAGTTTTAGCAGAGCTTTGAGCTTTGTGTTGTAATGGTGAATACTTTATTTATGGGTTTCGACTTTGTAGTTATTCTGTGTTATTGGGCATCCACAGATGCGTATAAATATATTTTATTTTGGGGATGGTTTTAAAAGTAAAGCCTTCGATCCATGTCTATAATCATTTGATGTGTGTAACTTAAACAATGTCTTTGGTGTGTTAATGGAATTTATGCATTTTTTATTTTAAACGATGAGTTTACTTATGGTAGTGCCATTGCTCGAAATGGCACCTTTGTTGATTTATGACTTTGTAATTTTACTGGCAATTGTTATTTAAATGGTATATTTTGATTTAAGCTTAAAGTCCTATGTTTATTTATGTATATGGCTATAAGATTGGATTATGGTTGTGAAATTGTGAATGTTGTGGCTAGGATATCATAGACAGTGGATATTTTAAATGGATTCTGTTGGCGTTTTAAAGAGATTTGGGTTATGTCTTTAATGGGTAATTTTAGTGGGGTTTTACTTCTCAGCCATGAGCCTTGATTAAGAAATGCAGCATAATTTTTTTTTAGGTTTAAATGGGAAACATTGATAGAGCAATGATTTTGATTACAACTTAAAACTGGGTTTAAGGTTCGAGCTTGCTAGCTGCGATTTCAACCCTTATGAGAAAATGAGTAGCCTGTGTAAGGTTTCGAAGGTTATTCCAATATGTAAATTAGTTTTTTATCATAGTTTCTTTTGACTTATGTGGAAATTTGTAAATCTTTGCAACATTGTTAATTTTGCAAATCGAATCCTACAAGACTCGATGCTTGTCATGGTTTTATACAACCTCTTTTTTTAATACATGAGGCCACAGGATTTGGCACTGGGCTGCGTGGGTTTGTAGTTTAATGTTGTACGCATGGATTTTGTTTTGGAAGAAGTGCTGACAGGATTCGATCCTGAAACCTTTAGATGGATACATTATTTCAATAAGGATTTTATATTAGTTTTAAGTTTGATTCTTATTTTGATGGTAGATAGTATGGTTATGGTTTATAATAAAATCATGCCTACAGACCTTAAGAGGTCTTGATAGCTGCCATACGATGTGGGTAAAGTTATAAAGTGGAAATTATTTGTTTGGAGTTTGTTTAAGATATTTGGTAGGTTTTAAAATAGATTAACTATGTTTCTCTTATGTTTTGTTTTTATATATAAAGTTTCAGTGATGATGTTTAAGTTATGATTTTATACAATCCTGCTGGCAATATGAAATTTTCCAGTGGAGGGAAGATATAAAGTTTAGTTTTAAATACCTCTTTGGTTAATAATGTTCATTAGTTAGGGTTAATACCATTTAGATACGAAATATCTGATATTATTTTTATGTTTTGAACTTGAAATAACGAACAAGAAATCTAACTCACCTAAAAATCTAGACTCTGTTTAAATAAATACCTCTATCAGAGAAGACTTAAATTAACCTGTAAATGATGAAATAAAATGTAGAAAATAGCCGAGACAAAATCCTCTTATTGATAAAACTAAAGGTGATAGTCTATCATTACAATATAAATAAGATATATTTTCTTAACTAGAATATCATGCTTGAGTAGATTAAATAACCTAGCCTCTGTTAAAAGAAATACATCGGTTAGGGAATATTGAATTTAACATAAGTTAAGAAATAAATAATGCAGAATATAACCTAGCTATGACAGAAAAATACTAATTATCCATTCATAATTTAATCTCCTCATTTAATAAGAAAATCTATGTAACTTGCAAGGGAAAAATCAAGAACCTCATACCTGCAAGTTGAAACTATCTTCATGGCTAAAAATCCTACACACTCAAAGAATCAATGTTAACAAGTACATAAAAAAATCTCACCCTTTTTAGATAGCCAAATAACTTGGGAACTACCACGTTCCACCCAACCATGACCGAGAACCATTCTTGGTTTAAATATGGATCCACTCGAGCTGGTTCAAACATGCAAGTAACTTAGAGCTCCTAAGGTAACACTTTCCTATCTGGGATATCAGGTTCTGTATCAATTTCCTTTTTCCTCTTAGGAAAAATATTCTCTAAGAACTATCTTGAATATCATCAAGTAGAATTATGGAATAATCGAAACCTCCCCAGGCCTCTCTTTTGCTTGGGTTTTTATACATGGAATTTTAAGGAAAATAGGTAGTTAAATCAAGAATCATTTGATTTCTTGAAATAACCCTTTTTATTTCATTTAGGTAATTTTAATATTTATTTAAATTTAACTTAGGAACTTTTTACTAGTTTCTACTTTGACTCTTGTAAGTATTTAATATTTAGTTATCATTATTAATAATAGTAACATGTGGATCCTTTAATTATTACTATTCTTACTCTTTTATACATATCATGTATAAATTATATATTTCTATATATATACCATTTGTTAACATTTTAACTTTAGGCATCATATATCATGATCCATAATCATATGACACTTTTCTTTTAGCTTAGTCACTTTCTTTAATAATTCCTTTAGGTAGGGGTTAGGTCAACTAGGTTAGGAAACTCTAAATCTCCTTGCATGTCGGATTCCCTCGTATAACATGGTAGTTCTTCAGTACTTTGATGATATATAAATTCAAAATTTCATTTAATCACTTAAAAATAAGTAAGATGAGATCAATGTTTTATCTCATTCATTTTCACTCAATATATTAATTTCCGAGTAACTCCTAGCACTTATCCAGAGCCCATAATCAATGGTAAAAATAGGGAGTTATAAACTTAGTGCAATTCCAGAGATTCTCGCTCAACACTAATGCTAGGATATATTTGTAGGATACACCTAGGGATACAATGGCCAAGGATCCGATGTTCCATAGCTTACACTCAACATCAACTTGGAAGGCTAAGGGATTATTCCAAATACTACCAATTTTTATCTTTTCATGTGCTTCAAAGATTCTTGCTCAATAGAAACATTTAAAATACTCATGCGCTCTAGATCCTCTCTCTCAACGCAACCATTAAATACTCGTGTTATATATATACTCGCTCAACAAAAAAATATGACATACTCATGTGCTCCAAAGCTTCTCGCTCAACACTAACATCTCATCAATTATGTGCTTCACGTTCCCCGTCCAACACAAGAAATCATTTATATAAAACATATGCAATTGTATTATGCCAAAAATATCAAACCAATCATCATTCTCATGGGTAGTGGGGTCTTAGGCCAATATACCAATTAAAACATCAAAGTAACATCATAATCAATGGGGCTTATTCCCATAAGTGTTAGGTCAAAATTCGAGATATTACATATCTAAACATGTAGGTACTAAGTTGAATTGGTGAAGATGTCTACATTCTGATCGCGTGGTACAATAGTTAAGGTCAACCTCTTCATCTTCTACAAATTTTCTGATGAAATGACTATGTACATCAATGTTTTTCATGTGTTCATGAAATACTCGATCAAATGACAATGTACATCAATGTGTTTGATGTGTTCATGAAATATTGGATTCTTTGCTAATTTTAGAGCACTTTGATACATAAAGTAACTATTGGCACGGTTTCTTCAAGCATCAAATATCCAACTACACTTTTAATACAAACTGTCTCACTTGCTCTTTTTATTGCTTCTCTGTAAATTCCTCGATAGATGAAAGTGAAACAACATGTTGTTTCTTGCTAACCCATGAAACTGCACATGTTGCTTGATTGAACACACACCGAATTGATTTTCATTGATCGACTTATCCTATCCATTTAGAATATGTATAATCTGTAAACTGAAGTGCGTCACTTTCACCATATAATAATCCAAAATCTCTTGTAGCTTTAACATATCTCCAAAACCCTTTTTCTTGTTGTCCAATGTTCTACTTTAGGGTTTCTCGTGTTTGTCATAAACATGAATATGTAGCTAACTGCAAAATTTTCCAACCTAATGGTTATAATATAAATGAAACATCCCACCAGTTTCTTGTAAATGATTCATTTGCTGATTTTTAGTTGACTTTGGCTGAAAAGTTTGGCCCTTTCTATGTACATGAATTTTTAGAATGAGCCATGATGTATTTGTGTAACATACCTTTGGCTTACTTAGTTTGTGATGTAAAAACATATTTGTTAGTTTTCAAAACTTTACACTCATGCAATAATGTAGGAGGCCTAAGTATTTCATTTCAAAAGAAGAAAACAAATTTAGATATTACTTTGGTAATTGTAGCATGCTTAAGTCTGTCATGACAAAAAGTAGAACATAATTTAGATTTTACCTTGGTAATTTCTCAAACCTCACTACTTGTGATAATAATATCACATATACCACAAAAAACTATGGTTTACCACATCATCATTATCCTGCAAATGTTTTTGAATTTCATTGTACCGAGTTCTTGGCATCTATTTTAGGACGTAAAGAGCCTTAGCCAATATGCATACAATATGGTCATCTTTAGGAACCTAGAAAAACTTGAGGTTGATACATATAAAACTCTTGTTCCAAGCGATCCTTGAGCAAGTCATTCTTAACATCCATTTGATAAACAACCCAACCAATAATGGACAACAAGTGTTATAAGTTAGAACTAACTTATTTCTAACCAACTTGACAATGGGAGTGAATTCCTTCTCATACTTTATCCCTTCCTGTATATAAAATCCATTTTCAACAACCATGCTTTGTGCTCTTCCAATGTACCATTTGACTTGCACTTGCTCTTATATGACCGGCTGCAACCAATGGTTTTTTTCCTATCAACAAGAACATCCTCCAACGGCCATGTTTGGTTTTTCATTAACATATCATAATCATTTTACATACAAACAAATGAAGAGGACAATAAACTACACAACCTCTCCCTATTTATTCATTATTAAATCTAATGTAGTTAATTTACTATGTATTTACGTAAAGTAAATGCTAATTACTAATAAATGACCAATATTTATAATCACACTAAAAATAATATTATATTCCCCTTATTGAAGGAAATCTAAATTAATAAAGATATGTATATACTTTTGATGGGCATGTTATTAAAAACCACAAAATAGTAATCTCTAGAGTCTATAGCAAGTTGTTCACTCAGAATCAGGAACAACTTGGAAAGTTGGAATAAATCAGCACTAAGACTTATGAGCCAATTATGTCACGATACAATCCTATGAGTGAGCCAAGTTTTTGATCTAATTTTTAGTTGTTTAGCATACTCATAATTCATACATTCCAACTTGTTGAGTATAATAATCCTGATATATAAAGTTTTAAAATGGTCATGACTTCAAAAACAAACCCAGTTTTGATCTTGACTATTGATTATTGTTGTTGTAGTGTCTTGAATGCATTTTTAAGGTGTGAAATTGACTAAGCACTACCAAAAAGTGGATATTATGGCATGTTACTGCATAATAAATGTTTCCGAATGTCTAAAACAATCCATACATTTCCTATAATTAGTTCAACGTTGTCTATATTTGTCAAACCAACTTACTTATTGTTATTGTGGGTATTAGGGATTAAAGTGGTTTTAGTGAATGGATACCCCCCACTCCGAGGGAATGGATAATTCCCCACTCCAAGCCTATTAACTGAAGAACTCAATTTCAATGTTGTCAGTTGTTCTCTCTCACTATCAATCATCCTAATTGTTGTTCTTGAGTAAATGTAATAAAATTGTGATCTGAACAAGTCATCTACTAGATTAAAGGATGGTTTAATGCATGAAATATGACAATAGATACAAATTTTCGGATTGAATATTGTTTTATCCTTTTATGAGTAATTGAAGAAAGTTAAGAAAATTATTAAGGGTTCTTCCATAACGAGAAGTTTCCATAAGCTTAAACTAGATTTATGAGTGGTACTGGTTCAAGTTTTTTTGTTTGACTTGTTTAATGAGTGGTACAGTTCTGATAACATTTCTTGATATATGTCATGGTAATTCATGTAATCATGTGTCATGATATATATTAACAACTATATATTTAACCCATATATAACATACATGCATCTATAAGTGAACAATTTTCTTCAAGGAACACTAACGTACAGATTTGTAGAGTGGTTAGGCATTTTGGACATAAAATATTTCATTTTGAATGTTATCAATGATATGCTAACATTATTCCCAAGAAAACCACTTCAAACTGTTCAAAAACATAACCTTGGTTACTTAAAATAGGAGCACTCCAACTCGTGATAAAGATGGGACAAAAACTAGTTAAAGGCCAGTGCTTTCACTTGCTCTAGTTACCATGGAACATATGCCAAAATAGCATCAAGTGAGCGCCTTACATCATGTAATGAAATCCCACAAATAAAATTTTTATCAACACAAATAGGAGCACATAAGACCATAAAAAATCATCTTTGGTATTTCACTCTTTGCACTGAAGACAATCAACATACTATTGATTGGAGGATTGCAGGCCCTGTATTCTATTCCCTATTGTAAACGAAACTATCTTCTAGTTGTGAGAAGTCAGAACTTAGAAGGAACTGAAAAGGAACAAGTGACTTGCATATATATGGTTTTACATGAAAGATGTTAGAAATATTAAATTTCAAATATGTTAAACATGAACAATTCATCTCCTAATTAGCACTATAATTTGTGACTCTCACTTCCAAAACACACTCACAAAGGTGCATCAATTATCAAAGAAAGGTCTCAAGAGTCTCAGTACTGAACAAATAATAGCATTATTAGTTTCTAGTCTACAATCTGTTAACATGATGATCCATTAAACCTTTGTTAACCCTCAAACCACTATTATGTAACACCTTGGAAATTCTTGATTTATATCGGGCAAAAATAGGGCCCAGGTCTCAGATCTATATAAGACATTGGGATTGGTGATTATCTTTGATTATATGTCCTCAAACTGAAGTTGAAAATATTATCTATCATGCTTGGAAATCCTTAACAAATTCAGGGCTAGGACGAAGGTTTCGTGCTAAAGCTCAGGCTCATGAGGAGAACCCTAGGTAAGTATAAGAGGTGGCAATATTTATAGTTTTCCTTGAAAGGAAAAATTACATCTAGAAAGGGTATTCTTGTTTTTATTGAAAACCATGATCTTGGTTTTCCCAAGATTAAATATCAATTGGAAAATATCACCTAACTGAACCAATGCATTTAATTGCATTTGTTAACCATTTGGAGTGAAGGTCAAAAACGATATCATTTGTAAATAGTAGTGAGATGAGGACCTGGTGAAGCAGATTGTTGTCCTCCCCTTGGGGGGAATTCTTGATAATATCATATAGTTCATCAATGAATACCCTAAAGAGAATGGGGGAAAGAGAACATCCCTATTTGACCCTAATGTTACACCTTATTACTCTGTATTTTTATTTGTTTCAATGTTTGATTTTTATCACAATATTCAGTTGGAGGTTACATGTTTATAGAGATTGGATGTTCATATATGATATTGATATGCTCTATTGTGGTTCTATATTAAGGTACATTCTACTCATGTCAATTAGGAATTCAGTTTCTTTTTTTAAGGGGTAACAACATGATAGAAACAAGTTTCAAAGTTGAAGATAATATATGTTTAAATATGATCTGAAGTTTTCACTGGGGCAGGGGAGATTCCAACACTTTTTTCAATATACTGCTTGTACTGGTCATGCTACAATTATAATAATATTTGAGGACTGTGGTAGTAGCATCCCATTTTCCATATCTAACTTGTATCCAGCCTTTCAAATATGTAGGATTTTATCATTATGCAAATCCAAAAATGTTGTAGCAATCAACCTTCTTTCTAGATCATGGATGTGCAACAAAATATTGATTCCTCAAGGAGAGACAAGGAGTCTTATGTAGCATAATAAATAGTAACATTAGCAATAACAATAGGTTTGATGCATTTAGATTTGAAGCATGGTAACATCAAATGATTCTAAATCTAAATCTAAATTCCTACTTTAAAAAAATGACCAAGGAAGGCATACAATCACTCAAAAATATGTACATCATCCATTGTTAGAAAACGATATGTTGTATTAATATATGCACCTGCTCTAAGACATTATAATGTTCTTAATGCCCAACTAATGAGCACAAAAGTAGGTCAATGGGACTAAAAGGATACCTTTAGTATAGTTACCATGTGGGAGTGAAAATGCAGCTCCTAGAAAAATCCAAAACTAATATGTCTATTACAAAATAAATGAAAAATACAAAATGTAGGTAGTAAGGCCACCTACGAAACATGTATATAACTCTATCCAAGGTATGATGAAGAGTGAACATGAAGCAAATGAATTCAAGAACATTCAAGTTTGATATTCGATGGTGATGAGGGAAAACTAGGCATTGGCTCACTATCAGAGTCCTTCGGAACTATCTATGTTTCCAATTGTATGATGCTTGTTGAATAAATATGCCAATTTGTTTCTAATCTTAGAAGAAATTCAGACTGAAGATTTCCTAATAAGTGAAAAATAATAATTCATCTCCTCAAAATTTTCTATTAGTTTATATTCGTAGATGTCTATGATTTTTTTAAACATTGTTTAGGTTTCTAGGTTTTGTGTATGGGGATTATGAGTTGATGGGTATCAATTACATGAAGTATTTTACCAAATAAAAATAAAAATAAGTTGACTGTACCTATCCATACTACACAAGAAATGATTGAACTTTCTAGTACTGTTGGATTTTCATAAAGCAGAGGAAAATATGGAAAATTATTCCTACTATGGTAAACATAAGCTAAACTAGGATAATCATATATTCCTAGTTAAGAATCCTATACACATGTATCTTCCTGTGACGATATATTCCTCTCGAAGCAAGCCATCTGTAAAATACTGTGAACAAGAGAAACATGGATAATGGTTTCTAGAAATGTTTGAGATATCATTCAACACTAAATACGAATATTGTTCCAGTCCCCTATGTATAACTAAATATGAATATTAGGTGAGTCCCCGATGTATAATGTGACACAAATACATAAGGGTTAATAAAGGTTTGTGATGTGCATCACACTCTTTTGATTTATCTGGTTTGTTCATGTTGTGTTCCAAAATTTGCAAAGAAAAGGAAGGATTACTGATCAACTGCACTAATTTTCAGGTGTCCCACAGGCTTCTTCATGATGCAAACAACAATTTAGAAACATTTATATTTTCTTCTCATACTCTGAAGACAAAGGTATGATTATCTTATTTAGTTTCTTGGTTGACTTGGTTTCTTTAAATTTCCTTATGTCTATATAGGCAATGTCAAATTTAGAATTTAATCTATGAACATTTCTTCGCATGTTTATGTCTTGCATATATTGAATTCCTACTCTATTGGTTGTATTATAAATCTAGTGATACTTTGAGGAGTTACCACCTGCAACAATCGTTTCCTTACTTGACTCTTTAAAGGTGAGTGCACGTTACTAATTTGCAAAAGTCATGCATTATCTTAGCTTGTTATTTTATATAGTTTTAAATCATATGTACTAGCCTGTTATTTTGTGTAGTTTGTTATCTTAGCTTGTTATTTTATATAGTTTGAAATCATGTATACTAGTTGTCCATATTACTAGACTATGTCCTTCATGATTGTAAAATATTTAAACGATGTTTACTAGTTGTACATGTTAAAGCACAAAGTGCATTTCCCTATTAGTAGACATAATCTATTTGCTATGTATTTTCCCATGTTGATTTTAAACTCTTTAATACTCCCACGATCAACAACCTAGGATTTCTATTTATAACTTTTAATACATCATCAACATATGCGTAATATGTATAACAATCAACAAGTATCTCTCATGTTTAATAATCATACAATATTAGTATCCCATCCTTTGTTTATAACTATGATGTTTCCTAAAACCCAAATATTGGCTCCTACATTATCCTAAATGTGGGAAGTCATTCAAGAATATATTTGAATCTGCAACAAATAAATGTAAAGTTAAAAGAATGTAGAAAATAATAGGGAGTGATTTAATAGTTAAATTAAGGTATGGTTATAAAAGGGTTTATCCTCTCCAAAGCTCATTTTCTGATACCTTTAAAGTGGAAACACATACAAAATCAGGTCTAGGAATGTGGATTGATACATCGTTCTTATTTTCCGTGAGAAATGTATTGGAGAGGTTCAGCTTGCTCAAGAAATCCAATTGTGAAACTTTTCATTTAGCCAAAATTAAATTTCAATTGTGTTGAAGTTAAGCTAAATTTGTTGAAGTGAATAGTTCTCCTTGAGCTTCTTTTATAGGAAATTTTTAAATTGTTGAAGTTTGCAACTAAACTTCTTTGTCAAAAAAATATTCAGGTGTTATTGAAATATGCCCATGACACATCTGCTTTCAGAAAACTACACTCCTTACTCTACTTAGGACAAGATATAAATGATGATACAAGATTGTTGATACCTGATGTTTAAGTTATGAAATCAACTTTAAAGGAGTCATGTGTTAGATGCTTCCATAAAATAGTCATCATCCAAGGCTTGAAGAGGGTGTCCATACTCTTGTGAGAACTTCATGAATTAAGACAAGCCTACCACCAAAAATAACATTGCAAGTGTTGTAACACGTCTTCTTCTACTGCGAAGAGAAGGCAAAAAGGTTTGTTTCCTCTCTAATCAGGGAGAATTTTAGGGGAGAATTTTAGCCTAGTGGGCTATTTTTCCATGTTTTTCTCCCAAAAAATATTTTCCATTTTGCATTTTTTGAAGCCTTGTTTCGTCTAATTTTGACGGGGTAAAAAATTTTCACCCTAAAAATCGCCAAATTATTATATAAACGATATAAAATCCTTGGAAATTAAACTATTTTTTGAAAAATATCGCCAACCATTTTATAGTTAGGGTTTTAAGAATTTGTAATATTTGCCAACATTTACACACTTTTAAATAAGTATGGTTCCTTAAAATCATCCCTGTCTCTAATATGCAAATAGAACCTCAGAAATGACTGAGTCACATCTATTATCCTTAGTCAATTTAAGTCCTAATGTATAATTCCTTTTTTTAAATCAACACCTCATTCATAATAGCTAATATGTTGTGTTTGTTGGTATGGAGCCCTTTTCCTTATTTTTCATATTTCAATTCATGTTTTGTTATTCTTATTTCCGATCATATTTTCGCTATGTGCTATCTTTGAGCACCTCTTTCATTTCTCAGTACTATCTCAATTGATCAATGCGAGCAATCTAAAATATGCATGAAATAGAGAATCCTTTTTCTTTTAACATTCTTCTTTCATTTTTTGGATTGACTTCGAGTTCGAGATTTTCCTCATTTTTTTCTTTGTACTTCAGATTTTATTTTCCATACTTTTGTGAGTGTTGGCATAGGAGACCTTTTTATGACATAATTTTGTGCAATATGTCCATAGTTGTGACATTTGGAGCACTCATCATTGTGATCCATTATACTTCCACAATTTCTTTCTATGTGACAAAAGTTATGACACTTGTAACCTTGATCATTATATAAAACCATGTAACCGTTTCTAGCTCTAACTTGATCATCTCTGCAGTTTACGGATTTATGCCCAAATTGCTTACAAGAATAACAATGACCACAAAAAGATACTTTGTACATGAGTAAAAGATTCTAAATTGATGGAGTACTCTTTCTAATTTTGTCATGGGATGAATATTTTTCCTTTTTTCTGACCTTTATAATTGGCTTGAGCATTCATTTTGAGATCTATTTTCCTCCTTGGTACATAGTATATATAGGAGTCCAATTCCTATATACAGGAGTTCTTTGTTATCTTATGAAATGGAGCGCTCCTAGTCATGTTAAAGAAAGTTGGTGTAAAATTATTACACAAGAGCTCCAGTAATCAAATTTATTATTGGGTTTTGTCACTGAAATAAGGATGAGCGAGACACCTAACAACAAATCACAATAGCATAGAAATAATGATAATTTTTTTTATGTATTTGATATATTTGTGAATAAAACCATCTTATACAATAGATAACTGCAATGATAAACTAACCATAGATGATTGCACCAGTCCCCCTATTCTTCCCACCTTAATCCCGCTACACAAAAGGTAAAATTCTATACAATTTTTTGTCATAAAAAAACATAAGATTCAAATATACATAGCTCCAAAATGCATTTATTTGATGTTACTTTGTGTTCCATAAATTGGCATGATTATAATCAACCAAACTTAGCATCTGTCTGGGTGGCATAATATTCTTCCTTTTAAATGCCAACTTGAGGTCAATTTGATGCATAATTATATGTTTTGAGTCTAAATGTGATTTCCCTAACATACATATACATTATCTTGATTACATAATAGGATTTGAAGTGTTTAGGATATATCTAAAGAAGGTCAGAGACATACAATTTGAAGTGGTTAGCATATATCTAAATAAGGTCCGAGCCATTAAGACTAATTTCTTAGGTTTCTCAAGTCAAAAACAATGGTTGGATTATTAGTATTTTCTTATAATTAGAAATAATACAATTTTTGTGTTAATATTTCCCCTTTCCCCAATTCTTAAAGGGCTCTAGATCAATGGAAGAGCACATTATTTACAAGCAGGGGGTTGAACGTTTGATTCCTCCATGCCCTAATGATATTGGAATATTGATATTTTAAATAAAATATATTTTATTATGATTTATTATGGCTATGAGGGGGGTTCTAAAATGAATTTATATGTAACTACGAGGGGGCTTCAAAAATGCCCTTATATGTTACAATGAGGGGGGTTCAAAACACCCATGTAAGTTTATATGAGGAGAGTTCATAAGCGCCCCTGTCGGTAGATATGAGTGGGGTTTATAACAACCACCAAAGGTTTGTAAAGAGTTTTACGGGGGGTTTCGAAACACATATGTAGGTACCTATGATGGGGGTTTATAATCACCCCCTAGGGGTTTGTAAAGAGTTTTAGGGGGGGTTTGAACCTCTTCCATAGGTACCTACTTCGATGGTTTTTAAACTACGCCAATTTTTTGTAATAAAGATTTTTAAGGGGGGTTTCAAACCGCCCTCATACGTACATATGAGGGGGGTTTATAACCTCCCCCAAAGGTTTGTAAAGATTTTTAGGGGGGTTTTTGAGCCGCCTCCGTAGGTACCTATGAGGAGGGTTTATAAAAAGACCCAAAGTTTTTTAATAAAGAATTTTATGGGGGGTTTTGAACCGCTCCCATAGGTACCTACGAGGGGAGATTGAAACTGCCCCTGTAGGTACCTACGAGGGGGGTTTGTAATCACCCCAAAATGTTTTCAATAATAAATTTTGGGGGGAGTGTTGGAACCTCCCCCGTAGGTTTCTATGAGGAGGATCTAGAAGCACCCTTAAAAGTCACTTTGGGAGGGGGGTTTAGAACCGCCCTTAAAACTCAATATTCTTAGTGTTAGTGCTATTAGGGGAATTTTTGTAAATAGTACATCCAAATCCAAAACTGTCCCAAAGAGTGATTTTTTGAGGAAGAAGACAACTGTCCCTAAAACTCAAATTTGTTGTAGTGTATGTGGCATGTAAAGTTCCTTTAAAGGATTCCATGATTGTGCATTAGCCACATAGTTATTTCATCATCCTTGAATATAATATTAATCCATATAATTCTTTATATTTTTCATCATAATATTGTTTCGATAAATATTTTATTTTAAAATAATTCTTAAAAACATTTCATGTTACATAATGTTATTTAATTACTTTTACCTTTTTGATGTCATGTCACCAACTATCATCTTTTCAATTTAAGTTACAAATGCCCATTTTTTCCTTTAACCCATCCAAATTGTTATAGATCTAGATGAACATTTTCATTCCAGAAAGCCAATCTTTTGCTTCTCCTTTTTCACTTTCTCCATTGAACATAGGTGGTTTAATCTTTTTAAATTCACAAGTAATTTCTTCATACGACTGATATTTATTTTTATGTTTGCTACTATCGCTGATTTCACTAGAATATTTGTCCATTCCTTTACTTTGTTTAGTGGATTCTTTGCTTGAATATTTATTCTCATTATTAGAAAATTTTAATTTTCTTACCTTACGTTTATAGGGTGCAGTCCTTGCGATTTGTAACTCAGGTTCTGTATTCTTTTCTTCTTAATTATTATGTATTTTATTTAATAGGTCATTATTTAATTCTTTCCATGATTTTAATATGTGTTATTATCTTCTTTAACACTTTGTAATTCTTCTTTTAAATCATTTATTGTTTATAGGAGTTTAGATTGGTTAACATTCCTACTTTCATTTAGAAATACCCAAATATCACCATCTCTAATATTCCCTTATTCTATGTTTTCTTGTTATTTAGGATGGGATTCTCCTTCAATAGACATTTTCATATATGCCATATTTGTTGCAAAATTAAGGTCATTTTTCTTTTCATGCTTGCAAAGAGAATACAGTTGTAACATATATTAGTTTATGGTTTATATCTATTTAAGTGTTGGACTTTTTCCAGGTCAAGTGTTTTAATTATGCTCTAATACCATTATGACACAAACCGAAAAATACCACAATAAAAAAATTATAACAATGTCGTAACTCTAATATTCATTTTCATTTATTATACTTACTCTTTATTCCTTCAATTTTAACCTTTAGTGATACATTGCATAGTAGCATGAAAGCAGTCTTGTGCTCTTGATATTTACTCGACCAATTTAAAGACTCTAGTTTCATTAAAGACCTCCTAGTGAGTTTGAATGTAGTGCTCCACTTTGGAGAAAAGCACTAACTCCATTTTTTTATCTAACATTCTGTTACAGCTGCAACAATTCTCCCCAAAAATTTTAAATTTTAGGGCCCCTCCTCATCATTTAGAATTTGTGTTGGTTCCGTTTACTCCATAAATGTTTATTTTCGTTCTGACTTTGGTTGACTCTGAAAATGAATTTGTGACTTGTTTTTAGAGAATGCTTGTGTTAAGTTTTTGTTGTGGGTCGCGGGATTGAACTCAGATTGCTAGTTTGAAGCTCGTCAGATCAATTGCCCTTTGAATGAACCATTGTCTTTGAGGTGAAATAGTTTGACCTTTGCTGATTTTAAGTTTTCTAAACACTTGAGTTTTCTTATTATTGGCCGTCCGTTTTATGTGAAATCAGAGGCTGATAGCCCTTTCCCATCCACCGTTGCGGCTCCCAATCTGATTTGCCGTCCGAAGTGGGAATTGCCTTGACTGCCGATGTGCGTTAACTTTTCTGACGTATGTTTGAAGCCTTTTCTCTTCCACCGTTGCGGCTGGGAAAGCCTTTTACCTTCCGATGTCTAAACCTGGCCGACTTATGATCTGATTTTTTCCCACCCACGTCGCGTGTCTTCAGCCTTCCCTTCCGCCGTTGTGGCTCTCAAATTCATTGAGCTTCCGAAAGGGAAAGCCATTCGACTTCCGATTCAAGGTTTTATCTCCCACCGTCGAATGCTTGTAGCCTTTCCTCGGCCACCGTTGCGGCTGGTCGAACTCTTTGACTTCCGATGTTCGTATCCTTCTGACTTCCACCCTGGTGCAATGGGCCATTTTCTTGTGGAATAGTCACTCAATCGGTAGAATCTAGTGTTGTGTTTTGAAACGTTATTTCAATGAATGATGCTTGTCGATTGGTTGCAGGTTGGTTTGGGAGATCGGTCAAACTATCGTGGCGTGGAGGAAGATGAACAGTTGTGTCGAAGCAAGGCCAAAACGAGCCAGATTGCATGAAAAGGACAAAATGAACGGCGATAGAGAAGCAGCTCTAAAAATTTCGACAGTTATTCAGCCAATCATGAGCATGCGAGATAAAGGAATATGAAGCGTTGAAGGACTGAAGGGTCAGGCGTTTGGAGGGGGCAGCCCAAGCGGTCTGCAGTTGTGGTTTAAATAGTGGAAAGTAGAACTAAGAAAGGGGCTTTTTCCCTGAGAAAATTTGTAAACTCTTTTGCTTGTAAGAGGAACTACTTCGTTTTACAGTCAGAAAGTGCAACTTTTGCCTGGTGGAGAGAGCAAAATGTGGAATGTATCAATGCGACTAAATGAATAATGTTGAAGAGGAACTATTTCGTTTTCAACTGTATTTCATTTACTGTGAGAATATTTAACTTCCTGAACCTATGTTCTTGTGGAATCTTCTTCAGTATCTTTTGGATGTTTTTCCACTGTGAGTAATAAATGTTGTTCATAAAATAATCGGCTATCTGGTTGTTTAAATATCTGTAATTGTCCGTGTGTCTTGAAAGAAGTGTCAGCGAACTGTAACTCTTCATAATGCATGTACACAATGTATTACTCACTTATAAATGACAATCCTGCTCCCTAGGGATAGTTTAGATAGTTAGTTTATTTTCTTGTTTTGGGTGATTTAGATGCTAGTGAGTCTAAGACGAGAGGTAAGAACCTGCGCATCACATTGTGACTGCTCCTTGCATCTTATCACCTTGCATGGTTAAGTAGGCACCTGCATATCATACATTAAGTCAAAAATACAAAAAAATATACATGGTGGACCGGGCCGCAACCGGTAAAAGCTTTGTTTTGTTACTTTGACTTACGGTAGTTGGACCGCAAACCGAACAGATTCCCTATACCAAACAGTCAACGGGCTAGTTGGGAACGTTGATTGGGGAGAATCCCTCATTGTTGTCGCCTACAAATTTCGGGGCCCCAACAAGTTTTGGCACTAGAAGGAGGGCCGCTAGTGTATGGCTGGACGACGAAACCTGTTTTCCCGAGAATATTCCACCGATCACAGTTTTGAAAGCAGTGGGTTCCATAATCCAATTCCAGAAGAAAGACAACATCTATATTATGTTGACAATGAAATTGTTAATGATCTGAGAAGACACACCAGGGCATATGTAAAGAAGATTGGAGGATTTCCAATCATCCCCTAGCTGTCCCGAAGAGAGTATAAGAAGAAGGATCGTCCTGAAGCGGAAGGCTCAGTGCTGGTTGGAGACTGGGAAGAGCTTGTAGAAATAGCCTTACAGGAATTTGTGCTACCTTTGAATCAACAAGGCCCAGAAACCCCTCACAGTTCTCCCACTCACACTCCAGTTGGTTCACCCCCTCACTCTCCACCCAGACTCATGGCTGGCGTAAACGCAAACCAACCACCTAACCCACCAAATCCGCCACCTGCATGGAGAGCCAGATCACCCTTAACCCTTACCCCTCCGTTACATGATTTGCCTCAATCCTTTGAAAAGTTACTGCCTAAATTCGACCCCAATGAGAAGATACTCGTAGATGATCATCTACAGAGTTTGTACTTGGCGATAGAAGGATTGAGGGCTGGGGAGCACGAAGATGTAGTCTGCAGACTGTTCCCGCATATTCTTAAAGGAGCTGCAGCATCATGGTACTTTGGGTTGCCTGCTAACTCTATCCCTGATTGTGATACCTTCGAAAGAATTTTGAGAAGTAAGTATGCAAATCAGAAAGCTCATGCGGCTCATGCAGCTCTAATGAAAGGGCTTTGTGCGTTGAAGAAAGAAAGAAAAGAAAAGCTGCACAGTTTCACACAAAGGTTTGCAGCCTATCTAAAAAATTTCTCTGAAATGGATAGGCCTTCAGACAAAGTTCTGATTGAATATTATACTTCAGGTTTACGCCCTGATTTGGCCATGTTTTCCAAAGGCAGGGCCAATCCTACATTGACGAAAACCTATGAAGAGGATGAAGTAGTGGAAGCTAAAAGAGAGAGTATTGAAGAATATCCAGAGCAGTCAGGAGAAAAGGGTGCGGGAAGAAAATCCTTATTGTTCGCTAAGCCTAAGGAAGAAAAGTCGCCAGATTTGGAAAATATGGCCAAAATGATGCAGAAGCTTTCCAATAAAATCATAGATATGGAGAAATAAAAGGAAGCACAAAAGTTTTATAAGCCATATTATAAGAAAAGAGAGGATAACCATCAGTCTCAACCTCCTCCTCACAATGCTACATCCATGAATTTAACAGAGGTGGGCTTGGACAATTTTTGCACTTTCCACCAACAGCCACACTCTGAAAAGAATTGTCCTCAATGGATAAATTCGATGACGTTGGTCATGAATCAACTGTTAGATTCTAGATTAATAGAAGAGGGAGAAGAAGAAAGGAAAGAGACTTCTACTTCTACTTCTACTAAAGAACAGGAAGAAGAAACCATGGATTTATGGAATTCTGTCTCGTTGTTTGATGCTGAAGAAGAAAAGACTTAGGGGTACAAGGATGTTGTGGAAACCAACATAGCCACAAGGAGCCAAGGGACGGTTAAAGAAGACAGTCTTATACTCCCAAATATTAAGAGGCTAAAGAGAAATGTTAAGAAGAAATTTCAAGACAAATCTTTAGCTGATAAAATTCTAGAGTTCACTATTACCATCCAAAATCCTAGAAAGAATGATACAACGACCAAGCCAAACGAAGATAAGGAGAATGCTAATAGGCCTCATCCCACGAACAGCAAATGGATTATGACATTGTGGAGGGTTTAAAGAATATGAAGGTGAATGTTCCACTATTCAAAATGTGCAAAGTGCCGCAGCAAAAAGAAAATTTGTTGAGAGCCCTTGAAGCATCAGATGAGAATACACCCAGTAACAATCAACTAGAAGAAGAAGAAGATATTGGAGAGACCAGCAGTGGAGGTAAGTCCAAGCACAAGCATCCACCTTTCCTCCTTACTTTTGAAATATTTAACTACAATGTCAGGGGCAACTGTTAATGTCATGCTGATATCTGTCTATCAAAGAATCAATGGGAAACCTAAGCCATCCCCATGGAGAGTATTTCAATTGGACAGGATAGATGTGAAGGTAATTGGTGAGATGGAACATGTCCTAGTCCATCTGGCTTCAAATGATAAAGTATGCCAGGTCATTAATATCGTGGTGGCTGATATACCAGATGCATACGGTCTTATCCTTAGAAAAGATTGGTCGACCAAACTTAATGGATATTTCGCTTCTGATTGGTCAAATCTGTGGTTTCCATACAAAGGAAGCCCGAATCAGATTAAGATTTTGAGAGAGCCTCATATGAAATATAACGTCACTCAGCTGGATAAGAAGAATGTACCAGTGGAATCTGTCTTGGGAAACTATTTTATTGAGCTGGAGCCTGGGAATTATCAAGCAAAAGAAGCTAGCAACACATCTGACACCCAGCCTGATCTCCTTCGATTCTTGCAGGATGATGAGATTGACTGTAAAATAGTAGACTTAGCCGTAGAAGTAGATTCATTTTCAGTAGTTAATGATTTTTGGACTTTATTTTTCGATGGCTCAAAGACATTAGAAGGGTCAGGGGCTGGCTATGTCCTGATTGACCCACAGAAGAATAAGCATTTCGTTTCATGTAGATTAGAGTTTGAGTGTACTAATAATACAGCTGAGTACGAAGCACTGGTGTAGGGACTAAAGAAGGCAATTGAATTAAAGGTAAGTATTCTAAAATTTTTTGGGGATTCTGAAATTATTGTGAAACAAATTTGGAATCAGATACATTGTATTTCTCCTCACTTAAAGGATTACCAAAATGAGGTATGGGAGTTGCTGAAATATTTTAATGCATTTAACATTATTTCAATTCCAAGAATAAAAAACACAGCTACTCATCTGTTGGCCACATCATCCACTAGACTCGTACCCACTAATAATCGATGTTCTATCGAATTTCTTTTTAGGCCCTCTGTACCTGATATGATTACAAACCTACGAGTGTTCGATGATGACCAGCAGATCATAGAATGTTTAACGAATGATGAGGCATTTAAAGGAGCGATCATAGACGATGAAGAGCATCAGGCGGAGATGAAATACGACAATTTCATTCCTAAAGGAGTCAGAACATTGGAAAAAATGTTCGATCTAAATGAAAAATTCAGAAGACCGCCCAACGTGAAGACCTATAGCTCCTCTCTGTAGTTTGAGTTGATTAATTTAGGGTCTGAAACAAATCCTAAGTTCGTGAATCTCGGCAAATGCTGTTCACCAATGGAACGAGACAAATTCATTAGTCTATTTAAACAATATAAAGATGTTTTCGCCTGGACGTACGAAGACTTAAAAACCTATGATACCAGCATCATCAACCATGTTGTTCCCATTAAAGTAGGCGTCAAGCCATATCAGCAACCTTTGAGGAAAATGCATCCGAAATTGGAACCGCTAATTCAAATTGAAGTGAAGAAGTTATTGGACGTAGGAATCATCTTCAAAGTCAGACACTCTGAGTGGGTATCAAATATGGTACCAGTAAGGAAAAAGTATGGGGAAATCAGACTCTACGTGGATTTCAAGAACTTAAACCGTGCATCAGATAAAGATAACTATCCTGTGCCACCCATGGAGCAGCTGCTACAGATGGTGTCAGGTTTTGAACTGTTTTCATTATTAGATGGTTTCTCTGGCTACAATCAAGTATTAGTAGCCGAAGAAGACAGATTAAAGACAATGTTCAAAACTAAATGGGGAACCTTTGCCTATAGAAGGATGCCTTTTGGGCTGATTAATGCTGGAGTGACATTTCAGAGGGCTATAGACATAGCTTTCCACGGATTGATTGGACGAAGTGCTGTGGTGTACCTTGACGACATTACAATATTCTCAAAGAAAAGGGAAGAGAACGTGTTTCACTTAAAGAAAATTTTCGAACGCTGTCAAAAATATGGCATTTCCCTCAATCCTAAAAAGTGTGTGTTCACTGTCACAGAGGGAAAGTTGCTGGGTCACATAGTTTCAAAGAAAAGAATTTCTATTGATCCAGAAAGAGTCAAATCCCTTGAGCAAATCCCCTTACCCCATAATAAGAAAGGGATGTAGTCTTTTATCGGAACTATAAACTTCATGTGAAGGTTTGTCCCTGATTTTGCTCAGATTGTTAACCCACTGCAGCCGATGGGGAAACAAAATGCACAATTTAAGTGGACTGAAATTGAAAAGAATGCTTTCAGCAAAATCAAGACTGCTGTTGCACATGCGCCCTCCCTGAAAGGCACAGACTTTGATAAAGACTTTATTTTGTATACATTTGCATCCAATGACTCACTGGTAGCTGTGCTCACCCAAAAGGAAGAAGGGGGGGCTGAATTCCCAATATCCTTCATGAGCACTAGTCTGGAAGGGGCTGAATTAAACTACCCAGCTATTGATAAGAAAGCTTATGCAGTATTTAAGGAAGTGAAGCAATTCAGACCTTATATATTAAAAAATTGAACCAAGGTAATAGTCCCCTACCTAGCTGTACGATCCCTTCTCATACAGAAAGAGTTAGGAGAAAGAAGGGGCAATTGGGTAACATCTCTTTAAGAGTACGACCTTGAATTCAAGCCAACTTCTATAGTGAAAGGTCAAGGGTTGTGCAAACTGACGACTAAAAGTGGGAACAATGAAGAACAAGTATGGGAGGATGAGGCAGAATTACATGTAATGGATGTATGTCCTTTGTTTACAGCTCCTGAGTCTTAGTATAGAAACCTTGTCCATTACCTGCAGGCAGGGCTGTTACGAGAACACTGGAATTCCAAGCAAAGAAGAGCGCTATGTCTTAAATCAGCATCTTATCAAATTGTTGAAGGGGTATTGTTCAGAAAGAATTACGACGGGGTTCTTCTCAGATGCTTAGAAAAGGAAGATGTGAAGAAAGTAATGACGGAGTTGCATGATGGGCCTGCTGGGGGAAATTATTCAGGAGACACTACAGCCCACAAAATCCTTCGGGAAGGTTATTATTGGCCGACACTCTTCAAATATGCACACGCACATGTCAGGAGATGTGACATCTGCCAAAGGTGTGGTAAGAGACAACCTAAAGCGGCAGCACCCCTAAAGCCTGTGGTGATCACAGAACCATTCGAGAAATGGGGGTTGGATATTATTGGAGAAATCAAACCTAATTCTTCTCTCCAACACAAGTACATTCTGACCGCTATAGATTATTTCACTCACTGGGTCGAAGCTATTCCGTTGCGCAAGATAAATAAAGACGAAGTCATCAGCTTCTTACAAGACCACATCATGACCAGGTTTGAAGTTCCAGTTTCGTTAGTTTTTCATAATGCCAAGTACTTTTCATCAATTAAATTGACTGCTTTTGCTCATGATAAAGGGATAAAATTGCATTATTCTGCTAATTACTATCCACAAGGAAATGGCCTGGTTGAATCATCTAACAAAAATCTGATTAGAATCCTAAAAAAGACTATGGTAGAAAACCATAGGAGTTGGCACTCAGCATTACCAAATGCCCTTTAGGCTGATAGAGTCACCCCCAAGTCTGCAATTGGAGTGTCTCCTTATACCCTTGTCTATGGAAAAGAAGCCATTCTTCCTCCCAAAATCATGCTACCATCTTCCATACTGGCTCAAGAGTCTAGAGGGTCTGATCATGAAGTCTTACAGATAAGAATATATAATTTCCTGAAAGCAGAAGAGGCTAGATCTAAAGCCAAAGAATGCTTTAAACAACAACAAGAGTCAGTGAAGAGATGGTTTGACAACCATAAAGCTGGGACAAAAGACTTTGAAGTAGGAGATTTAGTCCTCAAATGGGACCATCCCCATGATGAGTAAGGAAAGCATACCAAATTCCAGCAGTTGTGGGTAGGCCCCTTTCAGATTACAGGCAAGCTCGGTCCTTCCACTTACAAGTTGCAAGATCTGCAGGGGTGGGAGGAGAACCTACCGGTAAATGGTTTGGTTCCCAAACCTTATTTTTCCTGAGTTGTTTGATTTCTTCTGTCTTGTGTATAAATAATCTATCTGATAGTTCTTTTGAGTCATGTTTTTCAGTTTGCTTTAGTTTGATTTTTCTTTTCAATAAAGGGGATGAACCTACGATTGCATGGGGAACATCAAAATTTTTGGGAGTGATAAACAATTTAGTGATCAGACTGTGGGTGGCTATTTATATTAAAGATTTTCTTCCAGCTTAGTCATTTTCTCAAATGATTCTGTGTGCATTGAAGTCCTGCTTAACCCCTGTGTAATAAACATGATTCAGAGAGTCCGGAATACTATATTGAGGCTCCATCCACTTCACACTTAAAATGTCTAGGGGATGACAGCAGAGGACCCATGGAAAGAAGCAAGGTGAACAGTATATTAAATATAAATGATCCCATGCCAAGAAACAAATGCCAAAAGTCAGATAAGAATCAAAGAACTCATACAAAAAGCATCATATCAAAGCAGATGCTGAATCATAAGTACTAAAATTGCTGAAAGATCCTCTCCGTCCGTGAGCTTAAACTTGAAATACACCACTCATGCAAAAGTACACTATGGGATAGAGGATCTTGAATCAAAATTCAGTAAGAAAGGCATGTAATCAAACTCATATGAAAAGGGACAAAAGTCCAAAAGCACAAGAAAAAGTGTTAAAATGGCACGGGAATGAGGAACAAATGAATATTTCTGTTTACCTTGTGCTACAATCCTGTGGTGTCCAAAGCTATTAGCCACCTGAAGACAAAGGTAATAATGAAACTCATCCTCTGGCCTCAGCATAGTGGTGTGGACTTAACGATTCTGGTTTCCACTCTCCCTATTTGGACTATCATCAATGAATTAAGGGTATACACTTTTGTCATTTGAGAAATCCATATTGCTGGAAGAATTCAATATTAGGATTGTGTTGTTAAACAGAATCTCACTCAAAGGTTAATCACCCAGAGATCTAGGTTCACCAGGTAATCACCAATTGTTGCAGCTGCAACAATTCTCCCCAAAAAATTTAAATTTTAGGGCCCCTCCTCATCATTTAGAATTTGTGTTGGTTCCGTTTACTCCATAAATGTTTGTTTTCGTTCTGACTTTGGTTGAATCCGAAAATGAATTTGTGACTTGTTTTTACAGAATGCTTGTGTTAATTTTTTGTTGTGGGTCGCGAGATTGAACTCAGATTGCTAGTTTGAAGCTCGTCAGATCAATTGCCCTTCGAACGAACCATTGTCTCTGAGGTGAAACAGTTTGACCTTTGCTGATTTTAAGTTTTCTAAACACTTGAGTTTTCTTATTATTGGGCATCAGTTTTATGTGAAATCAGAGGCTGATAGCCTTCTCCCATCCGCCGTTGCGGCTCCCAATCCGATTTACCGTCCGAAGTGGGAATTTCCCCGACTGCCGATGTGCGTTAACTTTTTCAACGTATGTTCGAAGCCTTTTTTGTTCCGCCGTTGCGGCTGGGAAATCCTTTTACCTTCCGATGTCTAAACCTGGTAGACTTTCGATCTAATTTTTTCCCGCCCGCATCGCGTGTCTTCAGCCTTCCCTTCCGCCGTTGCAGCTCTCAAATTCATTGAGTTTCTGAAAGGGAAAGTTGTCCGACTTCTGATTCAAGGTTTTCCCACCCACCATCGAATGCTTGTATCCTTTCCTCGGCCACCGTTGCAGCTGGTCGAACTCTTTGACTTCTGATGTTCGTATCCTTCCGACTTTCGCCCTGGTGCAACAGGTCGTTTTCTTGTGGAATAGTCGCTCAATCGGTAGAATATGATGCTATGTTTTGAAACGTTATTTCAATGAATGATGCTTATCGATTGGTTGCAGGTTGGTTCGGTAAATTGGTCAAACTACCGTGGCATGGAGGAAAATGAATAGTTTGGTAGAAGCAAGGCCGAAACGAGCCAGATCGCATGAAAAGGAAAAAATGAACGATGATAGAGAAGCAGCTCTGAAATTTCAACAGTTATTCAGCCAATCACGAGCATATGAGATAAAGGAATATGAAGCGTTGAAGGACTGAAGGGTCAGGCGTTTGGAGGGGGCATCCCAAGCAGTATGGAGTTGTAGTTTAAATAGTGGAAAGTGGAACTAAGAAAGGGGCTTTTTCCCTGAGAAAATTTGTAAACTCTTTTGCTTGTAAGAGGAACTACTTCGTTTTATAGTCAGAAAGTGCAACTTTGGCCTGCTGGAGAGAGCAAAATGTGGAATGTATCAATGCGACTAAATGAATAATGTTGAAGAGGAACTATTTCGTTTTCAGCTGTATTTCATTTACTGTGAGAATATTTAACTTCCTGAACCTATGTTCTTGTGGAATGTTCTTCAATATCTTTTGGATGTTTTTCCACTGTGAGTAATAAATGTTGTTCATAAAATAATCATCTATCTGGTTGTTTAAATATCTGTAATTGTTCATGTGTATTGAAAGAAGTGTCAGCTAACTATAACTCTTCATAATGCATGTACACAATGTATAACTCACTTATAAATGACAATCCTGCTCCCTATGGATAGTTTAGATAGTTAGTTTATTTTCTTGTTGTAGGTGATTTAGATGCTAGTGAGTCTAAGACAAGAGGTAAGAACCTATGCATCACATTGTGACTACTCCTTGCATATTATCGCCCTGCATGGTTAATTAGGCACCTGCATATCATACATTAAGTCAAAATACAAAAAAATATACATGGTGGATCGGGACGCAACCGGTAAAAGCTTTGTTTTGTTACTTTGACTTACGGTAGCCGGACCACAAACCGGACAGATTCCCTATACCAAATAGTCAATGGGCTAGTTGGGAACGTTGAGTGGGGAGAATCCCTCACTGTTTTCGCCTGCGAATTTCGGGGCCCCAACACATTCCTATGTAGATAGCTCATTCATAGCTAGTTTCAATAAATTTCAATAAAATATAAGTTGTGTTAATATATTTTGATGATAGTCTATTCAACTATCTTTATTCTGTTCAGTTTCATCATACATGTAGATAAAATTAAATAAAATAAATGAAATGAAATATCAAGATATTCTTTGGTATATATTTCCACATAAGTTGGAAAATGTGAAATCAATCACTAACAACAAGAATACATAGTTCTAGTAGATGGTAGAAAACCTCCTTTGTCTAGTAGAACACTTCCAAATTATCCTCCTTAGTACATAGCATCTGGCTTAATAAACCACCTTGTCGACCAACTCTAATCATGTTTTCCCTAGGAAATCAATAGAATTACTATCCCTCGATCCCACAAATCGATAATAAAAATAACAATTTCATTATTTTGATTATTGTACAAGAGTTTTCCGCTTCCTCCCTTCTGCAAGGTTTTCCTCTTCCCTTTCAAATTTCTATTTAAAAAAGAAGACCAAGATCAAATATCCCTCACTACTCCATCTGACCTTTCTTATATACCCATCTTCGTTATGCTTCCTTTAGCCTTACTCCACTGCCTTCCCTCTATATTCTCGATACCGAAACCGATTAATCCCATTTACGTTAGTTATTCAAGAAAAAAAAATATTTAATATGTTTATTAGATCATCTTTTTCTCTTGATGACTTTAAACAATAATTTTTATTAAATTAGTTATGTGAGGATGACTTCAATTATTTATTAATTCTTATGAATTCCCACTACTGTGTTGATTTATGAGGCTTATCTTCTTAATTGATAGATCCACCTACAATTTATGGTGTAAATGCTTTTAGGACAAAATAATAATTAATAAGCATGACCTAACATAACGAGATCATATTTGAAAAGGATGTTCTCATTTTGAAATTTGTTTAAATATTCATAGAATATTAATAAAATACTATTAGATTTGGACAATTCACTCTCAATATGTTTAATAATAATAATAATAATAATAATAATGATAATAATATTCCATTTATCCAAGGAGGAAGACTAATCGAGATAGTGATTAATTAATTTAAGTATCATAATGACATGACTTATTTCAACATAGTTTAAAAACATAATAATCATAATGGTATTAATAATAAAAATAATTATTATTTGAGTAAATAGTAATAAAAGTAATAAACATTCACTACTTGTTTTTTTTGTTTTTAACTGACCTATTACAAACATAGTACTCTTACACTTATAGATAAGTATCCTTAAATGTAAAACTAATTGTAAATAATAATTCAATAGTACAAATCTATTCTCAAGTATGGAACAATGTTCGTGTTTACTTACCACAATTTTTTAGAATAATTTCAACTTACCATAGTTTAATAAATAATTTATTATAGTGATCAGATACAATTTAAGCAACACTAAATGACTAGTTTAATACCTACATTACAGATCTTAACTTCCATTATTAATCTATAATAACTTACTATTTTGTAAACAATTTACACAATTATTTAATCTTATTTGTAGTTGTATAATGATACCAGTGTATATATGCAAAGTCTACAGGTGTGGCCAATGCATGCACATATCACATATGTACTAAAGTAAGCATATCCTTCCTATGCAGATATCCTAATTAACAATAACAATGCAAACGTAATATTCATATATACTTTGGCATAATCAATTTCTTAATATGAGTTATCTAATCATTTAAATAATTAAGATTCAACATCATTATACTTAGATTTACAATGATGAATTAATCATCTAGATTGAGGGGTGGTATACCTACTACCACTACATACTTCCATACAACCCTCAATCCCCCACAATATGTGCTAACACATCCTGCTATCATATCCTACTTTTGCATCCTTTCTATCCTTCCTATGTTGGTGAATGTTGTGACAGATTCACTGACCTAGACCCATATATAAACATCTAGCATTAACGTCGTCTAAAAAGTAGACCCAACCCCTCTTAGTAGGGATATGACTATCATCATGACATGTCTAGGGGAGTGTGACTTAGGAAAACCCTCCCATGACCTCAGGTATCATAAGAACCATAGGTTAGGAAATACCTCCATCCATCTCAACATACTAGGTATATACATTGTTAAAATCACATTATGTTGTTATTCATATTATTCTTCTATGTCACTCCATTATATTCTCAATTAGTAACATTTATTTATTAACATACACTTATCCCTCATATCATATCAAGTATCCAACCATCTGATAGCCCCTTTGTCCTACAAATTAGTATTTCGAAACCTTACATATCTAGCAAAAACCTCTATTCGATGAACAATCGATTCATATCAATAAAAAATTTCATTTCATCTCATAACATCATTAAATCGATCACATTATGGGTTTTTATCCATGAACCACATAATATATATTGTATTTCATCAAAAAGGATACATAAACATACACTGTCATTATAAATGAAGGAAATCACATGATAACTACGACATCAAAATCACATAATCATAGTAAAATTTCATAAGAATGGTAACATGATCACATCATACTCATAATATCAGCATAAGCATAGTCACATCATCACTATAGTAGTAACATATAATTAGGTTTGATAGGACAAAATATAGTTTTTTCAATATAGCTTAGTCCAACAGATAATAATTAAAATAAAATCTAGTGTGTATGATGGTAAACATGCCTAGTCAAAATATGGGGTGTTACATACACCCACGCTTTGAGAAACTTTTTCCTGAAGTTATGTTCAAAATAATAAGGGAAAATATCTACACATAGTCTCTACGTCCTCCCATATAGTAGACTATAGTATATACTTGTCCCATTGGACCTTAATTTGGTCCATGTGGCGACTACGAAGTTGTTGAACCCTACCATCCCATATTCGTAACGGTTCAACCATGAAGGTTCCCTCATCTGGAAGAAATGGATTATACTATGGTGGACTTATGTTCTGCTTGGATGTTATGGACTATTGCATGAATTCAATGATTGTTACATGAAATATGCATGGATTCATTTCCCTTTCTTTTCCTGTTGTTGTTTTGGCCTTTTAGACAATTGTACTAGAAATTAGGGCCTCTGCATCCCCAACAAGATACACTCGGTGGTGCCTGCATTATTTTGTGAGGAATCCTCTGTGATGAGTTCCTTCGTAGGAATCCTCTAAAATATACAGTTCCTCTATTGAAACTTCCCTATGTTCGAATAGGACTCTCATGGGTTACATATGATGCATGCGGTACTGAGTGAACTAAAGTGTTACCCCTCTGGTTGAATCTGTTATCATAAGGAGGAGGTCTAGATTTCCCTCCCCTTAATTACGGTCGTAGGGCCTTCCTGTTAACATAATGATTCAACCCTATCAATTTTCTACCTCCTCTCACTTATAACATGTCCTCGAAATAACAAGCATACTCGACTACTATAGAAACTAAAGTTGGCTTCTCCATGCATATCGCAACACTGATCTAATATTTGATTGCATACAAAAAACACTCTACCTATTGATCATCTGATTCCAAGTAAGGGACATTTTTCACTAGTTCTATGAACATAGCTTTGTACTATTCCACAAGGATGCTTACTTGTACCAAACCATGGAATGCACCTTCTTGTTGTTCGTTGTAATAAGCTGGAAAGTACTTCATGTTGAACCTCTTCTCAAATGATTACCAAGAAACAGTGAGAGGAGTAAGGTGCAACTACTTCTCCATATCCAACAACCACTTCATGGAATCTCCAATATGGCCATTCTAGTCTTAGAAATGGAGGTGTATTCATTTAATGCAAAGCACCTCTTCATGCCTTCCATCCATGCCTTAGTATGCTTACCAAATCATCCTTTATAAAACTTAGGAATTTTGAACTTTTGCAGCTCTATCAAAATGTACTTAATTGGTTCCTGCCTTCATCCTTGTTCCCTATCGCAGTTTTCTCAACTTACCCTCCTGGTTTGAACTTCTATGGAATTTTTTTATTGTCTATTCAATGTGGTCATAATAGTTTCCAAGGATCTCAGTATGATCTCCATTTCGGGAGTGGAGGGTGTCCTTGGTAGGGGCGATTCTTCCGGCAGTCATGAGGGTGGTTGACCTTGACCTTGACCTCTTCTTGTTTGAACCATGATAGTTCCTAGAACATCAATAACATTAGATCATTATTTTCTTAATGTAATAATTGTGGTGATTGAATTTATTTACACAATGCATATATTTATGTCTGGGTATATCATGTGTATCGAATTGGAATAAATCTTGCATTGTAATTTTTGTTAATTAATTTTTTCATGTGGTATAATAAATCCCTTATTGTTCATCAAATTGTTCTCATCTTAAGAGTGTCTTGTTCTTATGATTTTGTGTTCATTTTGTCTCTTTGACTATACGTTGAAGTCTCGACAACGCCTCTTTAAAGCAAAAAAACACCTAAATTTGAAATGTTGTATTTAATGTTTAATGTTATGTTAAATGTTAATGTTTAATGTTATTTAATTTAATTTAATTTTTATCTCAAAATTTACTAATGTCAACATAAAATCAAACATAAACTTAATAAATAGTTCATATATTCTTAATATATCCAAAAAAAAAAGTATTTTAATTTTAATATTTTAATTTACCCTAAACCTAAGCTAAGCCTAGCTTACCCTTGAGTGCTTACATTCCCCTTATCCATGTACCTCTTCTCCACCTTGCTCCTTACATGTGCTGACATCTTCTCCTTCAATCACCCTACCTACCTCTCTCGTCCTTGTCACTCTCTCTTCACGCATGCCACTCCACCATCCTCGTTCACCTCTCGTTTCCCCCATTTTCCTTCTTCCCTAGCAGGACATCACCCAACTACCCACAGGAATCCCACATGATTTCATACTGCATGCACACCACACATCAACAAGAATGAATCTAGGAGGTTGGTCTATGGCGTGTGAGCATTCTTTGAAAACTGACTAGTTGTTACCCAAGCACGAGGTGTTTCTTCAACCCACTCCAACACATTCTTAGGCCCCGATTCTATAATTCCTCCCCTCTCATCTACAAATCTTCAATGATTTTTCAAGGAGATGGATAAGTCGGATTATGTGAACTTCCACTCAACAGGTCAAATACCCGATTCATATTATGAGCTTTCTAATCTGATTTTCCCTTCATTATCGTATATGAGCTTCTACCATGATTTTGCAAAACTACGAGAAATTCACTGATTTGCTGCACTTATATACATTTTTCATGGTTTTTTGAGAAGCACTTCACTATATTATGAGAAATTTGTGAATTAATGAGAATTGTTTTGCTACGATTTTTTACAAAGATGAAAGAAACTTACGTAGTACGATGTATCCTCTATGATTTTTTACTCATTGCAGTATCTGAATTTTTTTTTCCGATTGTGTAGAACTGCCTATAAATTATATTATATTACTATGGATCTTCTAGAATTATTTTTCGTTTCTTTGACTCGTGTTTTATGTGCTTCAGATTATTTTGTATATGCTTATAGTTACTTTTCGGATAGAAGTAGGATGATTTTTTTTGGGTTGTGGATGGGTTTTATAGTTTACTCAATCATATTTAATTTTCTAAGATTGTAAGTAGTTTTGGAGTAAGATGTAAAGGTTTATTTTTATCCTTTGTTTTATGGAGGAAAATGTATTGGCAACAAAACTATACAAAACTGATCTATTGAAGTAAAATAGTGATACATGTGATAGTACACAATTGTGAATTTGTCCTACATATAAGAAGAACCAAAAAGAAAATATCAGTCTACTGAAATAGGGAAATCATACCATAACAGTCAGAAAGATCTTCTCTGTAAGAGGGAAAACATATCCTAGCAAGGTGTAGCTTATAATGTTTAGAAAAAAACATCAGGAAGAGCATATTAATCATAGAATTGGATAACCAAATTCCCAAAATATTTGACAAAAAGAGGAAATCCTGAAACATAAAAACATGTCCTATAATTTTGTATAGGGATCCTTAATGATGGGAGTCCCGAAAGCTGAAATCAACTACTTCCCTAGAGGGTCAAGGCTTGTTACTTTCAGCACCATCCTTTCTTCCTGAATCCTCTTCATCACTACTTGAATAATCTTTTCCACTTGAGTCCTTTCTATTGCTCAAACCATCCTCGTGGTTGGAGGGGGATTGCTTGAACCAAAGAGGTTTTGACTTCTTGTAGTCTTCAACGTTGGAAGTGGATTTTCCAGCGATGGTGTTGGTCAATATTTGATGGGGTGTAGGTGTCAGGAGAGAAATTTCCATTCGTGCAGTAGGATGGTCGGAAGGAGGGATGGTGGCTACAGGGGTGAGGGGGCCAGGGTGATGGAGGGATTGGGAAGAACAGAAGGAGTAGGGAAGCCAGAGGTAGCATGAATGGAATTGGAGATAGGGGATAAAATTTGAAGGTTTTTGGAATGGATGAGGAGGAAAACCAACAAATTATTCACTACCAAGTAATTCCTCTTACATTGAGTAGTTCGGTTAGCATTCGAAAGAGAGGGAGTTAGCTCATGTTCCTAGTAATCAAACAAAATACACAGAGGGGAAGGAACTTCCAGGTCGTATCCTTTCAAGCTAGGTTGGGTGCTTAAGGGGATTACTCACTAGATGGAGGCACCCCCTGCCATCACGTCCCCATTTGTGTGTTCCCTTTTTTTTGGGAGGCATGGTATAGGCTGTTGGAAGAGACACAAAAGGTAGGGTGACTATAGGAAATTGCACCAGGGAATCTATAGTGGGATGCAGAGAGGAATGATGGAGAAGAACAAGCACGAGCAAGAAGGATAATGTCATGTTTATTTTGTACTTAATATAGCAACGCAATTCCAAATACCCATTAATGCAAGCCATCAACGAGATGACATAGTCGTACCACACTTCAGATGCAGGCATGAAATGTTCATTGGAGGAGTTAAGGAGCACAGCCATTAGTGAGGGAGGTGACCAGTGTATTGAGTGTTGAAGAATTACATCAAGGAGATGACAACAAGGAATGGTTATGTGCCTCGTCAGTTGAGCCTTAAGTGTTGGATATCACGGTGTCACCTGCATCCGAGGAGAAATATTTTGTGGAAATTTGAGTGCATTCACACTTGAAGTTGAAGTTTGAGATCTCTTCAAGGGTACTCTGCTGAAGAAAGGAAGTTTAAAGAACTCCCCAATTGGCTTTTCATCAAGAGAATTGGTTTGTTGTCGAGCATGCTAAAAGATGATGGTTGCAGGTTGAGAGAGGAGGATTGCTAATTGTTGGAGGTCTTGACCTAGTCTCTAGTAAGAAGAAACATTGGCATTGCTGGAACAAAGTTGGAGATTTATGGCCACATTAAGCATGAGCTATGAGTCTCCCCTTTCCACATGTGGGAAAACTGCATGAGTGAAGGTGATGAAGATACCCTGGAGTAGACAGATAAGATCTCCTGTATTGTTTCTATGAATCCCTAATTTTCCATAGAATATTCAAAGAATATGACCAGAACCAGATATGAAAACTCCTCCATATCCATATTTTCCAGGCTTTCCTTTGGAATCCCCATCAAAGTTGAGTTTGAAGAATCCTTGGGTTGGGGTTTTCTAGGTGGGGGGAGTGGACGGGTGGAATGAATGATGCTTTTGGGTAATGAGGGTGTGAGGGGAGTGAGTGAACCAATTATCAAAGATGGAATTTTCCATGGGGATGGCATGTAGATACTTTTTCCTACCAACGCGTGAGCGTTGTGGTCTCGTTGATGTTCTGCTGACATTGGATCTAGACCTTTTCTATTGCAACTGCTCTTCCCTTAAAATCCTAAGGTTACATTCCTTCCAAATGTTCAACATGAGAAATCTAGTTATGAGCTACCATATTCTATGGAGGAGGGGGTCTCGATACAGATGGGTGTGTCAATGCTTGATGGTCTCTGAGATGTTACCCTTACACCGATCCATTCTGTTGTTGATAAGAGCCATATTTTCCCAGAGTGACGATGAACCTGTGATACGAGCCATAGAAAGGTGGAGACTTTGGGCCATGTTTTCATTATGCATAATTTGGTTCAATAGTGGTCTGGTTGTTCATTGGAGGGATTAATGAGTTCATAAGCTTCTTTTAAGGTGAACATACATTTGGGATTATAACCCCAACTGAGGACGCCATTTCCTTACCTCGTTCTAATGCACCATTGTTGAATTTCCTCCCATAATGAATCTAAATAAGCCTATTGTTGAAGTGTATGCCATTTGTCTTGAGTGGCCCATTCCCGAAAATCCTGCTACACATTTTCATCCCAAAAGGTGTGGATTTTTTCATGAGAGGGGATCAAGAGGATATCATGCAAGGGATGGATATTAAAAGCTATCTCAAGTGGGGAAAGCTAGTTCCAGAAGTTTGTATAGAAATTAACTAAGGACCCATCATGGATTTCCCAAAAACTGTGATGCTAGATGAGTGGTCTTTGAGAGTTGGATGCATTCCAGATGAGGGAGCCTTTGATATATTGAGAGTAAATGAGATGGCCAATTAGTTGCATATTTTTTATTTTAGAGTTTTTCCCATTGGTTGTTATTTTTGGTGATCCAATTCCACCATATTTTAGCACTTAGAATTTCATTTCTCTACACTGGATTCCAATGCCTAGTCCTCCATCAGTTTTGGTATGACATACAATATCCCATTTCATAAGGGCCCAATGATGCATATTTTTGTCCTTTTGCAAGAGAAAGGTCCGCTATAGTGATCTGATGGATTTGAGGACCCTTTTGGGGGCAGTAAGGATGTAAAAAAGGTAGAGGGGCATTGCTTGAAGAACAAATTTGATGAGAACAAGGCATATGGCTAGGTTGAGCATGCATAAGGTCCATTAAGAGAGACGAAGTTCCAGTTTGGTCAAAAGTTCCCTTCAAGAGGAGTGCTTGAGGGCAAAGTTAGTGAGGGGAACTGAGATATTCGAGGGGATTTTGGCATCTTTGAAGCCCAAAATTCTGGATATATTTCTCTCGATAGGTATGGGCGTGTTAAATAAGAAGATCTCATATTTTTCAAGATTGATGGTCATGGTCGATGCTTTGGGAAAAGTATATAGTATAGTGTTGAAATATTTGGCTTCCTAGACTAAAGGATTCCCCATTAAAATATTGTCATCCACAAATTGTTGACATTTGAGAGGAGTGTGCTCATGGAGTGAGAGACCTTTGAGAGTTCCAAGGGTTGTATCATGTGTAAGCATTCACCCAAAACTTTATGTAATAAGTATGAATATGAAAGGGGAGAGCAGATATCTTTTCCTTATACCACATGAGGGGTTGAATGTTTTAGAGGGGACTCCATTGATAATAACATAGATGAAGGTAGTTTGAGGATCCAACATGTCTAGGAGTGATCGAAACGAAAACCAAGTAAGGTTATTTCAGTGAAGGTCCAATTTAGTTTGTGAAAAGCTTTAGAGAGATCGAGTTTGAGGAGCATGCCAAGATTTTTGGAGATCTTGAGGGAGTGTATGAATTCATGGGACAAAATGATTCCATCAAGGATTTGATGCCCTTCTACATAGCTTGCTTGTTCTGGAGAGATTAGAGAAGGAAGAATGGGCTTGAGGAAATTTGCAATGACATTGGTGATAACTTTACAAGGAACATTGAAAAGAGATATTGGAAAGTACTTACTAGGGGTAGAAGCTTTGTGCTCTTTAGGAATAAGCGTGAGAAAAGTGGCATTGATGGCCGGTATAATGTTCTAGTTTTTGCATGACTCTTCAACCATCTCCCAAATTGCGCATTTGAACAGGTCCGAGCATGAGTGGAAAAAATTGACGATGAAGCCATCTGGTGCGAAGGGTTTATCTTCCTTCATTTTTCTAATCGATGTTTCCACTTCCTAAAGTGTGGTGGCTCACATGAGCATGGAATTTTGTTCAGCCATGAGCGTTGTAGGAATGTGATAGGTTACCTGTTGTATGGCATATTCCCTGTCCTGATCATTTTCTACAAGGAGGTATTCATAGAAAGAGACAAGCTCACTTTCTATATATTTGTAGCTTTCCAGTATAGCACCCTCATTGTTCTCTACACATGTGATGGGATTGTGCATATGGTGCTGAATACTAGAGCAATGAAAGAAAGTGGTGTTGCATTCTCCTTCTTGAATCCATTTAATTGTGGATTTCTTATTCCATAGGATCTCTTCTTGTTTGTATCACTCCTCTGTATTGGAGTGGAGATGTTTCTCCTTCTTATATGTTTCCTCTGTTATACCAGTTGAAATAATCTGTTGTTGTAGATGTTCCATTTCCTATTCGAGAAGGGCCTTACTGGTCAAGATGTTTACGAAGGTATGATGATTCCAGTGCTTGAGATGCTTCTTTAGAAGATTTATTTTAGTTTTCACTACAAACATATAGGAGAAGCCAATAACATGAGTGTTCAGCCACCAATCCTTGATCATCTCAGAGAAATTACGTTGAGTGAGACAAAAAATATCAAATCCAAAGGGATTCCTCTAGGAAGCTTCATCAAACTTCCAATCGAAGTATATAGGTCAGTGATTAAAGCGGGCAACAGGGAGAATAGAGGCAGTGATTTCTTCATTTCTGAACATTAGATGTTTAGTGATAAGGAAGCAATCAATCTTGGTCACAATATGAGTAGTCCTTCCTCTGTGATTGTTCCAAGTGTGGATCCCATTATTTGTGTTTAGTTCAATCAGACTATTGTTATCAATGAAATATTTGAATTGATTATCTTCCTGTGAGAGTAAGAGTCACCCACCTTGTTTGTCATTGAGAGAAATGATGAGATTGAAGTCTCCTCCAAGAATGTTGATGGGATAGGGTGGATCTTGACTAAGCCAATGGAGAAAGTCCAAGAAGGATATTTTCTTATGAGGAAGTCGTGAGACGTAAATATTGGTAATCTTGCCATAAAGATTGGTGTGGAGAGGGTGGAAATGAATAGAGATGGAGTGGCATGAGGCTAATAAATTATCTAGCTCCACTTCCTCAAGATTTTTAGGAGATGGTTAGACCAATGGAGTCTCCTAAGCAATCAACAAAGATGGATGTGCTAACTCTCCATAGTCTAGCCATCGAGGTATCAAGATTGTCACTAATAGATTTGGTTTCTTGTAAGATTAGGATGGTGGGTTTCTCTTGCTGAATATTTTTTTATCAATATTTGTTTGCTGGAGCTGTTGATTCCTCTTATATTCCAAAAGATCACTTTCATTGGTTAACAATGGAATTAGAGGGGAAGAATTCTGTAAGCTTGGAATATTTCCCAATTCCACCAGCCTAGTACCAAAAGTGGCTAGTCTTTGTATGTCTATTTTCTTACATCTCTTTTTGACCTCCATGATCATTTTCTTTGTTTCCTTGGTATTACTGATGATGATTCCCATTTTGTTTTAGGTACTGGTTGATTGTGATATGTTAGTGATCAGATGAATTTACTTTGGAGAAATTGTATGAAGGGTGTTGTCTTTTCAGGCATCTTCGAGTCCTAAGAGATCTAGATCTCCTAGATCTATTTATCCCATGTCCTCATCCATTATTACATCAATATATTAAGTTGATATTGGAGTTTCGTTCTCATGGATTATTTCCTTTGATTGCTGAGACTACTTGATTGCATCATCCTTTACAAACTGACTGGGTTCATCCATTTGCTTCCCCTTTTGGGATTCTTGATGAAGACTCTTGGATGAGGCAGGATCCCCTTCCTCTCCTTTTCCTACTACCTCTCCATAGTATGGCCTCCAGGTTATCAAAATTGTCCCTACTAGATTTGGTTTCTTGTAACATTATGATCGTGGGTTTTTCTTGTTGAATCTTTTTCTTATCATTATGTATTTGTTGGAGTTGTTGGTCCTCTTATATTCGAGGAGATCACTTTCATTGGTAAAGAATGGAATTAGAGGGGAAGAATTCTGTAAGATGGGAATATTTTCCTAATTCAACCATCCTAGTACCAATAGTGGCTAGTCTCTGTATGCCTATTTTATGCCCTCTCCTTTTGGCCTCCTTGATGATTTTATTTGTTTCCTTGGTATTATTGATGATGATTCTGAGTTTGTTTTGGGTACTGGCTGATTGTAATATGTTAGTGATATGTTGAATTTATTTGGGAGATATGGTGTGAAGGGTGTTGTTTTTGTAGGAATCTTCCAGTCCTAAAAGATCTAGATCTCCCTAATCTATATTTCACATGTCCTCATCCTTTAATACATCAATATCTTAAGTGGATATTAGAGTTTCCTGCACATGGATCATCTCCTTTGATTGCTGGGACTGCTTGATTGCATCATCCTTTACAAACTAGCTGGGTTCATACATTTGCTTCCCCTTTTCGGCTTCTTGATGAGGACTCTTCGATGATGTGGGATCCCCTTCCTCTCCTTTTCCTGCTATGTTGCCATATTCTAGCCTTAGTGTATTAAGATTATCACTACTATATTTGGTTTATTGTAACATTAGGATCATGGATTTTTCTTACTGAATATTTTTTTAGCATTCTGTGCTTGTTGGGGTTGTTGATTCCTCTTATATTCCAATATAGCACTTTCATTGCTTACAAATTGAATTAGAGCGGAATAATTATGTAAGACAGGAATAGTGCCCCAATTCCATGAGCCTACTACAAAGAGTGGCTAGTCTCTGTATGTATATTTTTCTCCCTCGCTTTTTGTCCTCCTTGATTATTTTCTTTGTTTCGTTGGTATTACTAATGATGATTCCCAGTTTGGTTTGGGTACTAGATGATTGTAATATCTCAGTGAGCAGTTCAATTTGCTTGAGAGAAATTGTGTGAAGGGTGTTGTTTTCGTAGGAATCTTCTAGTCCTAAAAGATCCAGATCTCTGAGATATATATCTCCCATGTACTCATCCATTAATACATCAATATCATGAGTGGATATTGGAGTTTCCTGCTCATGGATCATTTCCTCTGATTGTTGAGACTACTTGATTGCATTATCCTTTACAAACTGACTCAATTCTCCCATTTTCTTTCCCTTTTGGGATTCTTGATGACGACACTTCGATGAGGGGGGATCCCATTCCTCTCCTTTTCCTCGTTCATCGTGTTGATATCATAGAACCCCAGAGTTGTTGCTCGTGGAATAAATCGGGGATTTACTAACCATGGGGCTCTTTTTTCCATGTTTCTTTCTATTGGTGACTTTATTGAAACCTTCTTCATCAGTGAAGGGATTTTGTTTTTGTTCAATGGGAGTTTTATCTTTGGGATAATCTTGATATAAGAGACCATGATTTTTATTTGTCCTCATGAGAAAGTGTGGAGTCTAGAAGGGTTTTAGCAATATGAATATATACACAGATTCAAGCATAAGAGTTATACTTTTGTTGTTTGGTTTGATATGCTACATCAATAAAGTATCCTAGAGAATTTCCATGTATTTAAGAGTTTCTTCATCCTAGTAATCCTGGGCAAGATAGTATAGTCAGACCCAGACTGGTGCCCAGGAGAATTTTTTTGTGTCTGGGTTGAAGCGTTTGTTCTAGTTCCTAAGAAAGAGACATTTCGAGTTAAAGAAATAGGGCCCTCCTTCCAGCACACGATCCATGTACTCCAGTGTGGAAAAGATGACGGTGAAGAATCCTTTTGAGCTGAACTAGAGGTCAAAGTGCACTTTTGGCCTTGATTTGACATCGATCCAGTTAAGCAGATCTTTTTCAGTGGTCCAAATTCCTATGAATTTCCAAATGAGAGAATGTGTTATAGCTGATTTTACCACACATGGTGAATCACACTTTTATGGCCTTCCCTATCCCTATGCAGACTCCTTAGAACCCATGGATGATTTTTGTTCCTTTGATGTTTCCTAGATCATCCCTAAAAACATGCAAAAATTTCCATACACGACTTTTAAACCGTTTCTCGCATATATACACGCGTTTGACCCCTAAAACTACATACATTGGGTGGTGTACAAAAGGCCAAATTCTTTTGGAGATTTCCTTGATGTGGATCCGACTCACTTGTCTCCTGCCCTTCCATATGCCTTGAGATCGCTTGGACCTTTCATTACCCCATTGAATAGTTATATAAGGAACCCTTTGGATACATTGAAGGCATGAGGAATTGAGAGGAAGAGAACTATAGTCCATTGTTGCCAGAGCTTATACTTCAGTCTACATCCATTTGTCCCTTATTATAATTTTGTGTTCTTCCCAAGCTTGCCCTTTGCTCATGAGCTTGCTATCGAGAGATCGAGGATTGAAGTAGTGGAGGCCCAAGTGGGGGACTTAGTTTCTCTGATTCGTAGACGTGCCGACAAAGGTTGTATTCATTGTAATCTCTGATTTTATATTAATAGAAATATCTTTTCCTGTCCAATAATGTGTATTTGAATGAATATTTGATCCATGGATGATTTCAAATGCTTATATGTTATTGATTATATATGCCAGAGTATATATAACATGATTATATATAGCATGCTTGTCTTGTTTATTGAATGTTGAGGAAGCAATTTATCAATTCAAGCTAAAGTTGGAAAGCTTAACGGAGATCTACATCAACCATCTGGAATAAGGTACAAATCGAGATACTTTAGTGTTAGTTGTTTGGTTTCTCTTGCATATAGAAAAGGATTGATTTTTGGAGTTAAGCTGTCTGTTGTGGTACCCCAAGCCATAGGAGTTTCTTTCCGTAACAGAATTGGTTAATCCAGTGGGGACGTTCCCAATTTTTCTTTTGGGGTTTGGGGGCACAATGTGCTTGATATTCTTGACTTGTTCTTTGTTTCTCCTTGTTTATGTCTTGAATTTTATAGTATGTTCATCCGTTGACACTCCCATTTATTGGTTTGACCCTTGGCATGCTTTTTACCACTATCTTCTCTGTATATGCGACTTTTGGCCAAAAATATGCGTAATGTATTTCTCTCTGTAACATAATTGACGACTCCACTGGGGACGTTCCTTGTTTTCTTTTGGGGTTTTGGGGCACAATGTGTTTGATATTCTCGGCTTTCTCTTTGTTTCTTCTTGTTTCTGTGTTGCATTTTATAGTATGTTCATCCACTGACACTCCCCTTTATTGGTTTGACCCTTGGCTGGTTTTTTACCACTGTCTTCTCTGTATACGTAGCTTTTTGGCCAAAAGTTGCATACATACACGGATTTTTGGAAAAAAGTCACGTATACACGCGGGGTTTTGGCCAAAACCCGCGTATACATGCATCTTTTTGGCCAAAAGTCATGTATATATGCATCCGTTCTTTAAACAATCGCATAAATCCTCCCTTTTAATGAGTTTCATGTTGTGGGAAGTTCTTGGGTGGGTTGTGAGTGTGGTTGGGTCTTACTTGGGTCTGATGTTGTCTGTTGGATGCTTCTTTTGTGACTAGAGACTGCTTTTTTGATTGATTTTTCTTTGAATTAGTTTTATTCATTTATCTTTTTGTTTTTCCATTAGTGCATTACTCTTTTTGTCTTGGTGTCTTGCTGGGCTTGTGTTTTATACTTGCTGTAGAGACTGAGAGTTTTGGATGACTTTTATTGCATTTTTCATTATTTTATATTGAAAAATACAAGGTAGTTGCATTTTTTGCATATGGATTTGAGGAGGTACTTGCATTGGATTGCTTGGATGAGAGTTTTATTTAGGCTTTCATATCTGAAGGATTGCATTGGAATTCAGAAAGGAATATATATTAATGCATCTCATGTAGTGACATACCCTATTTTTCATTTGACAAAGATTGCACTTAGCATTGTTTGTTATGGTGTGTAATTTTATTTGACTGCTGAGTCTTCATATTATTAGTTGCACATCCATTTCCCCTTGAGTAATTACAGCCAATTAAAATCAACGCATAATTAAAATGGATTACACTATTTTCTTTGAAAGGGTACACCAACAAGATTAGGTTTTAGGGTCTTGGAATAGTTCATTGTGAGTAAATTCTCCAAGAACACTAAACAACAACATTTATGTGTCTATCCAGGTGAGACTGTGAAATTCCTTGGTATAATTAGTGTTTCTTAGGATCCTCCTCTTACAAGGGAGTTGAGCACGAGGAAGTGTGAGCAGTTATTGATTGGGATGACCCCTAGTCATAACTGAGTAGCACGAGGGATATTTCCAGAATTGCATTTGTATCTGGGGACTCTTTCGAGAGTTTTGGGCTTTGCTACCCTACCCATACAGTCCATCATGCCTGCGATTGTCCACGTGAGCATTGATTATATTGAGGTGAACTTAGTTTCCTTACCTAAGTTATCAAGGGGGTACTTCATAGAGGTTATTATGTGAGTGTCCCGGCTAGGTAGAGGTCGAGTAGCACAGTCGCCTTATGCATTGAAGCTGAGGGCCACTATAATTGGTTATGTACCTCCACTTGTAGTGTATGGTAGTTTCGATCCTCTCCTAGGCGAGACATTCCTACTGCATTCGGGAGCTCACATATCCTAACCTTGGTTTGCTTGTATTTTTTCTATAGATTTTCTTAGGATTGTGCTCTTTGTGCTCTAGTTGGCCTTTGCGATCGTTGTTACTCGAGTATATTTATTTTCTCTTAAGTTTGGGTCCTTTTTATTTTCGGCATGCCTAGTATCTTATCACCCATCCTTGGTCCTAGTATGGACCATAGTGTCAGACTTGGGGGCATCACAGTCCCTTACCCTGCTTATAGATTTGGGAGTAGTCACATTCCACCCTCTACTCCATTTGTGGAGGATGTTGACTCCCTTCTCTCAGTCTTTACAATGGTGGTCACCCTCAAGGGGTTGGTAGTGGATGCGTGAATGTTGGGTCTACACCTTACTTTCCTTTTTATGTCCCATCGTTTACCGCATTCTTTCCTTTGGGTGCATTTGTCATGATCATTCCTCCCTATTACCTATAGTTTGGATTATTTATTGACTATTTTGGGTTCTTTTGGACTAATATGGTGGTCATGTAGGGTCTAGTTTTTGTACACTCTCTCTGAGGTTTCGACCCGTTCATTCCTATCACAGGTATTATGTCTGAATTGACATATAGGTTAGGATACCACATTCTCTTATGCATGACCTTATGACTATTTCATTTTAACCTTAGGTACGAACCCATTCCCTGGTATCACAAAACCTTCATGATGTTATTAAAAGTGGTACTATGTGAATGATAGATCTTTCCTATACATGGGTGTCCTAGTTAGCTCCCCTTTGCATTTCGTACCCATGCTGTGAGTCCTCTCTTAGGTCCAGGAGTCCCTTTCATTCCCTCCATGACATTTTGCAAGAGCCTCATACTCTTGATCTTTTGCTAGCCTATTTCCCTAGGACTCCCTTATGTTAAGTTGTAATTGCATTATCATGAGATTTTCTTGCCTCATTTGAGCCTTATGCCGACTTCCCTGACTCTGAGTATCAGCCATATAGCCTGAGCTTGTCTCATGTCTAGCCATGCAGAGCCTTTTTATATATCCTTTGTAGCTTGATTCCCTATTTTTACTGGGAGGGGACTTTCCCTCGAGTATCGCTGAGGGTTGATTTTAAGGAACCATACTTATTTATAAATGTATAAATGTTGGAGAATATTACCAATTCCTAAAACTCCAACTATAAAATGATTGGCGATATTTTTCCAAAAATAATTTAATTTCCAAGGATTTGATATCGTTTATATAATAATTTTGCAATTTTTAGGGTGAAAAAATTTTACCCCATCAAAATTGGACAAAACAAGGCTTCAAAAAATGCAAAATGGTGAATCGTTTTTGGGATAAAAACATGGAAAAATAGCCCACTGGGCTAAAATTTACCCCTAAAATTATCCCTGGTGTCACCATCCTACACATGTATCCATGCATTAAGCATAGGTATGTTCCACTGCTTGGAACTAGTTTGTTTTCCCATTTGACACTCATCTCCTCCTAGTATGTAACTTTAAAGTAGTTTTATTCTTTTTCAAGCTTTTCAAATATTTGAAAAAGTCCAAAAAAAAATTTTAAAAACCAAAAAGCCGGACAAGGAAAGATGTTATCTTTGGCAGCAATCGAGTCGTGTTGCCTTTGAATAGAGAACTGTATATCACATCCATTGGTTGGGTTAGTAGTTTGACTTTAGGAGCTATACTCGTTTATCTGAGTTTATCTCCATGAATTGGTTAAGCTTCCAGTCCCTATGGAGCCTCTACCGATGCCTCCTATGTCACAGAGATGTCCCAGTTTTGCATATCGAGTCTGTGCTGCCTACATTCAGTCACAATTCACATTTATGCTCTTGTTTGAAGGAATTTGAAACCTAAGTCAGCCATTCCTTATTTATCTTGACTTTGCATGTCAGTCATTCCCAATACAGTTACTTGTTCGTGCACCGTATGATCGAGTTCTTCCACATCATATAGCTTTGTTGAGTACCTCGTGTTGGATGATGGGGGATGCCTTAATGCACTCCTTCGAGTGGATTTTATCCCATCAAATTCAGCTCATTTATTATGGGATAGGAATCTAGAGTCATCTTTGAGTTCCTTGAGACTTGCAGTCATCAGTGGCAGGTTCTCTCGCCATCGACAGTTTTTTTGGAATACACCAATGTCCCCTGATCGATGAATTCTCTCAAGTGTTCAACCTCAACAAATTTATTCACACTTGTTAGTTTTCACTCTAGTACCTTAATTCCCATTTTCATTATCGGTGGGTGATCACGGGTCTGTTAACAGTATACATCAATGACTAGTAATCAGACAATGGACTACTATGTTCGACCTCGACACCTCTATTCACATAGTAGGACATGTACCCATAGTGGTGTGTGTAGAAGACCTTCTAGATTGGTGGCATCTCATATATGCTACCTCCTTGATCGTGCCAGTGTTCATGAGATTTCAGCTCTCGTGACTTGATTCCAGTATATGTCAGACATTTCTAGCCATTATGGAGATCTTGATCTGTTGTATATCTTCAGTCTTCATGGAGATCATGATCCTCTGTATATCTTCATCATGGATATTTTGATCTATGTATATTGTACATGGTGATGACCACATATGTCATATTGTATCATGCCTATTCATGGCCATTGTCATCTTATGTATCCGGGACTGCTATATGTATTTACAGTTATATGCAAAGTTCTATCATTATATAGTGCTGATTGGATGGTTGGTTCTTCCACTGGGTTCTTCATCCCTTCATTTATGGGATGGACTTATAATGTATTTCGGCCATCGTATGACCCCTCTGACCTCACACATTAGGGGGCATCTGTTATAGCTGATTTTACCACACATGGTGAATCACACTTTTATGGCCTTCCCTATCCCTATGCAAGCTCCTTAGACCCCATGGACCATTTTTGTTCCTTTGATGTTTCCTAGATCATCCCTAAAAACATGCAAAAATTGCCATACACAAATTTTAAACCCGTTCTCGCGTATATACACGGGTTTGACCCATAAAAATGCATACATCAGGATGTGTGCAAAAGGCTAGATTCTTTTGGAGTTTTCCTTGATGTGGACCCGACTCACTTGATGGAGCTTATACTATAGTCCATTGTTAATGGAGCTTATACTTGAGTCTACATCCCTTTGTCCCTTGGAACACTTTTGTGTTCTTCCCAAGCTTTCCCTTTGCTTGTGAGCTTGCTATCGAGAGATGCAAGATTGAAGTAGTGGAGGCCCAAGTGGGGGATTCAATTTCTCCCATTCACCGACATGCCGAAAAACATTGTATTCATTGTAATCTATGATTTTATATTAATATAAATATTTTTTGATATCCAATAATGTGTATTTGAATGAATATTTGATCCATGGATGATTTCGAATGCTTATATGTTATTAATTATATATTCTAGAGTAGATCTATCATGATTATATAGAGCATGCTTGTCTTGTTTATTGAATGTTGAGGAAGCAATTTATCAATTCAAGATGAAGTTGGAAAGCTCAATGAGGATCTACATCAACTGTCCAAAATAAGGTACGAATCAAGATCCTTTAGTGTTAGTTGGTTGGTTTCTCTTGCATATAGGAAAGGATTGATATCTGGAGTTAAGCTTTATGTTGTGGTACCCCAAGCCATAGTAACTTCTCTCTGTAATATGTGTCTTCATGTATTCAATGCTTACATTGATTCTAGAGGGACGGATATTGATTTTGGGTTTTTCAGAGGACATGGATATACATGTGTGTGTTCTCAGTTTGTTTGTGGCTATGAACAGAGTCAAAAATCCTCAGTCATCTTGACAGTGTCAGTTTGTAAGGTGTTAGTGGAAATATGCCCTCCAGAAGGTAGGGCATTGTCCTGAAGCTAAATGGGGTACGAGAAATATGACAGTGTCTGGGAGGTACGTTGCATCCCCCCTTTTCAGGTTACCATGAAAAGAATCTGAGTATGAGAAAAGTGCAGACCAGAAGAGTACAAGGGGAAGGCGTAGGGTGTAACCAAGTTATAGGTAGGCCATTATGCGGCTGGAAAAAACTGTAGCTCTCAAACCATCCTTCATTCTCAGGTGACTCCTGAAGATCATTATATTCATTATTAACAACTTACACATGTTTTAATTTTATTTTATTTTATTACAATATGTTCAATATGGTGTTCATTAAACTCCTTGCAGTGAGTTGTGATGCCAAGGAACTCGACTAATGAAGTAGTATGGGTAGCGATGTTGTGATTAAATCTGCCTCGACCTACCCCTCCACTGTGGAAGACAAAATATATATAATAAACAAAGAAAATATATGAACTAAATCTTATAATAGTTCCAAGAATAATGTTGTTAAGGCTAATAATTTTCTAGGGTTATGACAACGTAAGAACTTATTATGTTGTTAATCTTTTATACTTAATATTTTTTCACAAAAATACCTAAACATTATGATTTTTTGTTATGTTTTGTAAAACATATATTCTGGTTAATTGAACTGATTCGTTTTCTTGTAGAGTTATCCTTTAAAGTGTTATCATCTAATCATTTAAACGTAATTTTTATTTATGTGTTTCTTCAGTAGGTTTACCTACTAACTGTTTAAAAAATCAGTATAAAGGCTAGTTGGATTTGAAAATAACTTCTACAACATCAAGTTGGTGTTTATACCCAACGCTTATGTTTAATTCTAAATATGAATGTTTATCTACTATATGTAACTGTCAAATCACTTCCTTCATTTAAACATATATTTAAATAACATTAACATAATATAGAACAATTACTATATTGATAAAAAATCATATTAAACATCAGCTTGACTGGAAAATAACAATTGATACTGTCATCGACCGTTTCTTATTACAACACATAGTAAATATTTTTGTATCGTCACCCATACCTATCATGATGTCCGTCAATTCTCTGAAATTCAACTTCCTCTTTAACTCCAATAATTCATTACGATCATTGATTCACAAAAAAATCAAATCGTGAATTGTTCCACATGAATCCATGGAGAGGAACGCGTGTATACAAAAATACAAATAATAGTAAAACATCTATGTATGCTACTTTCGAAATTTCTAAATACTATAATCGAATCAACAAAATGGTTAAAATATTTTCTATGTTTCTAAATACTAAAATGAAATAGTGACCCGAAACTCACCAATTTGAGATAGCCTCGGTGTGTAGTAGAAATCTTCTTACTTTAGTCTTCGAAGTTAATTTTGATCACTTAACTTTTTGGAATTTTTTTCTATATGTATTTTTGAAATAGATAATGACATTTTTGTTAGGTAGCGCGAAACAAAGCATTTTGATATTATTTAAAGATATAGGCATTGTTAGGTGGGAGAGAAGAAGATATATATATTCTTAATTGTAAATGAAAAAAATGATTCTTTATATCTTAATCGAATAGATAAAAATTACTCTCTTATTGAAATAGATAAAAATTAACTTCTGCATACATTTTCAATATGTATTTATATTTGAAATACAACCGCACATGTATATACATATATGTTGTTTTCTAATGTACCTATATTTTTGTAATGGTGTTTCCATTTATGCTCACCCATGTAATTTAAGAGCATGAAATTCAGTGATGTTCATATGTGAGTTTCTATCAATATTTTTATTCTATGTTCTTGTACGCTTAAAATATAGTGAAAATTCATGGTAGTTTATGTGTCTGTAGTTCCTAAAGGTATAAGTGTTTGAGCCATAGCTATGATGCCATTATGTTGTGCTACGGTTTGCAGCAGACCACTAAGTCCTTCTTTTATTTAAATTTCCTATGTAGATAGCTCATTCAAAGCTAGTTTCAGTAAATTTCAATAATGTCTAAGTTGTGTTAATCTGTTTTTTGATAGTCTATTCAAGTATTTTTATTCTAGTCATTTTCATCATACATGTAGATAAAATTATTAAAAAAATAAGGATTGTAAATGAAACATCAATATTTTATTTCATATATATTTCCACATAAGTTAGAATACTTTAAATCATTAACTAACAAGAAGAATACATGGTGCTAGTAGATGGTATATGAACTCCTTTGATCCAGTAGAACTCTTACAACTTATCCTCCATAGTACTTAGCAACCATCTAAATAAACCACCCTCTCGACCAACTCTAATCGTGATGTCGCTAGGAAAATTGTAATATCCCAAATTTTGGACCTAACATTTATAGGGATGAGCCTATTGACCATGATGATTATATTGATTTTTTATTTTATATTGGGTCGAAGACCCAACTGCACATGAACATGATGATTTGTTCTGTATATTGGTTGTAAGCCAATTGTTGATGATATATATGTATATATATGTTGTTTGTGTTGGGTGTGGACCCTAAAGCATATGATTGATGAAATATTTTGTGTTGGCTGTGGACCCTGAAGCACATGATCGATGAGATGTTTTGTGCTAAGCATAAAGCTCCAGAACACATGAAAATATAATTTGGAAATGTTGAGAATAAACTCTGGAGCATTCCATGTTGGTGTTGAGCATAAGCTATGGAGCATCGGATCTTTTGCCATTGTATCCCTAGTTGTATCATACAAGTACATCCTAGCATTTAGTGTTGAGCAAAAGCTCTGCAATTGAACTATGTTTGTTACTCCTTGCTATAGGCGTTGAGTATGGGATCTGGTAAGCGCTAGGGGTTACTGAAAATAATTTAATAACTTCTGAGTGAAAACGGCTGAAGAAAAATATTGGTCATCATCATACTTATTTGTAATTGATTAAATGAAATTTTTGAATTCTGTGTTCTCATCAAAGTACTGAAGAGCTACCACGTTATACGAGGAAAAACCAACATGCAAGGATGTTTAGATTTTCCTAGCCTAGTAGACCTGAGCCATCTATCTACTTGACCTTCATAAAGAAGTGTCGTTAAGTCTAGGGATCATGATACATGATGCTCAAAGACAAATGCTAACAAGTATTTTAATACTATGTATTTTATACGTAGTATGTATAAAGAATTAAATATGATTAATTATAAAATTGGATAAAAAAAGAAGAGAATCTTCACCAATTATTATTTATTATTAAAGGATTAATAAAACAATGAAATATTTATGAAATATTTACTAGGAACTAGTTAAAAGTTCATGGGTTAAGAATTGAAAATTACCCCAGTAAAATTAAAAAGGGTTAAATCAAGAAATCAAGTATTTCTTGATTTAACTACCCCTTTGACTGAAAAGTATACCTATAAAGACTCAGGCTAAGCAAAGGCTTGGGGTTCTGATTTTCTGAAAGGAAAATTATTATTCTGCATGTTTTTGCTCTCAAGTGTTTTCTTGAAGAACTTTTCCTGCAAGGAAAAGAGGATTGATTAAGAACTGATTACCAATTAGGAAACCATACCTTATGATCTCTAAGCTACTTCCATGTTGCAGTATAGCTCGGGGGGATCCAGATTAGAACCAGGAACGGTTCTGGGTCATGGTTGAGAGGAACGTGGTAGTTCACAAGTGATTTGGTCATCAAACGGAGGTTAGATCTGCGTTCAATTATTAACACTAGTTATTTAAGTGTGCAGGTGCAGCCATTGACAAAGCTTCAATTTCAAGTATGAAATCCTTGAAGGCCTATTCTATTTCTTCCCAAAGTTTCATTATTGTTTATGTTAAGTAATGGATGCAATATAATTTCTAAACCCTAATGGTTCATCTTTATGGTTGACAATCTGATAGGGTTTGTATCTACAAATTACTAATCATAGGGTGGAGAATTTTTATCATATGTTGTTTATGTTCAGGGTTGCATCTATGATAAATATTCCTATATTAACTAGGTTTTGATCTTAGTATTATGTTTTTACCTTGTTCTCTGTATTTAATACTGTGCTGACATATTCCATTTGTTAGAAGTGGCTTTCCCTAATTCTCAACAAAACTAATTCAGTAGAATTTAATTAGAATATTGGTTATGTTAACTAATACAAGTTTATAATTTAAACTAGATCTACTAGGAACATAATTCATATAATAAACAAGCTAACAAATTATTAAAGACCTTCTAAGGTCTTCTCTACATAATCATGTAAAAACAAATTAAATATCATAACATTCCATTTTCATAAACATAATCATATTTAACCAAACAAAGAAGGCATCGTGACCATCCATGTCATCCAAGATCAAACCTTTGTCTTATTATATAAAATATATAGTCCAAATCACATCCATTTACATAATTCAAATGTTTAATGGACAACGTTATTATTACATTCATCCATTATAAAAACATAAAGGGTGTTAAAAGTCCTATTTAAAATCTACACATAACCAAATGTATCATGTTAATCTTTTAAAACAACTAAAACCCATTTTACCAACAAGAGATCGTGACATCGAATCCTATAGATGTCCATACTCAAGGCGTTACCATTAATATATTCATAAGCATTTCATGTCCAAGCAATAAGCAATCACATAACCATTCTCTATACAATCCATGCTTTACATCTAAAGTATGCAAGCTACGTTTCTAAGCTACGCCACAATCCTTTAACCAAACAATGGATACACTAACAATGAGGTCGTAAAGACCCTAGTTATTCCCTCGACAAAGTTCAAATCTAATCACATAGTCATGCTAATAAACCAAATCGATATCCTTGGTTGTCATAACCCCTGGCTTTTACAACGCTATTTTCTTTCCAAGTAAACAATTTACATATAAAATGCCAACTAAAAGCTATCGCAGTCGTTGGGAGAGGAGCATGCCATTTGTGGAATGGCATGCACCCATGCTGAGCCAATACAAAACTAAGAATACAATACTCTGTTAAAAACAAATATCGATGTATACGCTAACGCAGAGCATGTGGTGGCAAGCCAATAGACTATGACACCATTGCTACAATGGTGTAACACATGGAATAACTCCCAAGCTCTAGAAGCTCCCGACTTAAAATAGAAACCAAACAAAAAGAGTGTTGTGCATACTGAACTTAACCCAAAACTATTTTTATACACAGAGTAAATTTCGACAAGATTTAAGGCCATGATCGATTCCATTAAAGTCCACACAAAACGGAGCAATTAAATAATGATACAAATCCCAAGTTTACACAGTATTTAAACGTTGAAGGAAATCGTAGGCATTTCATACCAAATCATTACAGTATTCATATTAAAAACCAACGCAAAGTGTAATTACATAGTGAGGCATGAATCCTCTTTACAAACAGTCAAATTATTAAAAGGTTAATGGAAATTTGTGAGCTATGGCACCACTACAAGTAATGGTGTAGCCATGGCCCAAACAACTGCCAAATCGTGGAAGGAGGGTCCATTTAAAACCAGAGAAAGCTACATCTTAAACCTCGAAGGTAGAGTCAACAAGTACTATTGAAACCCCAACCCAGTAAATATTTCCAACTCAGGAATTGCACAGAACAAGAGGAGGCAAGTAAACTTGCTTGCAGGCTTACCATGGTCATGAAGAAGAAATCCCAAGTCGACAAGTGCATCCTGTGTGAACCCTGGAGCACCTTCGCATTCACCTACAGACAAACCATGATGGAATGAGAAGCATGACCATGCTAGGGAGAAACACAAACAAAGAAATTCATTTTACACAAAGCTAGTTTAAGATTACTTCCAAATCGATGGGTTCATCTCCATTTTCCAAATGTGTAGAGGCCACAGTAAAGCAAAATTTCAAAACCATAATGTATAAACAGTGAATTCCAAGTCCTTTATGAAGGATTTTCACCATCCCTGATGGCATTAATGGCACCAGCTGGTGGCCATTAACGCCTCCATAAATCCCAACCATAAGTTTGTGGATCAATGTTATATGAAGCAAGTCATATGTTAAACCCTCTATACTATGGTTTTGCCACCCTTTAAATGTCAACGTAGGATGAATGCTAATAACATGGTATGTATACCATAGTCCCAACCTTATGGTATGCGCAGCCCTTAAAACTATCATATAGTGTTACAATGTCTTCCCCTTAGCAACAAGCTTATAGTGTTATCACATGCCCTTCATGCCAGTTCACATAGGTAGTATATGCCCTTAAGTCGTAGTCTAGGTTTGTAGCATTTAGGAATCATGGCAAACGTAGTATGCCATGATGCGCTCGCGAGGAAGAACAACCATAAGTTATAATCTCATAACCAAGGTAAACCTCCAAAATAGAAACAAGAGATGAGTAACTAAACAAGAGATGGCCAATAATAATGATAGGGACAATAAGATAATTCATAGAATCTAGTAAATTAATGAATAAAGATAATTATCAAACATAGGGCATACCTAAGTCATAAAACATATCAGTAACAAAAGTGAAAGATGAAACAGGAAGTAATAACTAAGAACTGAATTGTGTCAAGTAACCAATAATCCTGATGTCACCAGAGTAACCTATGAATCAATGAATAAGGTGCCTTAGTGCAAATGAACTAAGTAAGCCTGCATAACGGAGAATAATCGTACCTCTGAGATCGTCATGGGAGAACGATTCCTGCCACTCCATCACTTTGTTCCCATCAACAAACTTAAGTTAGCTTTTATTAAATAAACAAAGTATACATGTGTAGGAGAAAAACAAAGATCTATATAACTCATTAATTCACCCACAGTAATAACTAAGATATATCGACAGTTTATATATCATAATTAAGACATAAGAAGTAAACGAATTAATAATCACTGAATGGATAAGAGATTAACAAGACATTAGGCAAAATTCGAAGAGGTTGAAAGTTTAAGGAGCATCTGTGTTTCCACACGAGTACTAATGATCCCTTTTGGGTAGTTTTCCCTAGCCTATAATTTTTTTTTGTTATTTTTAATTTTTGGAGACATTACAAAAATAATAGAGTTCTTACACCACGAGCCAACAAACAGTTAATTCCAATAACAAATTCCTTTTTTTCACTATCAAACCAGAGTCTTCCCCTTTCTCCCTTCAACAAGGTTTTCCCCTTCCCTTTCAATTTTAAAAAAAGGAAGAATACCAAGATCAAAGATCCTTTACTACTCCCTCCAACCATTCATATATACTAAACTTCCTTATGTTTCCTTGAGCCTTACTCCACTACCCTATTTTTATCTTCTCAAGACACAAACCCATTAATCCCCTTTCCGCTATTTAAGATAATTAAATGCTTAATATGTTTATTATATCATGTTTTTCTCTTGATTAGTTCAAATAATAATTTTTATTAAATTAGGTTTGGCACGATGACTTCAATTATTTATTAATTATTATAAATGACCACTATTGGGTTGATTTTTGAGGCTTATCTTCTTAATAGATGAATCCACCTACCACTTATGTTTTAAATGTTATTAGGATAAACTAATAATTAATAATAATTACCTAACATAATGAGATCCCAACATATTGATTACTTAATAAAAGACAAATTTGACAATGACGTTGTGATTTCAAATTTTGCTTAAATATTCATATAATATTAATATAATACTATTCAATTTGGACAATTCACTCTCAATCTATTTAATAATAATAATAATAATAATATTCGAATTATCAAAGGAAGGAGAATAATCCATATATTGAATAATTAATTTAACTATCATAATGACATGACTTATTTCACAATAGTTTAAAATAATAATAATAGTAATGGTATAATAATAACAATAATAATTATTTGAATAAATAGTAACAATAACAATAAACATTCATTGTTTGTTTGTTTAGATTTTAAGCAACCTATTTCCAGCATAGTACTCTTACACTTATAGATAAGTATCATCAAGCGTAAAACTAATTGTAATTAATAATTCAATAGTATAATTCTATTGTTGAGTATGGAACAATGTTCTTGTTTACTTATGACAATTTTTTACAACAATTTCAAGTGACAACACTTTAATAAATCACTTATTATAGTGCTCACATACAATTTAAGGAACGCTAAATGAATAGTTTAATACCTACATTACAAATCTTAACGTCCATTATTAATGTATAATAACTTACTATTTTTAAACAACTTACACAATTATTTAATCTTGTGAGAAATTGTATAATGATACGAGTGCATATATGCAAAGTCTACATGCATGGAGAGTGCATGCATAGATCACATATGTACTAAAAGTAAGCAGATCATGCCTATGTGTATCTGTTAATTAACAATAATAATGCAATTGTAATGGTCATAGATACTTTGACATAATCAATTTATCAACATGAGTTACCTAATGGTTAAAATAATCAAGACTCAACATCATTATACTTGGAAATATAGTAATCAATTAATCAATTACATTCAGGGGAGAGATAATGAATACCACTACATACTCCCATAGAAACCCCAATCCCCCCAATACTTTCTAATAAGTCCTCCCATCATATACCACTTCCGCATCATCCCTATCCTTCCTCTTCTAGTAAAGATGTGATGCTTGCTTCATCAACTTGAACCCCTATAGAAATTGAGAGTGTTTTTTCGGCTGAAAATCATACCCAACCCCTCTTAGAAGGAATATAACCACCATCATCACATGTCTATGGGATTATGAATCAACACATCCCTCTGAGGACATCAGGTGTAATATCCTAAATTTTGGACCTAACACGTATAGGCATTTGCCTATTGATTATGATGTTATCATGATGTTTTATTTTGATATATTGGATTGAAGAACCCACTACATATGAACATGATGAGTTGTTTTATATATTCGGTGCAAGCCAATTATTGATGATATATATATTCTTGTTTGTGTTGGGCATGCAGCCTGAAGCACATGATTGGTCAGATGTTTTGTGTTGAGTGAGGAGCTCTAGAGAACATGGGTAATTAATGTATTGTGTTGAGAGAGAAGACTTGGAGAACATGAGTACTTACATTTGTGTTGAGCGATAAGCTCTAGAACATTGTACGAAAAGATAATTGGAAGTGTTGGGAATAAGCCCTGGATCCTTCCATGTTGATGTTAAACATAAACTATGGAACATCAGATCCTTGGGCATTGTATCCCTAGGTGTATCGTACAAGTACATCCTAGCATTAGCATTGAGTGAAGAGCTCTGGAATTGCAATAAGTTTGAAAATCCCTGTTTTTAGCATTGAGTATGGGTTCTGGTGAGCACTAGGGGTTACTAAAAAGAATTAATAATTTCTGAGTGAAAACGACTAGAGAAAAGTATTGATCTCATCAGAATTATTTATAAATGATTAAATGAAATTTTGAATTTCTGTATTCTCATCAAGTACTCAAGAACTACCATGTTATATGAGGGAATCCAACATGCAAGGATGTTTAGAGTTACCTATACTAGTAGACCTAACCATCTACCTATTTTACCTTAAGGAAGAAGTGTCTTAAGTCTAGGGATCATGGTATATGATTCCCAAAGACAAATGTTAATAAATGATATATTATTATGTATTTTATACATAGTATGTATAAATAATAAATATAGCATTAATATTAATAATGAATGAAAGAAAGAAAAGCTCCATACATTATTATTTATTACTAAAAGATAATAAATAGTATAATGACTACAAAAGTCTAACTAGGAACTCGTTAAATGTTCCTAAGTTGAAGTATTAGAAATACCCAAATTAATTAAAAAAATGGTTAAATCAGGAAATCAAGGGTTCTTGATTTAACTACCCGTTTGACGAAAAAGTGTGTCTATAAAGTCTAAAGCCAAGGAATGGCTTGGGGTGTTGATCTATCTTTTGGGGAGTCATTAGTCTGCCTCTTTATTTTCTCAAGTGAATTTTTGGAAAACATTTTCCTAAAGGGAAAAAGTAGAACTTATATAGACCTGATATACCAGCTACGAAACCTTACCTTAGGAGATCTACAGTACTTGCATGTTGGAGCAGCTCAGGGGGATCCATATTGAAACCAGGAATGGTTCTGGGTCATTGTTCTGTGGAACGTGGTAGTTCTGAAGTGATTCAGTCATCTAATACAGAGGTCAAAGGCTACTTATGAATTGTTAATGCTAGTTATTTGAGTGTGCACATTTCAACTATTAAAGGAGAGTCAATTTACAGGTATGAAGCCCTAGACTGCCTATTCCATTTTCTAGAAGTAAATAATGGCTAAACTAGGGAAAGGTGTACATTATTTTCCCTAACCCTATGTGTTTGTTTTCTGTTTAAATATCCTATGGTTTACAATTCTAAATTATAACCTTGGCTGTAATTTATTTCTTGTGCTAGATTCATAAAGGGTTTATTCATTTAGTTTACTTATGCAATTTTAATTTCGGTATAAATATTTATCAAGGGTTTTGCACCTTTGTTTTACTTCTGTATTATTTTTACTGTTTAAACTGTGTTTCCTACAAACTAGGTTTTATTTCAGATCTTTAACCTAGTTGTTCTTTGTACTATATACTCTACTAACAGATTTCATTTGTCAGCAGAGCCATGTTCAAGTAACTACTAGTTCAGATATATGTTTC
>LPNX011069520.1:5461-16361 GCA_001517045.1 Pseudotsuga menziesii | reverse complement strand
CTAACAAGTAGGAAATATAATTATAAATATAATATGCCCACATAAAAATTACATCTAAGCACAAATTATAAACATCCCATAACAAATCTAAGATGAATAACATCGAAGACCTTTCAATGTCCGCATAATTAAACTTACGCTAAATACAAAATCATTTCCATTAAAATAGACATTATCATAATAAAATAAACACAGAAAGTATTGATACCATTCATTGGTCTATGAGCTAGTCCCATCTAATATTACTCACACCCATCATATAACAATATAACTAAATTAGCATTACAATAATTAAATTAAAAACCCTGTAAGCGCAACGAGGTCGTAGGATCAAGTCCTGTGAACACTCAGAATGCCCAAATAAGGACCACAATATTATCTATACACATAAATCATATAATAACCAAGCCCTTGCACCAAGGTCATAGGAACGAATCCTATAGACAACCAATTTCTTTTCACATACATAAAAGAAAACACGGTGCTCAACCATAATAAATTTTACACACAGTAATCAAATTAATTACATAGAGCCACGCTATACAACCTTGGTATGCGGGTTTCATCTCAAACTAATACTTTAACATAGAGGTCATGAGACCCTTATAATCCATACACGTTGTAATTAATGGCCATGACCCATAAATAATCACACAATAAAGTAAATAACAATTCTATGTCTGTCAACAAATCCACCTACATAAATGATTTCCACTCATGGTATACACCCTTGTCCTTCTCAACACTCTATTTTACACATAAAATAAACAAACAGTCCACCATACGTTTCCATTTCCACATCATAAACCCCAACTGTAAGCCTAAATCCTTTTAGCTATCGCAGCCATGATCGAGAGTACCGATGCCATGTAAGGCGTGGCCCTAAAGCCATCTCGCTTACAGGGTGGTCATCATTTAACCATTAAAATCAATGAAGGAAAATGACACATAAATAATAATCAAGGATTGAAACACAACATTATAATAAGTTGAATGCTTATAACAAATGAAAATACACATAGTCCAGTTTTTAATAACCATACCAATTGTAAACGCAGCATGGATTCACATCCCATGGTTTTATTACATTTACATAATTTCAACAATCAACTACTTACTGCCTTGTACCATTGTAAGCAACAGTGCTCCCATGGCTAGCCTACCAAGGCACTAACTTTTTCACAAGTACGACTACTCTTAGAAAGCCATGCAAGTACTCTGCAACGAGTTTTTGTCGCTACGTATAATCTGCACATAAGAGGAAGAAGAGCCTTAGTTTAAACTGAACTTAGTAAGCTTGCTAGACAAGTAGAAAATTTACCTCTCAGGAAGTTACATTGGAGAACTAGTCCCACCACTCCACCCACTTGGGTTCCAAGAACAAAGTTAAGTTAGAACCATGTAAATAATAAGTAAACACACGCTGAAAGTAAATAAGTACATAATCAAATAACTACACATACACAACAATGTATAAACATACGAATAGCTTAGTAATCAGCATTACAGCACCATAATGTAAAACACAACAATAATCATAACTTAAAGTAAGAAGGTAGAACGTAAGAACAACTTACGATGAAATAGTGGTACACTTAGTGTATGTTATATTCTGAAATTTCAATAATGTCGAGCATAGGTAGTTTTTACTAGCATAATAAAAAAAATTATTTTCAATTTTTGGGGACATAGCAAGTGGTATCAAAGCCCAGTTTCAACACTAAGAGACCTATGGGTGCACCAAATATTCACTACAAATTAAATAAAGTATGTAATTAAATTTTCCTGTTATTAAATTTTTTTGCAATTACAGGAATTTTTACAGAACAATTCAGATTATGAATACTGAAGAAGATAACAATCAACAAGGAAATATGAACACCTCGACCCTAGAAGCAGAACTGGTGCTAGAACTGAATTCCAATATTTTGAAGACCATACACAGTCTTCAAGGAGAATTGGAAATTTTTAGAGAAGATAGTCTGAATGAGAAAAAGGAACAGCAAGCTATTAATGAATCATTACTGATAAATATGATGGGAGGAAGCCCATAGGGAAAACCAACTCAGTCCACAAACAGGTCAAAAATAGAACCTTACCATAAACAAACCAGCATCCCAAGAGAAGAAGAAAAAGAGTAAAGTACCCCTAAAGCACCGAAATGAGATCATCATAGTCCTTCCAGTGATGACTCTCTCCCTCCACGCAAAAAGAAACAAAGAAGTGACGACATTCTTCAGGGGGAATTTAGAAAAATAAGAGCCTCGACCTATGAAGGTGAAGTAAACACTAGAGAGAAAGCTAAAGAGTGGCTGCTAGGCATGAGCAAATATTTCCAAGTTCATAACTACTCGAGTGAGATGAAGACTTAGCTTACCATCTATAATTTGAATGGCAAAGAAGCGAGATGGTGGAGAGATTTGAAACACACCAATAAATATGAGCTAAGAGAAATACGGTAGGATAACTTCCGAAAAATATTCCAAGAGATATATATGTCAGAAAGGTTCTTCGACAGAAAGGTGAAAGAGTTTCATGAGCTTCATATGGCCTCCATGACTATGGACGCTTGTATTAACATATTTCTACATCTGTTACATTATGTACAATACATTAAGGATGAAAAGGTAAAGCTCCAACAATTTTTAGGAAGTCTTCCTCTCAACTTTCAGGAAAGGATTGAATTCAACATGCCAAAAACTTTGGATACCACACTCCACAAAACTAGGCTCTATTATGAGCATGGATAACTAAGGCAAGAGAACATGAACAGAAACAGAGACAAGTCTAACAACTTTTTTGATAACTGCAAACCTAGGTTTAACCCACAACCATACAGAAAGTAGAATAACAGTTTCCCAGCAAACAAGAACTTCAACAAATCTAGTACGAACACATATGTACCAGCTCCTAATGTTAACAAGCTAGTTGCATGTGGAGTTAATGCTACTCTGCTAAATGTCAAGTGTTGGAAATGCAGAGGGCCTCATTATGTCTGAGATTGTAAGAACAAGACAGGTGGGGTCTTGCACAAGTTACAAGAAGAACCAACTATAGAGGACATAGCTAGAACACCACAAATTTATGTAGTTTTTGATGGCCGAAAGGAAGACCATCAAGCTACCGTGGTTGAGATAGAAGGTAATATATTGAGCACTTCTATTTCAATACTTATTGATCCAGGTGCTTGCAGGAGCTATGTATAGTCAGAAATTTTGGATGTATGCAAACTAGGAAAACTAAAGCATGATAAACCTTGGATAGTACAGTTAGCCACAGGTACAAAACATAAATTTTTTAAAATACTTAAAGATTGCAAGGTAAACCTGAATGGTTTTCCAACTAAAGTAAACCTAAACATCCTACCTTAGGATCATATGATATACTTATTGGCATGGACTGTTTGGAACAACACCATGTCATGCTCGATTGCTTACACAAGTCAATCTTGTGTACAGATAGCCAAGGGAACCAAGTGAAGGTTTAAGGCATTCCAAAGAAATTTTTTGTAAGGAAAATATCTACCTTACAAGCAAAGAAATGAATTAGGAAAGGTTGCAAGTTGTTTGCAGTAAACATTCGATACATAGAATCAGAAGGAGGACAACACATAGAGGATTTTCCTATTCTTGAAGAATTCAAGGCTATGTTTTCTGTGGAAATCCTAGAATTACCTCCGAAATGAGACCTAGACTTTTCCATAAAACTGGCACCAAGATCAGTTCCAACTTCCAAAGCCCCTTACCGCATGAGTGGACCAGAATTGGTGGAACTCAAACTACACTTGCAGGAGTTGATCAAGAAAGGGTATATCTGACCCAGTGTGTCCCCTTGGGGAGCACTGATATTGTTCATCAAGGAAAAGGATGGTACGATGCGGATGTGCATCGATTACCAACAGTTCAAAAAAATGACTATCAAGAACTGATACCCACTACATAGGATCGATGACTTGTTCAATCAGGTAAGAGGAGCCAAAATATTTTCAAATATTGAACTACGATCGAGGCACCATTAGGTATGGATTCACGACAAGGATATTCACAAAAATGCCTTTCGAACAAGGTGCAAACACTACAAGTTTGTAGTGATGTCGTTCAAGTTAACCAATGCACTTGTGAACTTTATGTGTATGATGAACACAATATTTAGTAAATATATGGATAAGTTTGTTTTGGTCTTTATAGATGACATCCTAGTTTATTCCAAGAATAAAAAGGAACACAAAGAGCACCTTCACATAGTACTATCATTGTTACGAGAACACCAGCTTTACACTAAGTTTAGTAAATGTGATTTTTACAAACCACAGATATAGTACTTAGGCCACATTATCTCCGAGACAGGGATAGCTGTGGACCCGAAAAAGATTAGAGCCATAAAGGATTTTCTTACCCCTACTAGTGTCACTGACATTAGGTCCTTTTGGGGATTATTCAGATATTATGGAAAGTTCATTGAGAACTTCTCGAGAATAGTTTGTCCCATCACCTCTTTGCAGAAGAAAGGAAGTAAGTTCTTATTGACTAGAACATGTGAATAAACTTTTCAAAATCTTAAACAAATTTTGATGACCGCACCGATACTATGAATTGTGGGTTCTGATGGGGATTCATTGTTTGTACAGATGCAAGCAAGGAAGAACTTGAAGGAGTCCTCTTGCAGAATGATCATGCGATCTGTTATGAATCACGGAAGTTAAAAGAGCACGAGTAGAAATACCCCACACATGATTTTGAGTTAGCGTCCATCATCCACCCTTTGAACATGTGGAGGCACTACCTCATGGGAAGGAAGTTCCTTCTGAAGACACACAATATGATTTTGAAGTATTTATTCGATCAACTGGATCTGAATGCAAGGAAAGCCAGATGGTTGGCTTTCCTTAGTGAGTACCATTTCGAGCTAAAGCATATTAAGGGCAAGGAGAAAAATGTGGCTGATTCTTTAAGCCGAAGAAATCATATGATATATCAGGTGACTTCTAGTCAAATCTATGCAGATTTGCATGAGAGGTTTAGAATGGCCAATAGAGTTGACCCTTTCTATGTAGAAATCCTCAAGAAATTCCAAGAGGATAGGTTGTTTCAACAACAAAAAGAATACAAGGTAGATGAATCGGGAATTCTATGGTCCAAGGGGAGATTATACATTCCTGAATGAGGGGATATTTGGTCCAACATCCTCATGGAATTTCATTAGGAACCCTAATCGAGGCACCTGGGATATCAAAAGATGATATCCGCCATTAAGAGACACTTTTTCTGGCCTAAGTTAAAGGCCAACATTGCGATGTTTATCGTGAAATGTTAGGAATGTCAGTTAGCCAAAGCTGAGCATCAACATCCTTTAGGATTTATGCAGCTACTACCCATTCCATAATGGAAGTGGGAGGTCATTAGTATGGATTTTATCACTGGTCTACTGAAAAGTAAGAAGCAAAATGATTCTATTTTTGTAGTAATTGACAAGTTGTCAAAAGCAGCACGCTTCATTCTTGTGAAGTCGACCTACAAGGAACTGAACATTGTTGATATCTTATTGAAGGAGATATTTAGATTGCACGGGATACCCAAGGCAATCATCTTGGATCAAGATGTTAAGTTTATAGGAAACTCTTGGAGATATTTATTCTCCATATTGGAGACATAGTTGAACTTTAGCACTACTTATCACCTGCAGATAAACGAGTAGATAGAAAGAGTAAACCCAATTGATGAGGACATGGTTAGGATGTATGTCATGAAAAACCCCACTATGTGGGAATACTACCTGCATATTATAGAGTTTGTATATAAGAACGATTATTAGACTTCTGCCAAGATGAGTCCCTTTGAGGTACTCTATTAATGAAAGTGTAGAACACCAGTTGCTTGGGATAGCCCAATGGATCGGCTCATGTTAGGGCCTGATTTATTAATGGACTTGGAAAAGTTGGTTACCAAGGTCTAGGTGAACCTTAAAGAAGCACAAGATTGCTAGAAAAGTAACATGGATCAGAAAAGGAAAGATAAATATTACCAAACATGCAACCATGTCAAATTGAAAGTAAAAGCAAAAAGAATCTCATTGAGCTTGGGTAGGTGTGGTAAGTCAGCACCTAGATTTTGTGGACCCTTTGAAATACTAGCCAAGAAGGGGCCAGTGGCATATGAGCTGGAGTTACCCACACATGTAAGATTCCATAATGTTTTCCATGCATCTTTGTTAAATAAATATATTTATGATACAAAACCTGTAATTGATTGGTTCTTATTATAGGTGGAACCTGAAGGGGAGTTTTCCCCTGAACCTCTTCATATACTGGACAAGAGAGAGGTGCATCTCAAGAAGCGCATCCTAGTCCAATTGAAAGTGCAATGAAAGAACTTTGAGGCCAATGAGCCTACTTGGGAGAATGAAGCCACCATGAGAAAGGCTTACCCTTCCTTGTATCATGATTTCATTTGGAGTCCCTAGAAATCCAAGGACGGTGTTGTACTAAGTGGGGAGGGATGTAATATCCTAAATTTTGGAACTAACACTTATAGGCATGCGACTATTGATTATGATGTTATCTTGATGTTTTATTTTGATATATTGGGTCGAAGACCCCACTGCATATGAACATGATGATTTGTTTTATATATTGGGAATAACCCAATTATCGATGATATATATATAAGTTTGTTTATGTTGGGTGTGGACCCTGAAGCACATGATTGGTGAGATGTTTTGTGTTGAGCGAGGAGCTATGGAGCACATGGGTAAATAATGTTTTGTATTAAGAGAGAATCTCTAGAGCACATGAGTACTTACATTTGTGTTAAGTGAGAAGCTCTGGAACACATGAAAAGATAATTTGAAGTGTTGGGAATAAGCCCTGTAGCCTTCCATGTGGATGTTGAACATAAGCTCTGGAACATCAGATCCTTGGCCATTGTATCCCTAGGTGTATCATACAAGTACATCCTAGCATTAGTGTTGAGCGAAGAGATCTGGAATTGGACTAAGTTTGTAACTCCCTATTTTTAGCGTTGAGTATGGGATTTAGTGACCGCTAGGGGTTATTGAAAAGAGTTAATAATTTTGAGCGAAAATGACTCAACAAACATATTGATCTCATCACACTTATTTATAAATCATTAAATGAAAATTTTAATTTATGTATTCTCATCAATTATTGAATAAATAACATGTTATATGAGGGAATCCAACATGCATGGATGTTTAGAGCTTCCTAGCCTAGTAGACCTAACCATATACCTACTTGACCTTAAGGAATAAGTGTCTTAAGTCTAGGGATCATGGTATATGATGCTCAAAGACAAATGTTAATAAATTTTATATTATTATGTATTTTATACATAGTATGTATAAAGAATAAATGTACTAATAATATCAATAATGAAAGAAAGAGAGAAAAGTTCCATCCATTATTATTTTTTACTACAATATAATAAATAGTATAATGCCTACAAAAGTATAACTAGGAACTAGTTAAAAGTTCCTAAGTTGAAGTATTAAAAATTACCAAAATTAATTAAAAAAAGGGTTAAATCAAGAAATCGAGGATTATTGATTTAACTGCCCCTTTGACTGAAAATCCTGTCTATAAAGTCACAAGCCAAGGTAAGTTTTCTAGTGCTGATCTATCTTTTGGGGAGTCATTATTCTTCCTATTTTTTTCTCAAGGGAATTCTTAGAGAACATTTTTCCTGAAGGGAAAAAAGAGAACTGATCCAGACATGATATACCAGCTTGGAAAGCTTACCTTAGGAGATCTACGATACTTGCATGTTGGAACCAGCTCTGGGGGATCCGGATTGAAACTAGGAACAGTTTCGGGTCATGGTTGGGTGGAACGTGATAGTTCCCAAGTGATTCAGTCTTCTAATACGCAGGTCAGAGAATGCTTATGAATTGCTAATCCTCGTTATTTGAGTGTGCAGGATTCAACCATTAAAAGAGCTTCAATTTACAAGTATGAATCCCTAGGATCTCTATTCTAGTTTCTAGAAGTAAATACTAGATAAGATAGGAAAAGGTGGACATGATATTCCCTAAACCTATGTGTTTATTTTATGTTTAAATCTCCTAGGGATTACATTGTTAAATTATAACCCTACCCCGTAATTTATTTCTTATGCTATATTCATCAAGGTTTTATTCATTTTGTCTACTTCTGCAATTTTAATTCATGTATAAATATTTATCAAGAATTTTGCACCTTGGTTTTACTTCTGTATTATTTTTACCGTTTAAACTGTGTTTCTTACAAACTAGGTTTTATTTCATATCTTTTACCTAGTTGTTCTTTGGTCTATACACTCTATTGGCAGATTTCAATTGTTAGGAGAGCCATGTTCAAGTAATTAGTAGTTTAGATCTATGTTTCAATTAAAACGTAGATTTAATTTAGTATCACCGAATTTTAATAACAAGAAACTAATTAGTATACTATTAGTATATAACCACTATACTATTGGTAAGTATATATATATACTAACATGTAGGAAACTGAATTATAAATCTAATCTATCAACATAAATATTACATCTAAGCACAAATTATAAACAGCCCATACCAAATCTAAGATAAAGACCGGCGAAGACCTTTAAAGGTCTGCATAATTAAACTTACACTAAATACCAAATCATTTCCATTAAAATAAAATTTATCATAATCAAATAAAAAGAGAAAGTATCGATACCATTCAAATTTTTATGATCTAGTCCCACCTAATATTATTCACAACCATCATATAACAATATAACTAAAGTAGCATTACAATAATAAAATTAGCAACCCTGTAAATGCACCAAGGTCATAGGATCGAGTGCTATGAACACTCAGAATGACCAAATAAGAACCACAATATTATCTATACACATAAATCATATAATAACCAAGCCCTTGCACCAAGGTCATAGGAACAAATCCTGTAGACAACCAATTGCTTTTCGCATACATAAAAGAAAACAACGCGCTCAACCATAATAACTTTTAGACACAGTAATCCAATTAATTACACAGAGCCACGCTATACACAGTTGGTATGCTGGCTATATCTCAAAATAATCCTTTAACACAAAGGTCGTAAGACCCTTATAAGCCATACATGTTGTAAATCAATGGCCATCGCCCATAAATAATCACGCAGTAAAGTAAATAACGATTAAATGTATGTCAATGAATATACCTACATAAATGATTTCCGATGAGGGTTTACACCCCCGGCCTTCTCAACATTCGATTTTACACATATAAAATAAACAAACAGTCTTCCATATGTTTCTATTTCCACATCATAAACCCCAACTGTAAGCCTCACTACTACATTTTGACCAAAAATCCGACGGCTATCATGTCGGATTTTCGACACTGCTCTGTCACATCAACGACACTTTGATTTTTTTTTAACCGTCGGAAACTTGTCGTCGGTGATCCGACACCTAGGTAACCGTCGCTTAAGCGACACATAGGAAACCGTCGCTTAAATTTCCAGTGTCGGTTAAGCGACGGAATTTCTTCGACAGTACAGGAACTTTTTTGATGAAAAACTCTTCAGTCCATCGATTAAGCGACAGATGATGCGTCGGATAAGCGACGGATTTCAACTGGGGCTGTCATATAAGCGACGAAATATACAATTTGGTATGCGACGGATATGGACTATAACTGTCGAAAAAGCGACACTAGAAAACGTCGATTAAGCGACGGATAGGGAAATGGAGCGTCGGTTAAACGACACTTACAAGCGACATCGATCAACTGAAGGCGTCGGAGATGCGACGGTAAAAGGAAAGAAGTGTCGAATAAGCGACAGTTATAGGTGTCACTTAAGCGACGGAAGGTAATATTTTTTTTTAAAAAAATATCTCGAAATTGTGTGGGTAATATTTTTAGATATCAAAACATGACCTTGTAGTCCATGGGGTTTACTTTACGGACTAATAAAGTAAGAGAACAAGTAAGTCTTTACTCTATGGACTTACTTGGAAGCTTAAGACTAAGCTTATTTACTACCTTAGGGCCTTACTTCTACAGACTCAAGCTTTAACGGAAAAGACTTTTCTCAAGAGAGCGGCTTTCACTCTTTAGCCTTGGGGTGAGTTACTCAGATTGATGAAGCTAAGACAATAAGGGAAAGACTGAACTAGTTCTGTCTAGAGGCCAGGGGACTCAAGTTGAAGAACACCCGGGACTACATATTGAAACTCAGAAGGTTGGAGAAATGTTTAAATAAAGAAAGCTAATTCTTCAAGATAAACAACCAGCTTATTTGTGGCTAGTTAGCACTGAAAGTCTAGACCTTCAGCTTCTTGAACTCTAAGGAACTATATGAAACTTTACTAAGGCTAAAGCTAGGATAGTTGGATAGTTAATTCTGTGACCTGGAATTGCCATCACAACGGCAAGTGAGAAACATATCAAAACATTGCCTGCATTTTGCTGTATACATTTTATCTGCATCACAGATTAACAAATATCATCTAGATTACCATCAACATGGATAACAAAACATGATTTTTTCCACAACAACCTAAGCACTGTAAAAGACCTTAACAGAAAAATCAATGCCTCATAGATAAGAAGCCAAGTATTTACTTTAAAGCCTTACCTGTAAAACTTGACACATGGACCATTCCACAGATCATTCATATTCGAACCTATTCACATAAATAGGAGCACAAGCAAACCACCCTGCGTTACCCCCTATTTTGTATGGGTTCCCACGTGTGATTTTAATCACTCTTGAAGAGGGGGTGACACCATTTTGATGCCAATTTGATGATGCTCTGAAGTATCCAAGCAGTTCTGGGCACATTTTTGTCAAATCTGAGCCCAAACAGCCTCATTTGACTGTCAAAAACGGACATAAAAAGGGCTCATACACAAACCTGGGTAGTTTAAGGAA